>ML781573.1:289963-307821 GCA_009831015.1 Picea engelmannii
ATTGAAATCCAGAACATATATAAAAACAAATCAAATAAAATCGTCATCCTATTGGCAGCGCATGAAAGGAAAATCAATCGATCGATGGATGCCTTCTTGCTTTTAAATGAATAGAATGGCTTGGGGACTGATCGTTGGCAGCATGGAGGGAGCGGACTGTTTTTTCTAAGAAATCGAATTTGAAATGGAGCGTCTCTGCCGCCTAAAAGGATGAGTAATACTAGCACAGCCGCGAGTGCTGAGAACACCGAAAAGATGAGTAATACTAGCGATTGTAGCTACCCAGTGCCCACTGCCCATACCACAAAATCGAGGCTAAATTAAACCATAAACCCCGATTTTAACAAATGGCAGGGCGAAGAAGCTATAAAAAATTCTCATATTTCTAGAAATTTGGCTAATGGAAGCTTGCCCCTCCAAATTTCAGGGGCTAAATATAATTTTTTTTCCTCTATCCCTCCTAAAAACATGGGCCAACCCTGTACACGATTTTTCCCCTAAAATAAATTACGGGCTAATGATATAAGTTTAAAAAAATCACTCTAATACAAAAAATTCACCCAATAAAAAATTGGAGGCCCCTTAAATTCGCCCATGAGCGAAATTTCGCCCCTAAAATCATCTATGGTGGAAGGAGTGTTAATGAAGATAATAATTATTATGTTCAACGTCTAAAATTATTTTCCTCTAAAAGATTGATACCGGTTTTCACCTAGTAAACGCATTGTTGACTAAAACGTGAGAAGTTAGACAGCTCTCCTCGCACGTGTTCAGATACGACTGGATCCTGGACTCAAGGTCTCCAATGATCTAGGAACAATTCTGATAGAGACAAACAACTTATTCTCAAATCCCCAAGCCTTGTCATGACATTTTGTGAAATACGGGTCAGATGGGTTCATGTTTGGATCGGCGTCGTTTACCCGTCGTCATGTCTTTAACAAAAGTGTTTAAAATCAGAAAAGAAGATCCTCCGGGGATGACTTCCTTCGTTGCAGACTCCTTCAGTCTGAGAACGTTGTCCCTCATCTTCTTTCCTTCCGGTGTTCTCATCATTCTCCTCACAACATCCTCAACCTCTTCTTTCATGACCACCTTGTGATCATCCAGATCCACATCTTCGAAATCCTGGCCAATCTTCCACACCTCCTTAGCAAATCTGCAGTTGAGAAACTGATCGAAAAAATATGGGAATCCCACTACGGGAACCCCCATGCTCATTGTCTCCAATGTAGAGTTCCATCCGCAGTGTGTGAGGAACAATCCCACTGAAGGATGGGAAAGGACATTCAACTGTGGATCCCACCTCACAAGCAGTGCCCGATCCTGTGTTCGTGCTTCAAAGCCTTCAGGTAAAATCGCAGCCTCTCCTTCTGCAATATCCAACCGAAGAACCCACAAGAAAGGTTGTCTGCTGCCCTCTAGCCCTAGTGCCAGTTGCTCCAGCTGTTTCTCAGATTTCACAGCGATGCTCCCAAAGGAAATGTATATAATTGATCCCGGTTGTTTCATATCCAACCATGCCACGCACCTATTCTCCTCCTCCCACAGACTGCTGCACGAATCCCTTCCTTTTAAAAATTTCGGAAGAAAAATAGGTCCTATAGCCAGGGCAGGACAGCCATTCAAAGAAAGTGTTGTTACTGCGTCCATTCCTTCGAGCTCCTCAAACCTATTCACTAGTACGTAGTCCCCTTTACTTTGCTTGTATGATTCATGGAGAAACGCATTGAAAAGAATGTCGGATGGATCCTGGATGCGATAGAATGATAGTAGGTTGGTTGGCTTCAATGGTGGGATGTTGCCGCGAAGACAAGTGATGAGTTTCTCAGGATTTTTCGCTTGGCTCACTGAAGAAGTTATAAACACTAGTTATTTTTTCCAGAGAAAATCAAAATGGTTGAATTAAATAATTCAAAATCCATAGGGACAACCTAAGAAAAGGAAAAAATAGGGAATACCCTCGTATCTTTCGCTTTGGAACTTTCATACGTGATTATATAACTCTAATACCTCATCATATAAGACATATACATTTCTACATTGTTATGTTACTAGCACAGCCGACTCGCGGCTGGAGAACGCCAAAAGGTATCGGCCACTGAAACGTTGTCGTGATAGTTGAAACGATGCCCAACTTCCACTGCATCCAGTTATCACTGCATTCAGCTACAAACGCTTAATCTCAAGGAACATGGCAATGCAAAGTTTTATACATATTAATTTTTCTTAATCAGTTAACCTGTCAATCAATGGTTAGAGAAGTAATTTCTTAATCATATTAAGTAAATGTGAAAAAGTAAACAAGATAACTGAAGTATTCAGAAATGCAAGGAAGTTATGAGCATTAAATTTCATCCATTGATTAGAGAGTGCAACTAAGAATATGCCAACATCTTCAATTGTTAGCCATAAGATTAGAATTTTAGATTAAAAGGTGATTAATTGTACCCATTATCAATAAGTGTACACCTTTCAGCATAATTAAAAAGTGATTAATTGTACCCACTTTCAATAAGTATACACCTTTCTACCTAATAACAAAGCAACAGTTTTAACCGTTTATTTGTTCATCAAACAAGTTCAACTGGTTATGTTAGTTTATATGGCTTATTGCACTCTCTCTAGGCGTCTATGCCAGTTAGCAAAGACATTTGGTTCATTAAAGGTATATTAACGACCGTCGTCTCTAAATGTATGCGTATGCATATTTAGAGTTATACGTACGCATATTTAGAGTTTAAAAAAATTGTTATTCACACAAAGGAACATATCGAATATGAGAACCCTACATGTACAGACTTAAGTTCAACCTATGCAGAGACAAAGATTATGCATTTCATTGATATCTCCATTGCAAACAGACAAGTTAACCATCATTTAATAACATACATGAGCTAATGGAAGGCATTGATTCACCCTAGACTTAGTATGCCTACAACCATGTCAAAGGATGCCTACAATTTCAACTATGGTGGAGGTAATTGGTATTTTGATTAATTTCATATTCAATGTCATTATTGTGATTATTATGGTAATTGGTATTTTGATTAATCTCATATTCAATGTTATTATTGTGATTATTATTATATGATATTTTTTTTTTTTTTAGAAAAATGAATGTATTGTTTATCATAGAATTAATGTGATGATATGTTTATGTTTGTCCATTTAATTTTTCATGTTTTGTATTTCTTTATAGGATTCATATGGTGAATGGGTTGTTGATGATGGAGCAAAAACATCAAGTATGTGAAAATTGCAATCTGTGAAAAAAAACATAATGACTCTTTATGAGTAGGAAGATAATAGAGAGATAATGTACCTCTTGAGCTCATGCATTGGGCTCATGCATTTATATATATATGATGCAATGAAAACACCAAGTATTTGGCATTTATATATGATGCAATGAAAACACCAAGTATTTCATTACCTTTATTGATTATTTTAGTATAAGAAAATGCATATTTTTTTCAAAGGGAAATTAGAACTTTTTGATTTTTTCAAAGAACTTAAAGTTGTTGTGGAAAAACACAATACTTTGTTTTTAAGGTGATACATACATATAGAGGGGAGGACCTTACTTTGTATGAATTTCAAGATTTTTTCAAAAATAATAGAGAAAAATGTATTCACCACAAACTATACCCCTTGACAAAAATGAGGTGATAGAAAGTAAAAATAGAATAATAGTTGAAATGACATGGAGTATAATTAAGGTGAAGGGTCTTCCAAGGAAATGTTATAACTATTACAATTTACTTGTTGAATACATGTTCTATGAAAACTCTGAAGCATAAGCTGCCATAAAAATTTGGAGCAAAAGAAAGATAATTGTGGTTCCTCTTAAGCTGTTTGTCTACATTGCTTACTCTCATGATTGCTTACTCTCATGTTTCAAAGGAGAGGAAACAAAAATTTGATGTTAAAAGTGAAATTTTGGTTTTATTTTGTAGATATATTCGAAAGATAAGGGATTAGAAGTTGTATAATCCAATAATATGAAATCATGATGTAATATTTTATGAAAAGGGAGAGTGGTAATGGAAAGAGGATGTTATGCAAGAAAAACCAATAATCACAAATGTAGTTTTATTTGTATATGAAATCTCTCCTCTCCACACAAAATTTTGGAGCATTGTAAGTTCGAGTGGTAATCAAGTTTCGCTTTCAAGAGCTTCTTCATCAAGCTCAAGTGCAATCCCAACATTTATTCCATGTCCACCAAGAAGTGAAAATAGCATAAAAAAAATAACAATAGAAATTATATTGTTAATTTTTCTCTAGTCTCTTAAGTTCAAGCAGAGCCAAGTTTTTATGAAGATGAAATGAAGCACATTTTTTTGTAAAACAATTAATAAATAAATTGATGTAATAGAAAGAAATGAATCATGGGAATGGGTTGATATTTCTCTAGTGAAGAGTGTCATGTGAGTCAAATGGGTGTACAAAATGAAGAATTAGGTCGATGGATCTTGGAAAGGCATAAAACAAGATTGGTAGGGAAAGGTTACTCACAAAAACTAGGTATAGATTCTAATGAATTGTTTATTTATATAGGAATATTAGACACCATATGAATTGTTTTACCATTAATAGCCTTTAGTTGAAATGTTTTTGCATTTAGATGTCAAATCAACATTTTTGAATGGTGTCTTACATGACAGGTGTTTTTGGAGTAGCCTCCATGTTATGAATTTGTTGATAAAAAACACAAGTGTTATAACTCGAAAAAAGTTGTATTCATGGATTTAACAAAGCTCCAAGGTTTTCCTATGCAAGAATGGATGGATACGTTAAAAATTTCTTCATTACAAGTGCAAGTGAGTCAACTCTTTATTTGAAATCCAAATGTAAGAATGCATTCTTGATGCATACATATATGCAGGTGATAAATGTGTTTAGACCTACAAAGAAAAATGAGTTTGAAATGTCATATTTGTGGTTAATGCATTATTTCCTTGACATGAAGGTAATTAAAATGAATGATGACATTTTTATTTCACAAAGAACACATTAGATAGATTTACTTAATAAAATTAAAATGAAAAATTGTAAGAGAATTAATATAATGCATACTATGAGTTTAGTTGCAAGGTTAATGCAAGATCCAAGTAAGAAATGCTTCAACGCAGCTAAGAAAATACTGAAATGCGTCAATGATACATGTCTGGTACATACATTTTTTGTATTTGTTCTATTTTGGTTGGATGCATAGTTAGTGATTGAGTGGGGTCCATTGACTATTGTAAAAGAACCTAAGGATGTACACTTTCGGCATTGGATCTAGTATTATATTATAGCCATCAAAGTACCAATCCACAATATTTCATTATCAATGGATGACATAGAATACAGTGTTGTCACCTTAGCCACAAGTCGAACAATTTGGTTGAGGTTAATTTTGGGAGGTTTGAAGCCATAAAAAAATATGTCCCCACCTATTGAGCGTAACAAAAATTTACCAGTGCAATGATAAAAAATGGGTCAAACTACTTGGAAATAATGGAGCACGAGATATTTACTTCAATGAATTTTACTAGTAATTAATGTAGATCCTAGTTTTTTGTGATTTGTTGTAACCGCTTAATGTAGATCTTAGTTTTTTGTGATTTGTTGTAACAGTTTAAGTAGATATGATTCCTATATTATGATGTAATCAGTCTTCATTAAATAATATAGATTGTAAGCTTTGTCTCACTAAAAGTGGTTTTCTCATAATTCTAAGTTGGTAGTATCAGAACGAGAGCAAGAGCAAAATTAAAAATCCAATTTAAGTAGAGGTGTCGAGTGCTCCCATGGAGTGTGAGAGAAGCGTCGATTTCTCTCAAACTTATGGAATTAAAAAAATCAGAGGCCGAGCGTTCCCTTTGTACGTGTCTAAGAGCACTAGGGCACTCGCTCTCGCGCTTCCACTCTCTCTCAGCGTTGTAGCATTCCCCCCCTCATCTCTCTGAAAGCGCTAGCGCTACCCTTTGCTAGTCTGAGGAGAGACGACTAGTTTTCATGTTGAAAAGCGTGAGTTTTTTGCACGTCGTGGGTGAGTGAGGGTCAGAGGAGGTCGTGAGGGTCGATCCACCATCTTTCAACGCCAACGCCGAGGGTCGATCCTCCATTGTTGAGTCCAAAGAGTAGGTCGTGGGCGTGTGAAGAGGTCGCGTGGGTTCTTGAGGGAGACCGTGAGCTCAAGGAGGTCGCGTGAGAATGGATCCCCCATCCATAGAGAAAAGGGTTCGATTTTGCAAGAGGACACATAACACCAGGTATAATTTGTCTCAGAACCTGATTGTTGTCAAATTGTGGTCAACGATTTGAGTGTGTTGTTAATGAGATATGTTGCATACATAT
The DNA here is from genome assembly GCA_009831015.1 of Picea engelmannii. Classification (NCBI taxonomy): domain Eukaryota; kingdom Viridiplantae; phylum Streptophyta; class Pinopsida; order Pinales; family Pinaceae; genus Picea; species Picea engelmannii. Next base: position 296,315 of record ML781573.1, read on the forward strand.
TTTGAGAATAAACGTGATTCTTAACAGTAACATTCCTTGAATTTGAATCCCAATGAAATTGCGGATTAGGGGAATTGTTGTTGAAGTTGCATATAGCAACTCGCCTTCCACAGCTTGTTAAATTCATTGTAGTATGGACACCCAATTTTACCCTCTCTCTACATTGTTAAAATCAGTGTAATCGTTGGTCAAATCCTTGATGGAAGATCCCAACCATTAGTATGCATGGAGTGGTGTTAAGTTTTTTTTTTTTTAAGTTTGATTATATTTCTTTTAAGAAATCTAAGAGACGAGATAGAGTCGGATCGAGTTTATGCAAGGTTATTTTATTCAGATTTGGAGGCGAATGTGAAATCTGAAGGCAGAGCAACGGACTGCTCAGCACTTGACGAAAGTTTGATATTCCTGGTGATTCACCATCTTCGACAGACTGCTCAACACTTACGAAAGTTTGATATTCTTGGTGATTCACCATCTTCAGGATTGAAGTGTGTTTAGTGATACAAGGATCTATTATCTGATTGGACGAGTAGACACTTGAAAAGATGGAGAATCTGCTAGCATAGAACTACCTCAACGAAGCCAACAAATTAGATGGCACGAATTTCATTATCTGGAAATTTAAAATGCAGACCCTGATGGAGGGCTATGGTGTTTGGACCATTACAAAGGGAACTGAAGCGAAACCTAATGTGGTTGTCGGTGCGACAACAACACAGATCCAAGATTGGAAGAAGTGTGAAAACAAGGCCAAGGTATTGTTGTGTATGTCTGTTAAATAAAGCATAATTCCACATATTAGAGAAGCTAACACTTCTGCTGAAATGTGGACAATGCTTAAAGCCTTGTATGAAACTAACAACACAGATCATTAATTGTTCCTAAAAACTAAATTGCTAGGCATTAAGATGGATGGAAATGAATCAGTTAGTTCTTTTTTGGGTCGCATTAAAGAGGTGAAAGACAAGCTAGGAAACACAGGGGAAATAGTTTCCAGCACTGTTCTTGTCACCATTACCTTAAATGGTATGCTAGAATATTATCAGATGTTCATAACAGGTCTCGCAGCAAGAGAGAAACCTCCTACTTTTGAAGAATTGATAGGAATTTTGCTGCAAGAGGAAGAGAGGTGCGGGAACTTGAAGCCTTAGAATTCAGATTTGGCATTGTGGTCAAATAATAAATCCACGAAAGGGAGATCAAGAGGAAGAGGAAGATGAGGCAGTTCATTGCAAAGAGGCAATTCATCGTAGAGAAGACAATCTCTAAAGCCGAATCAAGGTATGCAATCTAACAAGAATGAGTCAAAGAGTTTGTTTTATTGTGGTCGACTTGGACATCTTATTAAAGACTGTCATAAGAAGAAGATTGATGAGGCTAGGAATAAGCCTAGAAATCATTCAGGTCATCATCTAAAAGAATCTTCAAATCATGATCTTAGATTGTTTATTGCTAGTGATGATATTTATGAACCCCTGAATTTTAATTCACGGGATCTTAGACTATTTGTGTCTAACACTGCTTTATCTATTGAAACAAATGATATTGATGCCTAGTTTGTGGATTCTGGAGCATTGGTACATATGACATGTAATAAGTTGTGGTACACTAATTTTAAAGAAACACGGAATGGAGCCAGCATATATCTTGGAGATGACCGTGCTCATTAGATCAAGGGATATTGAGACATTCATGTGACATTGTTGAATGGTATTGTTCGTCACATTCCCAATGTGGTTTATGTGGCAGGGACACAGAAAAATTTGATCTTTGTGTCCACCATTACAGATCAGAACTTGAAGGTTGAATTCTTCAAGAATTATTGCATAGTGAAGGATCTGTTGGACCAATTCAAAACTGTTGCAACCGGATTTAGAGCAGGAGGCCTATACAAACTTGATGTTACCAACAAAGCACATCACGCACTGACTTCTGCAACTATGCCAACTGAGATTCTTTGGCATCAAAGGTATGGCCACATCAACCATCCTAATTTATTGTTATTACAGAAAAATAATATGGTTGAAGGAATTCCCATGTTAAAGAATGAGAATGTTGCTTGTGATGGCTGTGCATTAGGAAAGATGCATAAAGATGAATTCCCCTCTAATCCTGATAGGAAAAAGAGAGATGTGTTAGATCTTGTGCATACTGATGTTTGTGGGCCTATGCAGACTAGGTCCTTAGGAGATGCATTTTACTTTATGTTATTTATTGATGGTTGCACGAGATACACATGGGTTTATTTCCTTAGAAGAAAAAGTGATGTTTTTGAGTACTTTAAGGAATTCAGAACCATGGTGAAAAAGAAGACAGGAAAATCCATCAAAATCCTCCATTCAGATCAAGGGGGAGAGTATAAATCATGGGACTTCATCAAATATTGCAAAGATCATGGAATAGTACAACAGTTTACAGTACCCCACACTGCACAGTAGAATGGAGTGGCTAAAAGGAAAAACAGAACTTTGGTAGAATGTGCACGCAGCATGATGAAAGGTAAGAATCTCTCAAATACATTTTGGGCTGAAGCCATAAATACTACAGTTTATTTAAAAAACACAATTCCAACAAGGTGTCTTGATAATGTTACTCCTTTCGAAGCCTTGTATGGTTCCAAACCTGCAATTCATAATTTGAAAGTATTTGGGTGTAAGGATTTTGCACATATTCCAAAGGAGAATAGGAAGAAATTGGATGTTAAAGACATTAAATGTATTTTTAAAGGGTATTGTTCTGAATTCAAAGCATACAAATTGTTTGATCCTTCTACTCACAAAGTATTTGTTAGTAGAGATGTACTTTTCCATGAGTAAGAAGCAGGAAATCATGACGACAACAGTCATGAGGAATGGCATAGACTTCTTGATGAAGGAGTTAAAGAAGAGCAGCAACCATCACAACAGCAGCCACCACAACAACAACCACAATTGCAAAAGAAGTAGCAGCAAGAAGGACTCAGTGACAATGATATGGACACTTCAAGCAGTCAGAGTTCACCTAGTGGTGAAAATAGATCTTCACAAAGTGGGGAGAAAAATAATCAGTTGAGAAGATATTCACGACAAGTTCGGCTCCCTGAGAGGTATAGAGACTATGCCCTAATGAGTAGCATTTCAAATTTCATAGAACCCATGAGTTTTGATGAATAAAATGAACACGATGAATGGAAAAAGTCAATGGAGGAAGAATATGAATCTATAATGAAAAACAATACTTGGGAATTGACTGAATTGCCTAAACATAAAAATCCCATTGGATGAAAATGGATATACAAAACCAAGTTTAAATCAGATGGTAGTATAGATAAATATAAGGCTAGACTGGTGGCAAAGGGGTATTCATAAACATAAGGTATTGATTATGCTGAAACATTTGCACCAGTAGCTAAATTGAATACTATCAGATTGTTAATTGCTTTAGCTACAAAGTATCATTGGAAGCTACACCAATTAGATGTTAAATCCGTATTTTTGAATGGTGAGTTAAAGGGGGAGGTTTATCTTACTCAACCTAAACATGGGCAAGAACACTTAGTGTGCAAGTTAAAGAAAGCATTGTATGGACTGAAACAGGCACCTAGGTCATGGTATGAGAAGATAAACTCTTTCTTTATTCAATGGGGTTTTATGAGGAGCAAGAGTGATCCAAATCTGTATACCAAATTTGATGAGCAGGGGTATATAGTATTGATTTCCTTATATGTTGATGATTTAATAATTACAGGAAATGCAAGGAAACTAATTGATGAAATCAAGGAGCAGTTGTCACAAGTTTTTGAAATGAAAGATCTTGGTGAGTTACACTACTTCCTAGGTCTTGAAGTTTGGAGAAATGCAGGCCAAACTTTTGTTTGTTAGAGTAAGTATGTCAGAGAAGTACTTAAGAGATTTAAAATAGATCAGTGTAAATATTCTATTGTTCCCATGCAGCAGAATGTGAAATTTTTTTGTGATGATGGTTCAAAGGAGGTGAACAACACTATGTATAGACAGATGTCAGGTAGTTTGAATTATCTCACCACAACCAGATCTGATATTGCATACTTTGTGAGTGTGTTAAGTCAGTTTATGGCGAAACCTAAAAAAATCCATTGGAATGCAGCAAAGGCAATCCTCAGGTACCTAAAAGGAACACTTGATTATGGTATTAAATATATTGATGCATTTAATGTTGATTTGTAAGGTTACTCATATTCTGATTGGGATGGAAATCTGAATGATTGAAGATCAACCACTGGATATGCGTCTCGCATTGGATCTGGGGTTGTTTCATGGAGCAGTAAAAAGAAGCCTACTGTATCTTTGTCTTCTACTAAAGAAAAATATAAAGTCGTGTGTGCAACAACTTGTGAAGCTGCTTGGTTGAGAAGACTTATTCATGATGTTAGAGAAGAACAAAAGGAACCTACAATGATCGAATTCGATAATCAAAGTTCAATCAAGCTGGCAAATAATCTGATTTATCATGCAAAGACAAAGCATGTTGATACTCAGTTTCATTTTGTTAGAGAAAAGTTGTAGTCCAATAAAATAGATCTTATGTATTGTAATACTTGCGAAAATACTGCTGATATTTTCACTAAGCCTCTTGGAAAGATTAAGTTTGAGCTGTTTAGGGAGATGCTAGGTGTAGAAGTCAATACATTGTCCATTAAGGGGGAGACTTGGAGATAATGGAGCACTAGATAGTTACCTAAACTAACTCTACTAGTACTTAATGTAGATCCTAGTTTTCTATGATTTGTTGTAACTGCCTAAGTAGATATGATTCATATATTATGATGTAATCAATGTTCATTGAATAATATAGATTGTAAGCTTTGCCTCACTAGAATAGTTTTCTCATAATTCTAAGCTTGTGAATATTTTGTGGACATATTTACCAAGGCACTAAAAGAGATATTTACCAAGTCACTATCAAAGGAAAAAATTGAAAAGTTAAAATATATGTATGAAGCCACAACATTATATATGTATGAAGCCACAACATTGAGCATTAAGAAAAAAAAAACAATGGAGGATTAATACTAAATTTGTAAATATCTTATAAACATATTTACCAAGACACTAAAAATATATATTTACCAAATCACTATCAAAGGAAAAAATTGGAAGGTTAAGACATATGTATAAAGCCGAAAAAATTGAAAGGTTAAGAGATATGTATAAAGCCACAACATTGTGCATTAATAAAAAAATTGAGGACATTGATTAATCTCAATTTATTGGATATGTATAAGTAATACTTTTATAATAAATAACAAATTTATTAGATATATTTATAAAAATACAATATAAATATATATAAATATAATAACGTTTATTTCAAAAATACAATATAAATATATATAAATATAATAACGTTTATTTCAAAAATACAATATAAATATATATAAATATAATAACGTTTATTTCAAAAATTAGTAACATTTTTTCATAAAATTATGCAATTGAGTTATAATAAAATTGATTAACAAAATATATGTAAAATAATAAAAATTTCTATATTATTATAATTACAAACTTAGATATAAAAAAAATAAAAAATTATTATTTTATGCTTTAGAGTTAATCGTATTTTAAAACTTTACCAACTTCATTTTCCATCACGTCGTTTGTACACATATCATTTTGTTTGTATATATTACTCTACCCCTTAGTCAAAAATAACACCAATATTTATCGTCATTGAACCATGAACAATGAATAGAAATAACACCCATTCCTTCATTTTTTTCGTAATTGAACAATGAATACAATAACCTGCAAATTTCAACTTACATTCCTTTTTTTTCGTAATTCAACAATGAATACAATAACCAGCAAATTTCGACTTAACCTTAGCTTATTAGTGAAGGGTTAAGAAAACGTCAACAGATTGAAATATTTATGAGAAGATGAAAAAGTGTTGAGGTTTGTAATTGAGTTTTTCTAGATACTTAATCGATATAATTAAGTATTTATTATTACTGTTACAAAATGTGTTTGCTGGTAACAAACAGTGTAGCACATGAATAGGGAATGTAACGATAAAAATAAACAATTTTTTTTATTTTTTAATTATGTTTGGAGGAATCAACAATTAGTTTGGCACGCTCGCGTTACACGTGGTGCCGCACACAAGGTAAGTTGGGGGAGTTGAAATAGAAACTTCATGGAACTTCATTTTCACGAAACTTGCCAATTGAGCTGCACACGGGCAAAATAAACAAAATTTTAATGAAGATAATATATAGTATTTAATTATGGTTGATATTTATATATTATTGGAGATTTAATTATTTTAACAATAGTTATATTTCTCATATATATATAAAAGTAACAAATGACATATCATTACCAATAATTCTCATGATTTGAATCGTTTACTTAGCACTCATTGCATAGGGTGCTTCACATAGGTGTGAAGAAGTGAGATTGAAATCAAAGAAATGGAAAGTGATGATTGATGCTATGTGATTTGTTTGGTTGGTTTCAATCCCACTTTTTCACCTCTGTGAGCATCACCGATGCAGTGAAGGTTAAGTGAACTATTCAAATCATGAGAATTATTTTTGCAACTAATACTCATGAATATGGGTCATAGATTAATGGATTACTCCCTCTATGATTAAATAATAAAAGTGAAGGGAGCTCTAAATGGATAATTCATAAGACACAATACTTGCTAAGGTTTTGCAAATGAGGTAGCAAGCTAAGTGAACTTGATTGTGGAGAAAACTCCACAGTTAAACGTCCTTGAACCAAAAACATCTTGAGATGAGTGACCACCTTAAACTAGTTACCAGATGCAAACCCCATAATTAGTTTCAATCCCACTTCTTACCATTAAAAATAATATGCTTCTCATACATAAATGACATACCAATAATATGCTTCTCATACATAAATGACAGACTAGTAGCATTGAGAAAATCTATATTAGTTACAGCATAGGAAACAGAAAGACGTACCATTTACTGGAATATATCCCTCAGAAATAAGCAAGTTGGCGTAGCATTGAGAAATGGAGGCCGCAGCACATAGAGGCCAGAAGATAACCCTCGACACACCCATATTGCTTGCCACTTGCTCCTTGCAGGACATCAAGGCGTCTGTGATGATGAACGTGATGGGCGGAAACGATGGTGATTTTCCCTGAGCAGAGCTAAGGAGGCCCTCCATCGCGGGGCCTAACTTTTGTACGGCAACAAATAACTCGCCCAATTTGGAAGTGCAACCATGGTCGGGCGGTAAACCATCCGGAATAGACAGAAATCGAATTCGCCATCGCTGTTGTTTTAACACGGGATCCTCTCCGGAAACAAGAGATTTAGCGTTTCTTGAAGCTTCCACCATGCGTTTGTGTATCCAGTCAGTATTGACGAAAGTGACAAAAACTCCCCTTATAGCCAGCAGCTGGGCCAAATTCATGAGAGCATTAACATGACCCTGCGCAGGAAATGGCACAATCAGTGCATGAAGAGAATGTTGCTCATTTTTATTCATCATATTATTCCTTTCTCTTCCCTTCCACTGTCACAGTTTTTGAAGCAATCCACTACGAAAGAAAGAGAAGAGTATCAGGTAGTTTTTGAGATCAAGGCTGCCCGAATAGAATCAAGACAAAAGATTCCCCCAATAACGAGAAGGCCTCACCATCCATACAGGACAAAAGCCCATCAGCTCCATTATCCAGAACTTCGAGCTCCACTCCATTATACATGTAAAAAAAATATCAAATAAGCATGTAAAAAAGTATCAAATAAGCATGAAACTTCATATTAGTTGTAAATTTTTCTATTTCCACTTAAAAACTTACATTCATTATTATTTAAAAAAAAATATGTTTCCAAAAAATATTTTCCAAATAATGCATTTCCCAATTACAATTCCATTAAATATAAAAACTATTTTATATTGTAAACCAAATTAAAATATTTTCCAAATAATACATTTCCCAATTATATATACATTCAATTAAATATAAAAACTATTTTATATTATAAAGCAAATTAAAATTTACAATGTCTATTAATTTTAAAAAAATTCTAAAAAATAACTCATATTACATATATAAAATTACTATATCTAATAAATTACTATAAAAAAATTTATTTTTTTATATAGTAATTTGATAAATTATATTTTTTTAAAATTTTATAATTAAAAAAAAAAATCTATAAGAATTAACTCATATTACATATATAAATTATTATATCTATTAAATTATTATAAAAAAATTATTTTTTTATATAGTAATTTGATAAATTATAATTTTTTAAAATTTTCTAAAAGTTTATTCAATAGATAGAGAATTTTAATATAGCAATATGAACTATTTAAACTTCTATTATATAAATATGAACTTTTATTTTTCAATATATATCTCATTTACTAAGTTATATATTTTTTAATTTAATTTTGTAAATATATTATTTTTTAATTTAATTTTGTAAATGTATTATATTAATAAAAAATAATTAATTTAGTTTTGTAAATGTATTATGTTATAGTCTGAATGGGCCTAATGGTTAAGGAAGGGAGGGGGTCCCTTGTCCCATAAACAAGGGGGTCTCATACACCAATTTGATGTGATGGCTTGACCGTGACCTTAAAAATAGATTATTATTATTATTATTATTATTATTATTATATTAAATTATAATTTTTCATTAAAAAATAATTTTTATTTAAAACTAAATTATTATTAATTAACAAAACATAAAAGCAAAATAAATCACCACCTAAACTTTTAAATTTGTTGTTAAAGAAAATAAATCTAATATATATATCTCTAACCCTAAAATATAAACCCAACCTTAAAATATGAACATACCAAAGCATTCATATTTCGCTTGAAATTAATTTTAATTTTATTTCAAAATAAAAATTTAACTTTATTTAAAATAATAGTAATCTATAATTAACTCATATTACTATAAAATTACTATATGTATTAATTCATTAAATATTGTGGTGGGACTTGCCCTCATCAGTACTAATCTGTCGATATTGATAAAGATCCCTGGGAAGTGTCCTAGAAAGGTTTTCTGACAGTTGTCTAAAATACTCAAAATTCCGTAGTAATCTTTCGCAGATATACTCAACACTGTAGTAATAGGGAAAGTATAATTTACAAACCCTGCTGTTCTTTCACTGAACTTGAAATCCCATCGCTCTGACCGTTTCGTCTATTTTGTGGACAATGTCTTTGGCCGGGTACATGGATGTGAATCTCCTCTCATCTTTTCTCTCAGCAGCATCCTGTGTTATCCATTCACATTCAATTAATCTACTTTTTCTGACAAGCACGGCAGTTACAGTTTTAAACGAATGAGAAACAGCCACGTCGACACAGCAATGAGCATACCTCTTCTTCAAATTAACCGGAGAGAACGAGGCTACGTGGCATCGCTATCAAACGGAAAAGCGTTTATCAGAATTGGCCCCGTTACTTCCGTCCGAAATGACATTTCACCAATTCCTGAAGCCACCAAAGTGAAAATTTAGAAGAAAATATAGGTGCTCTTTCCGTTAAGATCACACCCGATGAGATGAAGGAAATGGAAAATATATCATCTACTTATAACTTCTTGAAATCGAATTGGTTATGCTGACAGGGATTTCACGTGGATAAACTCAAAAACACGTCCTTTCTTTTTCATGAATGGATGCCATATGATGATTTCTAACATTATTCTTTGCAAACAAAGTGAAATCCTCCGTCTATAACGGATAGATCATTTTTTTCCCTTTATTTTAAAATGGTATATGCTCGGATACATCAAGAGTAATATTCAGTTGGTTATGGATACTATGGTGCAAGTATCTTATGAAGTTAAGCGTCTTCTAAATGTCTCATTTCATTCATATAATAGTATGTTGTGCTGCGTCTGCTAGAAAAAATCTTACTCTAAGGATATTATCCGAATTAATAAATAAATATTCATTAAAGTAAAAACAAAGTATTATTTTTAAAAAGTATGCAGACATTGTGAATATAAGTTAAGTTTTTGTTGGTGTTGCTGTTTAGAGGTATTTCCATTTTTTAAATAAATTAGCTAGTAGTCCTATTTCTTTTTACTATATATATATATATATATATATATATATATATTAATTTCATACTCACATATTTAATATATATAAATTCTTAATTTTTCTTTATAAAATTAAAATTTGTCTTGTAGTTAATACAATGGAAATTTGAAGGCTCATATTTTTCCGAACAAGTCTTATGTTTTTGACCTTTTATATAAATTATATTTTTTAAAATCTTAATAAAATATTCATACAACTTAATAATAACAATTAACAAATACATAGAAAGTAAATTATGCTTGTAAATGTTATTAAAATTTAAAATTTAAATACAGTAAAAACATAAAAATATAACAAAGTCATAAAATATTATCTGAAAAGATAAAGTTAAAATTTAGAAGCTTAAAAATATGAATGAAAATCATAAAATAATATTCAAAATTATTTTAAAATTATGGAATTAATGAAGTATTTTTTGTTATTGATATTTCCTTTTTTCATATAATATTATAATTTTTATTTTATGTATAAAATAATATAAAAATCTCAACTTTTCATAAAAATTTTAATGTTATGTTTTCAAAAAAAAATGAGATTAATATCCTTAATATACTAAATAACCACACAATTTTATCCATTAAAAATTTACTTTCATCTTAACATCCTCATCCAAACACGTGATCATAGTATAATATGGTTATTTTCAAATTGGTCAATAATATCTTATGTTACTAATTGTTTCATAATAAAATTTAGATACTAATAGGTCTAAGACAAGCTCCCTTGAAAAGGCCAAGACAATTGGATTTTAGCAAGACTAAGGAAAAGACTTATTGAGTACATTTTAGCTAATTACACTCTATGAAAATGTTATTTAAAAAGAAACAACTTATAAGTTTAATTATTATTAGATGTATAAAATTAGAGATAACATAGTGCATCTATATAGAGATTAATATATAACACAATTACATAAAGTACACAAATACTACTAATGTGAAATTACAAAATTTTAAAAATTTGGAAAAAAAAACATTCATATAATTTTGTGCTAAATAAGAATAAGAAATGCATAAAAATACATATTTTTGTTGAGACAAACTCCTATTATAAATCATTTCAAAACTTTAAAATGTAATTTATGCCATCCCATATTCCCTATGAGAACTAGTCCATAACATATCAGTGCCAACATACCATGTTCATTATTCCAATGGGGGTAGCCACAAAAGAGTGCGTCTCCTACTAATAGAATGATTGATTGTTTGTGTAGGTGTGTGTATACACCTAACTTGTGGTATCTTGGAATAGATTCTACTACTATAAAATCTACCCTTCTTGTGTGCTATCCCATATTGTTTGTGCAGGATGGTCCACAACGATATATAAGGTTCAATAGACAAAGAAGAACTAGAAAATGAGTCTATATATATATATATATATATATATATATATATATATATATATATATATATATATATA
>ML781573.1:310433-353987 GCA_009831015.1 Picea engelmannii
CTGAATGCGATCAGTTACTTGATATTGGGTAAGTTTAATATGGTGCAGGTGGCTTTCAATCTTCTCCAACAATTCTTTAAGGAAGTGTTCTGTCTTTGGCCATACTTTAAAATCTGGTGGATGTGCACTTTGGATTGCTTTAGCTAGTAGGCATTTCATTAGCCAATATGTATGAATGGCTTGGTTGAATAGACTGAGGCGACCTCTGGTATTACTAGGGTCGTGAATGAAATCTAGAATGTCAGCTTCAACTTCGGTGTCTTCAGGGTCTGTCTGCAAATCTCTTTCCCAGCCACGAATTTGCATTCGGGTTGGAGAGGAATTGCCCAGAATGTAGTTGACTACCAGATTTTCCAAATGCTCCTGGTTTGTTTTCCTTCCTCGTTTCTGTGGTAGTTGTTCCTGCTATACCTGCTTCCCCTTGGCTATTTCAGAACGCAGACCACGTTTCCCCATGGTGCCTTGGTCCCAAACAGTAGTTATAAAATTGTCAAGGTGGTCGCGCCTCCTATTCGTCTCCCAAGCTCTTTCATGCAGCAGACTGTGCATGAGCGTTTTAGACGAAGGAGGGCGAAAACATACCTTAAACAAACCTTCCATCCCGAGCGCTGACAGTCTATCATGACTGGCTCTATGCATCAGTAAACTCGATCAAGTGATCACCACAACTATTGATAGAGCTTGGCGGTGGATCATGATGGTTATTAACTGTCGGAAGGGTGGCGTGCCGTGAGCCTGCCACGGTTTATCCTATTGGCCAGTTGTTCACCCCGATCGGGGGAAAGGTCGAGATACTTATGAAAAGATTAAGATTTGTTTTTATCAGTAAGATATTATATTAATATGGAAAAAAACTACATATAAAAATACATGAGAGGTTCAACAGTTTCAGACCCACAGAGACCATGACAATCCCTGTATCTCATATCTGAGAAAAAAAAAAAGTATTGCCTACCCCTGAGGGGAAACCAGGTCTTAACCAGTCTAAAATTATCATACTTAGCCAATTGTTTTCTGTCTATACTTAATGTTATTTTTGAAAGCCTATATATCAAGAAAACAATAAGAAAAATAAAGAAGATGATGTCATTGATCATGTTGAACCTGAGGGCTAGTGAGGTCCATAGTCTCTCATCCAACAATATCCTTTGAATACTTGGCCCCAACTCAAATTATGGCAGGAGGGATGAAGTATCCCACTTGATGTTTTGTAGGCCAAGTAACTACCTCAAAGACATAAGCATTTTGAATTTCCAAAGCTTCATGCCTACTCTTCAACTGACGAAAATATTGCTCCTTAGGGAGCATTCCTATGGACACCATAGTCTTGGTGTGCCAATACAGCTTGAGGGTTTTGTAAAACTTCAAGTTTGAGGTCCAAGTGCAACCCAGATCTAGAATGAAGCTTCCAACGTGAGCCTCCACATCATCATCATCATGGAATTGTCTAATATGGTGAAATTCTTCTTCAATCTCTGTCATCCTAGCTTTGTAAACCTCAGGGAAATAGTCCTCATAGAACTTGGCCACGTCAATGGAGGACTTTGCAGCATGAGAGGGATAAGTAGAGTTAGGGTGGGAATGATTTCACCCTCTCTGGGCCATTTCTAAACAATCAAATGGGGGGAATATACTAGCAACAGGGGTAAGAGAAGTATACTGGAAATAGAGAAATATACTCGCATAACAAGGAAATAACAAACTAGAGTCATTGAGTTGAATCCTCCCATTTATAACCAAGATGGAAACTTGAAGGAATTCCAAATCATCTTCCATTAATGGGCTAGTCATGAGGAGGGAATTAATTGTCGATCGTGGGAGATCCTCTATCATTATGCAGTATAGGTTGTTCCATGGGAAAAGGGAATTTCCTAGGTCCACTACTATTATCATCCCTGAATCTAGAGACCTCTTAACCATCAAAACTATCATGAAAGAGAAAATAAGGAATGAGGCCATTCTCGAACTCCGTCTTCACATAATGACCTTCCAAACCACGAGAGTGTGATAATACTTTGACATGACCAGGGGTGTTGTCTTGAGTAGTGTTGGGAATGATAGGTCTGCGATGAGGATGACAATTCACAACCATTTCTTTATGTGGTTGGGGTACCTCCTCGATCATACCCCCCTCCCATCATGTTGTTTGAAAAATACCCCATCCGAGGAGTAGAGGTCAAATTTAGCTGAAGAGAGAGAAGCTTCCTTCAAGGAGAGGTTGGGGAGATAATCACATTTAACACCCAAGTGATTTTCTAGGGAAACATTAGCAAGAAGATCAACCACTTTGTTCTTTGTTATCCACATACTATATATGCGAAGGAACCAATCTTGAAATAGTCACTATAAGAGAACCCAATAAGTCAATCAAGGCTTCCAATAGCCAATGTGTGGAAATCTTGGATGCCAATGAACCCCATTGGAGTTTTGTTAACATATTAATAATGAGTTGGGAATCTCCCTTCACAACAAGATGATGAAATTGATTCTGATGAGCAAGTTGTAGGAATTTTATTAGGGACCATAACTATGTGGCATTGTTTGAGTTGATGCCTAGATTGCCAAAATAATTACGAAGAATTTGTCCTTTGTTGTCTCTGAATATTCCACCATAGCTTGTTGGTACGAGATTACCTTTATAAGCCCCATCAGAATTCAAATTGATACAACCTGGTGGGGGAGGGGACAAAGAGGAAGGAATGGAAGTTTTGGGGAGGCCGAAAGTGGAGGGGAGAGAGGGGGGAGGGTTTGAGGGAAGCCAGAAAGATAGAAGGTTTCATTCAAGAGTATAACATGGAATATCATCGAGACCCCAAGTTTCTGTAGAGATGATTTCCTTAATATTTTTCCTGATCTTCCTCCAAATTATTTCCTTAGGTTGGGCTTGATCCTTGAAGATTTGGTGTTTTCACTTATTCCAAAATTCTAAAAGGATGAACCCCAGAAAGAGTACCCAAATGTTATTAAGCATCGGATTGGAAAATAAACTATCTCTCCATGAGAATATTGTGGATGTGACAGACTTTATTTTGTGATTTGATTGCTTGAAATCCATAGCACCTTCATCCCAAAGAGATTTATTGAAGGAACGTGAGTTAAGGAGGTGTTCCAATGTTTCTTCATGATGAATGAAGAATACATAGAACCCCAACCCAATGAAACCCTTTTTTCATAGGTGATCCCAAGTGATAATATTTATGTGCACTATTTTCCAAAGGAAGGTAGCTATTTTCAGCTAGAGAATGTTTTTCTAGATTTTCTGCCATATGTCTTCCTTTGGGAGGTTAGTTTGGTGAGCTGCTAAATGACATGATTCTTTGGTAGTAAATATCTAAGCTAGTTGATATACCCACCTTATTTTATCAGGTTGGAAAGAGAATTTTATTTTTCTCTGAGATAGAAGTTGAATTAAGGATTGAAGTTGGGGTTTCAGTTGAATGGGATTTGGGTCATGATCAATATGTTAGGTACACCATTCGAGCAATTTAGAGATCATGTCCTAGTAATTTATGACTTTCCACCCAAGAATATATTGAAGAGAGTCTTTGAGGGTGATAAGGTGTTGATTATCTTGAAAAGATGGAAATTGATACCACGAATCCTGCCAAAAAATATCATCTTGCCCATTACAAATTTTCCAAAATATGTGTTGTTTAATTAAACACTGATTTTTCCAGGCCAAGTTATAGATAAGGGAACCTGTGGAAGTATATATAATCCTGATAATATCTGAGCTACCTATCTGATATACATATTTCTTCTTCCAAATTCGACTCCATAATTCTCCTTTCTGTTGAAGCCATCTCCACCAAGTTTTGGCTCCCATAGTTTTGTTGAGGAGTTTTGGATCTCTGATGCCTAGTATTCCAATGGATTTGGGAAGACAAATGGTATTCCTAGCGAATGAAGACCATTTTTTTTTGGATTGGGATCCTTGCCAAAGAAATTTTCTCTAAATACTTATAATATATTTTGAAAAATATTTTCTTTTTGGGGTTGCAAGAGCTAAGAAGGGATATATAGGAATCACTTGAAGTACAGATTTGAGAATCACCAAAGAGACTGGAAGTTCCAATTTGAATTTTTTTTATTAATCCTGGAAAGGAGGTCTTCCTAGGAGCTGGTGTGGGCACCTACAATGAGCAAGAGAACCCCAAGATACTTGGTTGGAAGGGATATTCTTGAATAACCAAGAATATGTGTGATACATAAATGAATAGAGAGTGGGGTATTGAAAAATAAGATCTTTCATTTGATATGATTAATGGAGGTGCCAAAGGCCTCCATGAAGTTCTCAAGAACTTGCTTGAAGGATAGAGCTTCACATGAAAATGGGGTTCTCATTAACATAGTGTCATCCACGAACTATTTGTGCATTAAGGTATCTGAAGAATGATGAAGAGAAAGGCCCTGAATTTTATGGTTATCAACAATAGCCCTGAGACTTATCCCTATCCCTTTTACCATAAGGATGAAAAGAAAGGGAGAAAGGGGGTCACCTTATCTGATGCCATGGTAGGGGTGAAAGCGTTGATACGGGGAGACATTGATCAAGATGGAGAAAAAATTAGAGGAGATGAGGCCCATTATCCACTTAACCAAATCCTTCTGAACTCTAAAGGCTAGAAGAATTTATTTGATGAATTTCCAACTTAATTTATTAAAGGCTTTAGACATGTCTAATTTAATGAGCATCCCTAGGGCTTTGGAGAATTTCATGGAGTGAGAAAATTTATTAGTCAAAAGGATACTATTTCTTCTCTTCACATATCCATACTTATCTAGGGTAATCAGGTTGGGTAGGATGGGTTTAAGGCAAAGAGCAATGACTTTGGAGATGATCTTGTATATGAAATTGTAAAGGGAAATGGGATAGAATTTATTGGTATCAACCAATTTCTCTTCTTTAGGAATGAGAGTTAGAAAAGTGGAATTTAGTGTAGGAATAACCCCAGAAACCATTTGAGATTCCTGAGCTAACTCAAGCACAAACAATTTAATGATTTACCAACAATTGTGGAAAAAATCAAAGGTGAAGCCATCTGGACTGGGGGAGTTTCCTATCGCTAGACTGAAGTTGTCTACTTCAACTTCAGCTAAGGAGATGGACCTTAGTAGGAGGGAATTTTGGTTTTCATAGATAAGGCAAGGGATATATTGTTTTATAGTTTGAATGGCTACTGTTTGATCAGGTTTAGGCTTGATGAGAATTTCATGGAAGAAAGAGGTAAGCTCTTTCTCAATATCAACATGAGAGGTGAGTTTATTACCTTGAATGGAGATCAAATGAGAGATGTAGTTGGAATGACACATTTGAATCATTTGTCGATGAAAGAATTTGGTATTATGATCTCCTACCTTCAACCATTGGATCCTCATTTTTTTTCTCCAGAGTGTTTATTCATATTTCTTCCTTTCCTCAATTTGTTCTACAAGTATCTTCTCGTGATATGACAAATTTGGAGACCTTACTTAAAGGATAATATGATGTTGGGCTATCTCCATTTGCGAGTTTAATATTTTCTAAGCTTGAAGATGTCTCCAAATACAATCTTGTTCCATATTTTTATCTGTTGCTTGAGAATCTTAAGGCATTTTTGAAAATGATACATTAGGGATCCTTTGATATGCTTGCACCAATCCCACCAAATTTGCATATTGTCTAAGAAATCCAAGTAAGAAAACTAGAACTTCTCAAGATGAAATGGTTTTTACCTAGGCTTAATGAGAGTATCAAGAGAAAGGAATATGGGACAGTGGTATGACCCTGCCACAAGGAGGATGGTGGCATCCTTCTGCATGCTAGTGAGCATAAGAGATTATAAGATTAAGAATTTATCAAGTGTACAAGACACTTTTTGGGAACCTCCATGTCTATTGTTCCCAATAAAGGTTTCATTGTTGGTATCCAAATCAATTAGGTGTTGATATTGGATAAAATGTTTGAAGGATAGGTTATTCTCATCTAAACGTCAAAGCCCATGTTTGTTTTCATCTAGATATGAGATGAGATTTAAATATCCCCATAGAATCCAGAGATGGGGGCAAATTATAAATGTATTCTTCAGGTGTACAAGAACGTTCAACTTTTCCCCTGATTGTTGAGGTCCATACACATTGGTGATGAATCTAGTTGTCTCTTCCCCTAATGGTTAGAATTATTTTGAGATGTTGTATTTCGTGCAAAAAATGATCTACATGAGAACCTTGTCCTTATTCCAAATAATCCCCAAGCCTTCAAAAGTTCCTATGTAGTCAATTTCCATGGAGAAACTTGCTCTCCATATTTTGGATAATATAGTTTGAATCATTTCCCTTGATCATTTGGTTTGTTGCAAAATTAAAATATCTGGTAGTTTTGTATTGATCTTGTTTCGTAGGAGTGATTGTTTTCTCCTACCATTAAGGCCTCAAATATTGCAAGAGATCACTTTCATTGGAAACTTTGGGAGGGTTGAACAATGTCTGTGGTTAGGGAAATTTTCCCTGAGTTCACCAAGATAGATCATTGATTTCATATAGTAGTTGAAGATTTGATTTCCTTCCCCTTCGCTTGTATTCCTTCTTGTTTTTCTTGGATATCAACTTATTAGGTTGAATACCTATGTTGGGATTCAATGAGATAGCTCCTAAGGGTTCTGGAGTTTCCCACGAGACAACCAATCCAAGACATAGGAAAATAAGGGTAATGACAAGTCAAAGAAGCACATTAGAAAATGTTGTGAGTTCCACAAGGTTACCTAGCACAAGTTTGTCCATGTAAATTCCAAAAGATTAGTATTAGAAATGAAAATAAAAATCATGGTAGATGGCATGATTTTGAAGAATGGTTTTGAATTTTTAGTGGGTAAATATTATGAATTGGAATGTGTTAATTCTTTTTTTTGAAGTTTTTTGTCAAGGCGCAAAAGTCCAATAGTTATGGAACGAGTTACATAAAAAAATGGATGCACATGGTATGTAGTGTATCCAAAATGGTAGAACATATATCTAGAATTCACTTGTGAAAAAAATGTTTGTGTAAAAGAATATAATGGTTGGAAGCTAGTAGGTATAATTTAGGACTTGTAAAAGATTTCTTTATTAGCTTTGCAAATATAGAAACACACATTTATTTCCATTGTAAAGAGTTTTAGATGTTGTAGTCATTATAATCAATTCCTTTTGTTGTAATCCTAAGGTTTTGGGAGGGATAGAGACACCCTAACACTTTGAATCTTGTGGCATATTTTTAAAATGGGTGTAACTATTCGTAATCATAATTATGGATCGTCACACATGTAAAATGGCCGGTGTGTTTTCTGGTTATGATGTTGCAAATGAATCAAATAAATGTGCACATAATAATTTCCCAAGGTCACAATGTCTGAATTCAAATCTCTCGAGGTCATAGTTCCTCAAGTCATAGTTCCCATGGTAAGAGTTCTAAAGGTCAATTTTTTTGAGGTCATAGTTCCAGAGGTCAAAGTTCCATGGGTCATAGCTCTAGAGGTCAAAGTTCTCGATGTCAAAGTTCGTGAGGTCATATTTCCTGAGGTCAAATTTCCAAAGGTCGTGGTTCTATATGTAAAACTTCCAGAGTTCATAGTTCCATAGGTCGTAGTTCATAGGGTCACAGTTCCAAAGGTCATATTTCCACATGTCAAAGTTTAATAGGTCGTAGCTCCTGGGGTCAAAGTTCCATAGGTCATAACTCCTAGGGTTTAAAATTCCAAGGTCATGGTCCCATAGGTCAGTGTTCCAAATTTCAAATTTCCATAGGTCATAGTTTCAGGGGTCATAATTCTTGGGGTCTATTACATACCAAAATGTCACACTTGAGTTTCACACCCCAAGTGTCACAAGTGTTGCGAAGTGACATATGCATCGTGTTAAGTGTCGCATGCACTATCACAAGTGTAGTATGCACCTTAAAAAGTGTCACATTCATTGTTTTGATTGTCGCAACCACTTGAAACCATGAAAGTAATTTTCCCTTACCCCTAAGTAATATTGGAGGAAGATACCCATCATTTCAAGGCCAAAAACACACCTTTTTCTTGGAAAATCAACCATTTTTGGGGAATTATGAAGGGTGGCACCCCCTTGACATGTTGGGGGAGTTCCACTTCATGGAATGGTGCCCTCCTTTCCATGTTATGGGAGCACCGCTTTATAGGATGGAACCCTGTGTTCAACTCTAGGGGAGTGTCAGTCTTGCTAGAGGAAATCATGCGATTCGCCACCTATTTCTAAGGGCCAAATCTCGATGGATGAGGTTTGTTGTGTTATAATCCTACCATATGGGATAAATCCTAGGATATAATTCCAACTTAAGGATCCATATCCTCAACCATATCCTTCATTTTCTCATGGTGGTTGTGCCTCTCAAGCCTATATATTGAAGATATTTCGAAGGTGAAGGGGGGAATATTAGAGATATCAAACCTTTTATTCTCAAGGAAGAATCAAAATTTTGATTTCAATATTCATGAAAGGGCTAGATGATGAGATATTGGAGAAGTGATGCATCATCAAGCATGCTTTGTAAGTGGCTCTTTTGGCTTTCCAATTAATATCAATTTGGCATATTCCCTTCAAGTTCAAGTGTTCTACATTTGCTTATCTATTTTTGTTTCAGTCTTCATAGATAGGTGTTCTTTGTATAATCATCTATAGTAGGAGTAAGAGTTCCTTTTCTAGTCTTTTCAGGACTTCAGTTGTGTTGAGGATCTTGGAGATCAAGCCCAGTGATTGGAGCAGCGAGGACGAACATCGTAACAAGGTACACCACATCCTCCCTCTCTCTTTATTGATAGATTGAGTTAGATATATAGGTAAAGTAATAACCACATTTTTACTTCTGTATTTGGACCAAATATAGGAGTCTTTTTCTAAAGGGGATCATAGCATGTTCATAGGGTAATATTTATCACAACAGAAAAATGGCGACTCCATTCGGGAAAAACTTTGGCTAGTTTTTCCTCTTTCTCGTCTTGAATCCTTTGGTTGTGATTATATATTTCTTGTTTGATTATTCTTTATAATCCATTTCCTCTTCCCTCTTCCTCATTTAAGAGTCTACAGAGCCATTGACTAAGTCTCTATTGAGTTTTATCTTTTGGAAACCATTTTTTTAGTTTTTCTAGAAATTGGCACTCCCCTATAGTTCACATGAGGGTGATATTAGCTTGATTGGAACTCCCCCTAAGCCTCCTAGGGTGCACAATAATTCTCTTTCCCTTTTAAAATATGGGCACCAATATCCAATTTGTGGTGTTTTTTCTTGTTTCAACTTGGTTCTCCTCAATCTTCTTTTGAGAGGCATTTATCCCAGAGTCTCTTGATATGTCTTTTACTTTGCTTGCCTGAGAATTTGATATTTATCACTCATTTTAATTTCCTTATTTTATTTTGAAAAATAATCCTAGTTGTGATGCCCTTGGGTTAGCAATATCCCTTAGTTCATCACACCTTTCAGTTCTCTTATCTTCATCTCGCAAATATTTCAGATTTCTTGATTATTTTGGAGTGTTCATCAACTAGGGTTTGCAAAGACTGTTTCGTATTGAGCTCTTTTTGTCTTCATTGAAACATCTCGCTTTTCTTGATGACTAGGAATCTTTTGTTTTCCACAACCCAACCTTGAATGTTTATTATTTCTTCTTATTGTTTGAGGATTTTCTTGAGTGTTTGTCTTCTTTCTCTTTTGCATATTTCTGTCCTTGATTGAACATGTTATCTCACACTTGTTTTCTATTAGTTCTCATCATTTTGAGTGTGCTTTGGTTGATTGTTGTTTTTCCTCATATTTCTTAGTGTCAAACATAGATCTCTTTCATTCCATTTGAAAGTTAAGAAGTGAAAAAGTTTTCATATATCCTTGCATACATAATCAAACAAAGAAACTTTTGCATTCTTAAGAAATTTGCTTTGGTACATGTTTGGAAAAAGAGCTAGTTTTCCATGTGCATTTCGGGTTTTGGAAACACTTAATTGGTATTTTGGCATCATCTTGATCCTAGAAATTGAAAGTTTCATTCTTTTGAGTTCTTTCTTTTGTTAAGAAGAATATAACTCTTCTCTTTCCCATACATAGAATTCATTAAAAAGAGAGAACTACGTCTCATTCTTTTGCATTCTATTGGAGTCGAGTCTCTCTCACACCATTAGTTTCGTCTCCATGAACCCTTTGAGTAAAATCCATTAAAATAAAGCACGTGTTAATAAAATTAACTAGAATATGTTTTGGTTTTATCACTCCAACAATAGCATAGGATTAGGGTCTTTGGACTAGGAAAAGTGAGTAAATTGTCCAAGACTACTAAATAAACTGTAGAGCAATAAAGAGTCTACAAATCCAACTTTAGTATAAGAATAGTTGGGAAACCCCTCTCACACAGGGGATAAACATGAGGTCGCATGCAAAAAATAAGTGAGGATTACACATCCAAATCTTGACCAATTATAGCGTAAAGAGCGCATACTAGGGATTCTTCCTGAAGTGTAACTGACTCATTTGGTCTCAGTACTTCATGAACTCCAAATATATTCAGGGTCCTATGGAGCCTACTAGTCCCAACTATAACGTGTACCAACCTAGAGGATAACTAGGAGTTGGTAACCTTAGTGGCCTTTCCTAGGTATCTACAAAGGTAATTATGGGGGGATTCCCACAATACCTGGGGTAGACATCGTATCACACTCTCAGTACCCTTGGAGAGTGATCCTGTGAAATTGAGGGTTACTTGCACTGAGAAGGAATGTTAAGTGGAGGTCGGGGTGACTGCTTCTCATTTTTTGTTGTTGGCAACTTGAAATCCCATCTTCAGAAGATCCTTGAACCTATTGTTTCTTGGTTGATTTATTTTAGTTTTCTTAGGAGTGTGTTTCTAGAACATTCATATTCGGCCTCAGGATTGAATATTTCATAGTATACAAGGAATATATTCTAATGTTCAAGAACCTCAATGAAAGTTTTCTTACAAAGGAATGATCACAAATCAAACTTCTGATACTGAGAGCGTAGCTTCTGGAAGTGGCCATCACATAGAAGAACCAGTCAAAACCTTCATAGAAAGCCTTGCATCTCACATGAATCCTCTTTTTACTTATCCAGTTGTCCAACCACTCACTAATCCACCATCTACGAGATATTTTGATGCATATTCTTGTTACAAATTATTTCCTTATTCCACCACTACATGATCTTTTGGCATGAACACACCATATTTTGGTTTTACTGAAGGAATTAGGAGCTTATATTTTTCCAAAACTCATGTAGTTGATACTATCAGTACTTCATATTTACCAGAAACATCAGTGACCCAAGTAACCTTGACTCAACCACTTGAGAATACATCTTCCTTTCCACATGGCTAAGGTAATAGTCTTGCTTCACTCTTTCCGCACATGCACATACCAAGTGCTTTACTTGGTCATCCCATTGGTCAGATGGCTAGCAGTCAAGTAGTTCACACAACCATGGTTACAAAATCTACTTAACCTCCATCTCAAACATCGCAGATGAGTACACCCTACATTGGAGGTTAATATTCAATGGGCGGCCAACCTTCAGCTGGGGGGAAACATTTAGTTGTAGGGAAAATGTTTACTGAGGGAAAACCTACGTCATTGAAACATTAACAAGCCTCAGGGAAAGCCACTCCTACAATTCCTTTTATCCCTACTACCATTGGCATGTATCTTTGAAAACCATTTCAAGGAGTTTCTAACCCTTTGTGGGGTCAACATAATCCAACGGGAATTCCTCCGTAAGGAACTTTTCCCTATCAATCCATAAACCCCATGGGGCAGATGTCGTATCAAATTGTCATTACCCATGGAGGGTGATCCCATGAAAGTGAAGGTTACTTGAACTGAGAAGGGATGTTACATGGATTTCAGGGTAACTTCTTCTCATTTTTTTGTTAGTGACTTGATATTTGATCTTCAGAATATCCTTGAACCTATTGTTCCTTGGTTGATTTCTTTTAGTTTTCTTAGGAGTGTGTTTCTTTGAATGTCGTAGTCGGCCATAGGATTGAATATTTCATAGTATAAAAGGTATATATATTGACATTCAAGAACCTCAACACAATTTTTCTTACGAAGGAATGATCATAGATCAAACTTCTGAGATGGGAGCGTAGATCCTGGAAGTGCCCATCATGTAGAAGAACTAGTCACAACCTTCGTAGAAAGAATTTCATCTCACGTGAATCCTCTTTTACTTATCCACTTGTCCAAACACTCACTGATCCACCATCTACGATATATTTTGATGTCTATTCTTCTTTAAAATTACCACTCGGTTCCACCACTACATGATCTTTTGGCATGAACCCACCATATTTTGGTTTTACTGAAGGACTTGGGAACTTATCTTTTTCCACAACTCATGTAGTTGATACTGTCAATGCTTCATATTTACTAGAAACATAGGTGACCCAAGTAACCTTGACTCAAGAACTTGATAATAAATCTCCCTTTACACATGGGTAAGGTAATATTCCTGCTTCACTATTTCCACACATGCACACACCAAGTGCTTTACTTGGTCATCCCGTCGATTAGATGTCTAGAAGTGGTTACACAAGATAATCAACTTCCATCTCAACCATCGCAGATGAGTAAACCCTACATTGGAGGTCAATATTCAATGGGAGGCCAACCTTCAACTAGGGGGAAAGCTTCAGTTGCAGGGAAACATTTTACTGGGGGGAAACATACATCATTGCAACATAAAAAAGCCTCAAGGAAAGCCACTCCTACAAGTCCTTCTATCCCTACTACCATTGTCCTGTATCTTGGAAAACCATTTCAAGTAGTTTCTAACCCTTTGTGGGGTCAACATAATCCAATAAGCATTCCTATGCAAAGAACTTTGTGCTATCAATCCATAAACCCCATGATTTCAACACAAAAACCCCTTCAAACGAAATACATGGGGGAACCATCAGGCCAATATCATTATGTAGGAGTTACATCTATTCAGTCATAGTACATGGGTGGAAAATATGGACAACCACCTTACATGGGTGGACAACCCAAGAAACCACTGTATATGGGAGGACCATCTAGTTTTGTAATCTCGCCGCAACTTGCATATGGTCCTACTAGTGTTCCCATGCCATATGGTTATCACCAGTATCAACATGATAACCATTGTGATGTCCCAGAAAAAAAAAATAATAAAATAATTCTTAACTACTGGAAATTCTTTCCGTTTTTAGTAAATTCGAATTGGAAAATTTTTACCATTTATGGAAATTCTGAATTTTGAATTTGATGATTGTAATTAATTATTATGATTGTTGGGAAGAAACTTGATTTGACCCAACTGACTATTTGACTATGACACTTGTATGAAAACGGAATATTTTATATTGATTGCAGGAGGACAAATGGAACAACCATGTTAAATTTAGCTGGCCATGACTCCATGAGTGGGGTACACATTGGAATTAAATCTGGGCTGATTGTTACAAGTGGCAAATCAGTGATCTGGCCATTGGCAGCCCCTGAAAATCAGGGATTTAGAAAGCTGCGAAAATTACCCATGGGAGGGAAAAAGTCCTAGCCAAATTAATAAATAGCATATGTGAGGAGGTAGGACGCTGCCAAGTATGTTGGGAAGGAAGACTATGGAGTTTATTCTCTATTTTCTTGTTTTTATGAACACTACGGTGTGAGCGTGAGGCAAGGGAGATACTGTTGGAATTGAAGGACATTTTTGGAGAGGAAATTCTAATTCGCCCTCATGGACTCATGGTCAGGCTAAGGGGTGAATCGGGCAAGTAGATTGGCTACCCTATTCTACGGTTGGGAGGAACATGGTTGTTCCCTTTGTCTTTCCACAATTTGACTCAGATATGTAACTCTACCTTATACTAGTCAAATGTCATGTGTGCAATCTGGTTGCTTCTATGTATAAATTTTGGTTGATGGTTGTGATGGAAAGATCTATTATTTTATTTCATAATCATTGGTTGGAAATGGACTCATTATTTAGATTTGATGTCGAATAGTTACTAAGATATTGGAATGTACCAAACAATAAAAAAAACAAATTCTGTAGTAGTTATTGATTTCATAATAGATTACAGACTACAATTAGCCTCTTAGTTCTGTTAAGTAAAGGGAAAAGTTTAAAATTTTTTGCATGAATACTTGAAGCCATGCACACCAATAACTGTGGCAGATTTCATCCTCCTACAAGCTATTTACAGTATACCATGAGCCTCCCCTAATGAGAATACCAATCCAGTTTTTTTTCAAAGGTAAATATACTCCTTAATACGGGGATATTAAGCGATATGTATATTGAACTGTGTAAATATATCATGAGAATATAGGTATAAATATATTGAGCATTCTAGATGATATAATATGATGCTTGAATAGACTGACCTATTAAGTTATTCAAAAATACTAGAAAGGTATACATATAAACATCCACACAGGAATATAATTCAGAAAACTTATCCAAACCGCATTGCAGAAAATAGAACATATGTACAACAGCATGGTAGTGTGGGTACTTTAGTAATGACCCTGAGGTTTAGAGGCATATCTACAACGTAACCTCTATCATAGGTTTAGAGGCACATCTACAGTAAAACTATTGCCGTAGGTACAATGCTACAGGACATCTATCATAAAGGAGTAAGGAAGCACCTGAAAGGAAAGTAAGCCCGAATCATTTCTGGAAATCCCAATTCCTTTTAACCTCAGATAGTAAACTTTTCTTTCCTGTCAATTTTATACAAGAAACCCCAAAAGAATATGGACAGAGTCCCATAGACTTAAGCTACACGAAACCATTACTTACAGCCGACTCTTAAATCAAAATCGTAAAAGGCGGAATAAGACTCAGGTCCTACTCCTACCAAACGACTAGTGCTATAACAAGAATGCAAGTGTACAAGCTTAAAACGAAATCTGAAATTCATCACCCAAGCTCGATGAAAGCAAAACCCCTATGCACAGATTTTTTATACTAGTTTTTCGGTAGTACTCCATTTTTAGTCGAATCTGTTTGAGAAGAGACCATGTACCTAATAATGAGATTTAATTTCTGGAACATAACCAGAGATTTCAAGTATGTAATAGAAAAAAATTTGCAGAAATACCAAGGAAAACATTTGAAAAGTGACATACGAAATCCTTTTCACACAGGAAATAATAATCAAGGCATAAATATCAAAATGTTAATTAGTACGACTGTCTGTCTATCACAAGTCCAACCAGGCACGAGCTTGGCTTAAATTATCTTCGCAACAGAATGTTTATATACAAAAATCAGGGGCGTACCCCATATCAACTGAATATATAACTTGGAACAAATAAGTTCAAACATTAAGGATGAGACAAAGCCTTGACCATCATTGCTTATAAAATCGTAATAGATGGAAGGGCACTGTATTGAAACTCGAATACCTCTTGAAGGAGTGAGAAGGGCGTCCCCATGCTTTAGTGTGACCGCACCTACAAAAAATGATGTGGAGCATTACGATATATTCAAGAGGAAAAGAATGATGATTTAATTACATAACATAAATTAGAAAAATGTTTGTTGAATACTTAACTGAAAGGGTTCTCTTTCCAGCTGCCATCGCGTTGTCCCGTGCGCCTCCTAGACAGAGAAGGGAGGAGGAGTCTGTGTCACCCTGATGGGTACCCTCACACATTAAGGGGCCTGTCATTAGTGAAGGATACCAGTCTCAATCAAAACACTACAGGAAAATAATTTGCATATAATGACCATAAAATGATATTAAACATAAAATTAATATGACTTTTCAAATATGAACAGGAAGGATTAAATGACCCAGGCCATGAGAACGTTGCTACAATCATTATATGGCACTAGTGAAGTTAACACAGAAACACTCTCAAGTTCAACAGTAGGCCAACAGGTCTATTACACACCCGAGTAAGGGAAGACCGGACTTGACACTCACCAAAGAAAAATGACTGGGAACCAGGACTTTACCGAAAGTTCAAACAAGAAAATATAGCATATTTTGAATGCACTCTTTTAATAAACAATCGTAGTAAGTCCCTCCAAGGAAGGAGAATAACTCGGCCGACGGAAAGACTAGTACAGAGGAGGGGTTAAACCATGAAAAACTAAACCTGGACAGGGTATCACCTACCCTTTCACACTGACTTCAAAGATTACTACCGAAAGACAGACCGAGATCAGGAGCAAGCAGAGTCCTACCAAACAAGATAAAGGAAAAAGAGATAGTTGAGGGTAAACTTACCCAGCGTAGAGCTGTTGTCGAGAAGTTCCACCCAAGGTCTTTACCCATCCAGAACAGGGGTCGAATCCTAAACTTTTATCCACGAGGCTAAAGCCAACCAAAGAATGGTCTGAGACGTTCTCATCTCCTTCACTAAACCAAAAACTGGAATGCAAACAAAAATGGACTGAGACGGTGTTTCCTTCCGCACGAAACCAAAACCAGAATGAATGTGAAACTATGGGAGTAACCTTTCGCAAAGAGTAAAGGGGATGGGGTTTCATACCTGGGCCATGTGATTATAGGGTATGTGTCGACTTGTCATTATAACACGCCAGTTGAGCTCTGATCGCACAAACATTTTTCCAAGCGCTTTAAATGTTGCAGATAAGCCTTGAAGGCAGGAGGGTTCCAGCCTGTATCGGTGGTTTAGAGTATTAATGGCGAGGTAACTGGATGGATGACTTGCTACAACGATTTTTTTAAACCCAACTACCTTGGCATTAACCACCCGAGGTGAATAGTCCTTATCGTTACCTAACAAGTAAGTTGTGTGAACACGATTATAACCATAACTTCACAAGTTAACCTCTGCGTATTTTATTTCCAAGGTGCAAGTTTAATGTTCGAATTGGTTTGAAAACCAATTAAACTTTTGTTTCTGAATAATGTTAACCTCCTCATAGATCCTTTATAGATATCAGATTTGGCATCATAAAGCCATACCTTGTTTAACCCTCGAATTAGTATGAAAGAGACTCAAGGAAGTTGCATCTCCTTAATATAAGGTGGCTTTGGAAAAATGAAAACAATAGATAACAATAAGTTGTAATGAAATATGATATCCCTAGCTAAGACCTTATGATCACATGTAATCTCACTACTGAAATAGGAGGCAGCGACTTTATATTAATTTAGGATAAGAGGAGTAAAGGGCAATAAGACTGTTGTACATGTACCCAAGAAAAAAAAAATTATGTGAATTTTTAGGTTCATTACATGTGGTATCAGAGAAAAAAGGTCACAATACTGGACATGAACAGGGCCACAATAACTGCTGAGTATATATATATATTCCGATTTTTGTAAATCTAATAAAGTTCGTATGGTTACAAACAGAAAGTTGTTTCTATTTTGGGTGAAATATGGCATCTTAGGAAGATGCAGAAGTCAGAATGGGAGAAACCCCGCAGCAAGGACCCCTTGGAGATCCAAGACAGAACAGTGACAGAAGTTAACCCATAGAAATATTAGAAACAATGAGGAACCTTATTGTTGAATTACAGATTTTCAAAGTAGATAATGAAAAATTAAAAAAGGCACAACAGGAGAAACAATAGATAAATTAAGTCCTATTACATAGTACAGTTACCAAGAAAAGCCCAAAGGACGATAATCATGAGGAAGAAGTCAGTGAAAGGGCCTCCAAGAACTCAGGGATGAAAACAGAAAAAGGAGATAGTTCATCAGAAGGAACACCCTCAGCTGAAGAGAAAACTAAATCTAACCGAAAAAGAAAACAAGTAGACCACCTCGAAGGAGAATTTAAAAAAAACTAAACTAGCTACCTTTGATGGAGAATCCAAGACAGGAGAGGAGGCTAAAGCATGGCTGTTGGACATCAAAAAATAAATCCAGATCTACAACTATTCCAGCAACATGAAGGTCAGAATGGCCATCTACAATCTGAAAGGGAAGGCCAGCATTTGGTGGCAGGACCTAAAATTGGCCAAGGGCCTAAAGGAAAAACAGTTGGAATGGTCTGACTTTAAAAAGTATTTCAAAAAACAATACCTTTAGGAAAGTTACTATGAAAGGAAGACAAAAGAGTTCTACACGTTACAAGTTGGATAGATGACAATGGAGGACCTTATAAATAAATTTTTGGAGCTGTTAAGGTTCGTACCATACATCTGTGAGGATAAAGTGAAAATTCAGCGATTTATAAGATGTCTACCACAATCCTACAAGGACAGAAGTGATTTTGAAAACCCCAAATCTTTGAGCGAAGTATTTAGGAAGGCACAAATGTGCTATGATCAGTATAAACAACGGTAGATCTTTCCAAAACATGGAAGGATAAGAAACAAGAGCGAATATACCAGCGGAAGAAGGGGTACCAGCCAACTCCTTATCGGAATACAACAAAAGGTTTTCCAAGAAAGGATTTTCACTCCAACCATCCAAATACGCAAGGCAGTGGTAAACCAGTAAACCTGGGAATGAAGAAGTTTCGAGACAACCCCCGTGAGCCATTAAAGTGTTGGGAATGCGGAGAACCTCATCTAAGGAGGAACTGTCCGCGTTTGAGTTCAATAAACAGAATTGTTTTTCATAATTTGCAGGAAGCCTCGACAGTGGGAGATGTGGGCAGAAGCCTACATCGTATAAATGCAGCCATAGATGGTCGACAAGCTAACCACCAGTCCTCAGTGGTGGAAATTGAAGGTAAAGTCAATGACACTCGAATGTCTGTTTTAATTGACCCTGGAGCTACATTAAGTTGTATTACACCTAATGTGGTAGAGGCAAAAAAACTTAAGAAACTGAAGCACACAAAATCTTGGCTTGTACAATTAGCTACTGGTACTAAAAGGAAGGTAGTTGAGTTTGTTCTGGATTTTGAGTTCAGCTTAGATGATCAAAATATAAAGACTCATTTGAACATCCTACCATTAGGATCTTACGATATGATTATCGGGATGGATTGGTTGGAACAACACAAAGCAGTACTGGACTGCTATACAAAAATACTTAGCTATAGGGACGATTTTGGAACTGTTAGAACAACCCAAGGTATACCAAAACCAGTATCAGTCAGACAAGTTTCAGCAATGCAACTCAAGAAATGTATGAGGAAGGGATGTCAAATTTATGCCATCTAGGTAACGAATCTGCTAGGAAAAGATGATAAGCCAAAATTAGAAGACTTTGTTGTCCTACGTGAGTTCAGAGACATGTTTGTGGATGGGATACCAGAATTACCCCCTAGAAGGGAAATAGACTTCTCCATAGACCTGTTACCTGGTTCTGCCCCTATATCAAAGGCGCCTTACCGGATGAGTCTACTAGAACTGACAGAACTAAAAATACAATTACAGGAATTGTTGGACAAAGAGTACATCAGACTAAGTGTCTCACCGTGGGGAGCACCAGTCCTCTTTGTGAAAAAGAAGGACAGTACTCTAAGATTGTGTATCAATTATAGACAGTCGAACAAAATGACTATTAAAAATAAATACCCCTTACCCAGTATAAATGATTTTTTTGATCAAGTATGGGGGGGCAAGTTCTTTTCAAAATTGGATTTACGATCTGGTTATCATCAAGTTCAGATAAAAGAAGAGGACATAAACAAAACAACATTTCGGACAAGATATGGACAGTATGAGTTTGTAGTCATACCTTTCAGACTCACTAACACCCTAGCCTCATTTATGTGCCTAATGAACAGTATTTTCAGCGAGTACTTGGACAAGTTCATGGTAGTATTCATCGACGATATCCTAGTCTATTCAAAGACAGAGAAGGAACATGAGGAACACTTAAGAATAGTGTTGCAAACGTTAAGGGAGCACAAGCTATACGCCAATTTCGACAAGTGTGACTTCTATCAAAGAGAAATACAATATCTTAGACATGTAATTTCAGCAAAAGGCATTGTCGTAGACCCAGAAAAGATGAAAGCCATTAAGGAATGGCTGGTGCCTAAAGATGTAGCGGATATACAGTCGTTCATGGGAATCACCAGATATTACCACAGGTTTATAGAAGGGTTTTCCAAGATAGCCTACCCTATCACATGATTACAAAAGAAAGGGACCAGGTTTAACTAGTCGGAGAAATGTCAAGACAGATTCAGAAAACTAAAAGAGTTATTGACAACGACACCCATCTTGAAAGTAGAAAATCTAGATAAATACTTCACCGTATGTGTTGATGCAAGTAAATAAGGACTAGGTGGTGTCCTAACCCAAGAAGGACACGTTATTTGTTATGAGTCCCTGAAATTGAAGGAACACGAGCGAAATTATGTCACTCGCGACTTAGAATTAGCAACGGTAATACACACCTTAAAGATGTGGTGACACTACATAATAGGCAGAAGATTCCTATTATTAACAAACAATAGCGGGGTGAAATATTTGTTTAACCAACTATATCTTAACGCAAGGCAAGCAAGGTGGTTAGCCTTCCTGAGAGAATTCGACTTCGAGGTCAAACATATCAAGGGCAAGGAAAATAAAGTAGTGGATGCTTTAAGTAGAAGAGTCCATGGGTTATTTGAGATAAATGTTAGCCGGGCAGAAAGTGATCTGGAAGGAAGAATAAGAACGACAGGCATTGATGACGAAAATAATGATAGAAGTACCGAACAATACCGTGAACTCAGAGAAACCAGATCTAAGTATCGACGAGAAGGAACTGCTACGATTTAAAAGTAGGCTTTACATACCAGATTCAACAGAGTTAAAATTAACAATCTTGGACGAAGTGCATAAGAAACCATATTCTGGCCACCCAGGTTACCAGAAGACGATAACAACACTTAGGAAACCATTTTATTGGCCTAATATGAAGGGCGAAACAGTAGAATACTTGGCTAGGTGCCAAGATTGTCAGCAGGTTAAGGCTGAACATCAACATCTAGCTGGCCTATTCAAACCATTACCCGTACCAGAATGGAAGTGGGAGACCATATCACTGGATTTTATAACAGGTTTTCCTAAAACTCAGAAACAAAACGATTCTATTATGGTGGTAATTGATAAACTCAGTAAGTCTGCACACTTTATTCCTGTAAAGTCTACTTTTAAAGCTATAAACATTGCTGAAATATTCATGAAAGAAATTTTTAGACTGCATGGTATTCCTAAATTGGTGATTTCAGATAGAGATGTAAAATTCACATCTGCCTTTTGGAAGGAATTGTTTGCAGGGCTAAACACTAACTTGAATTTCAGTACGAGTTATCACCTGCAAACATATGGACAGACCGAAAGAACAAACCAAATCATGGAGGATATGCTCTGCATGTATGTAAGAACAAAACCAAACAAGTGGGAAGACTATCTACACTTGGTAGAATTTGCATACAATAATGGATACCAGACTTCGGCTAAATTGAGCCCTTTCGAAATAATGTACGGTAGAAAATGTACGACTCCAATTAGCTGGGATAACTCGACTGATAGACTCATGGTAGGACCAGAGATGCTCCAAGAGATGGAAAACACGGTAAGGAAGGTACAACATAATTTTAAAGAAGCACAGGATAGACAAAAAATCTATGCAGATCAGAAAACAAGACACTTGGAATTTCAAGTGGGAGACCATGTTTATTTAAAAGTCAAAGCTTGAAGGATTTCATTAAAGTTAGGAAACTGTGCCAAGCCGGCACCCAAGTTTTGTGGGGCCTTCGAGATACTAGCTCGAATTGGACCCGTAGCATACCAACTTGCACTCCCGACTAATCTGAAAATTCATAACGTTTTTCATATTTCCTTGTTGAAAAAGTATATTCATGACCCTACTCATATGATTGATTGGAACTTGGTGTAGGTGGAACCCAAAGGAGAGTTCCAGGTGGAACCCCTACGTATTCTGGACCGAAGAGAAATAGCACTTCAGAACAGAGTCGTCGCTCAGATAAAGGTGCAATGGAAGCACTTTAGTCCTGAGGAGGCCACTTGGGAGTTGGAGGGAGATTTGCATAAATCTCATCCACTCCTATTCCAGGAAAGGAACAAACATTGAGGACAGTGTTTTACTGAAGGGGGAAAGGATGTGATGTCCCAAAAAATAATAATAATAAAATAATTCTTAACTACTGGAAATTCTTTCCGTTGTTAGTAAATTCGAATTGGAAAATTTTTGCCATTTATGGCAATTCCGAATTTAGAATTTGATGATTGGAATTAATGATTATGACTATTGGGCAGAAAATTGATTTGACCCAACTGATTATTTGACTATGACACTTGTATGAAAACATAATATTTTATATTTATTGCAGGAGGACAAATGGAACAACCATGTTAAATTTAGCTGACCATGACTCCATGAGTGGGGAACACATTGGAATTAACTTTGGGTTGATTGTTACAAGTAGCAAATCAGTGATTTGGCCATTGGTAGCCCCTGAAAATCAGGGATTTAGAAAGCTGGGAAAATTACCATGGGAGGAGAAAAGTCCTAGGAAAATTAATAAATAGCATATGTGAGGAGGCAGGATGCTACCAAGTATGCTGGGAAGGAAGACTATGGAGTTTATTCTCTGTTTTCTTGTTGTTATGAATGCTATTGTGTGAGTGTGAGGCAAGGGAGATACTGCTGGAATTGAAGGACATTACTGGAGAGGAAATTCTCATTCGCCCTCATGGACTCATGGTCAGGCTAGGGGGTGAATCGGGCAAGTATATTGGTTTCCCTATTCTATGGTTGGGAGGAACGTGGTTGTTCCCTTTGTCTTTCCACAATTTGACTCAGATATGTAACTCTGCCTTATTCTAGTCAAATGTCATGTGTGCAATCTGGTTGCTTCTATGTATAAATTCTGGTTGATGGCTGTGATGGAAAGATCTATTATTTTATTTCATAATCATTGGCTAGAAATGGACTCATTATTTCGATTTGATGTTGAATAGTTACTAAGATATTGGAATGTACCAAACAATAAAAAAAACAAATTATGTAGTAGTTATTGATTTCATAATAGATTACAGACTATAGTTAGCCTCTTAGTTCTGTTAAGTAAAGGGAAAAATTTTAAATTGTTTGTATAAATACTTGAAGCCAGGCACACCAATAACTGTGGCATATTTCATCCTCCTATAAGCTATTTACAGTATACCATGAGCCTCCCCTAATGAGAATACCAATCCAGTTTTTTTTCAAAGGTAAATATACTCCTTAATACGGGGATATTAAGCGATATGTATATCGAACTGTGTAAATATATCATGAGCATATAGGTATAAATATATTGAGCATTCTAGATGATATAATATGATGCTGGAATAGACTGACCTATTAAAATATTTAAAAATACTAGAAAGGTATACATATAAACATCCACACAGGAATATAATTCAAAAAACTTATCCAAACCCCATTACAGAAAATGGAACATATGTACAACAACATGGTAGTGTGGGTAATTTAGTAATGACCCTGTGGTTTAGAGGCGTATCTACAATGTAACCTCTGTCGTAGGTTTAGAGGCACATCTACAGTAAAACTATTGTCATAGGTACAATGCTACAGAACATCTATCATAAAGGAGTAAGGAAGCACCTGAAAGGAATGTAAGCTCGAATCATTTCTTGAAATCCCGATCTCTTAACCTTAGATAGTAAACTTTTCTTTCCTGACGATTTTATACAAGAAACCCCAAAAGAATCTGGACGGAGTCCCACGGACTTAAGCTACATGAAACCATTACTTACAGCCGACTCTTAAATCAAAATCATAAAATGCGGAATAAGACTTAGGTCCTACTCCTACCAAATGACTAGTGCTATAACAAGAATGAAAGTGTACAAGCTTAAAACAAAATCTGAAAGTCATCACCCAAGCTCGGTGAAAGAAAAACCCCTATGCACAAATGTTTTATACTAGTTTTTCGGTAGTACTCCATTTTTAGTTGAATCTGTTTGAGAAGAGACCGTGTACCTAATAATGAGATTTAATTTCTGGAACATAACTAGAGATTTCAAGTATGTAATAACAAAACATTTACGTAAATACCAAGGAAAACATTTGAAAAGTGACATACAAAATCCTTTTCACACAGGAAATAATAATCAAGGCATAAATATCAAAATGTTAATTAGTACGATTGTTTGTCTATCACAAGTCCAACTAGGCGTGAGCTTGGCTTAAATTATCTTCGCACCAGAATGTTTAAATGCAAAAATCAGGGGTGTACCCCGTATCAACCGAATATAGAACTTGGAACAAAAAAGGTTCAAACATTAAGGATGAGAGAAAGCCTTGACCATCGTTTCTTATAAACTCGTAATAGATGGAAGGGCACTGTATTGAAACCCGAATACCTCTTGAAGGAGTGAGAAGGGTGTCCCCATGCTTCGGTGTGACCACACCTACACAAAATTATGTGGAGCATTACGATGTATTCAATAGGAAAAGAATGATGATTTAATTACACAACAAAATTTAGAAAATTCTTCGATGAATACTTAACTGAAAGAGTGCTCTTACTAACTGCCATCGCACTGTCCCATGTGCCTCCCAGACAAAGAAGGGAGGAGGAGTTTGTGTCACCCTGATGGGTACCCTCACACATTAAGGGGCCCATCATTAGCGAAGGATACCAGTCTCAATCAAAACACTACAGGAAAAGAATTTGCTTATAATGACCATAAAATGATATTAAACATAAAATTAATATGACTTTTCAAATATGAATACGAAGGATTAAACGACCCCGGCCATGAGAATGTCACTACAATCATTATATGGAACTAGTGAAGTTAACACAGAAACCCTCTCAAGTTCAATAGTAGGCCGATAGGTCTATTACACACCCGAGTAAGGGAAGACCGGACTTGACACTCACCAAAGAAAAACGACTGGGAACTGGGACTTTACCGAAATTTCAAACAAGAAAATATAGCATATTTTGAATGCACTCTTTTAATAGAAAATCGTAGTAAGTCCCTCCAAGGAAGGAGAATAACTCGGCCGATGGAAATACTAGTACAGAGGAGGGGTTAAACCTTGAAGAACTAAACCTGGCCGGGGTATCACCTACCCTTTCACACTGACTTCGAAGATTACTACCGAAGGACAGACCGAGATCAGGAGCAAGCAGAGTCCTACCAAACAAGATAAAGGAAAAAGAGATAGTCGAGGGTAAACTTACCCAACACAGAGTTGTTGTCGAGAAGTTGCACCCAAGGTTTTCGCCCATCCGGAATAGGGGCCGAATCCTAAACTTTTATCCATGAGGCTAAAGCCAACCAAAGAATGGTATGAGACATTCTCATCTCCTTCACTAAACTAAAAACTAGAATGCAAACGAAAATGGACTGAGACGGTGTTTCCTTCCGCATGAAACCAAAACCAGAATGAATGTGAAACTATGGGAGTAACCTTTCATAAGGAGTAAAGGGGATGGGGTCTCATACCTGGGCCATGTGATTATAGGGTATGTGTCGACTTTTCATTAGGGCATTCCAGTCGAGCTCTGATCACACAGACATTTTTCCAGGTCCTTTAAATGTTGCAGATAGGCCTTTAAGGCACGAGGGTTCCAGCCTGTATCAGTGGTTTAGAGTATTAATGGTGAGGTAACTGGATGGTTGACTTGCTACAACGATTTTGTTAAACCCAACTACCTTGGCATTAACCACCCGAGGTGAATATCCCTTATCGTTAGCTAACGAGTAAGTTGTGTGAATGCGATTATAACCATAACTTCACAAGTTAACCTCTGCGTATTTTATTTCCAAGATGCAAGTTTAATGTTTGAATTGATTTGAAAACCAATTAAACTTTTATTTCTGAATAATGTTAACCTCCTCATAGATCCTTTATAGATATCGGATTTGGTATCATAAGGCGATACCTTGTTTAACCCTCGCATTAGTATGAAAGAGACTCAAGGAAGTTGCATCTCCTTAATATAAGGTGGCTTTGGAAAAACGAAAACAATAGATAAAAATAATTTGTAATGAAATATGATATCCCTAGATAAGAGCTTATGATCACATGTAATCTCACTACCGAAACAGGAGGCAACAAATTTATATTAATTTAGGATAAGAGGAGTAAAGGGCAATAAGACTGTTGTACATGTACCCAAGAATTTTTTTTTTTATGTGAATTTTGAGGTTCATTACAACCATCAAATTCCATTCTTTTCTATGTTAGATCTTACATATCTATCATGTTTGAAAAATGATCCCATTCAGCATGCCCTATTTTGGCCCACCATCCCTACCAAATTACCGTCCGACATTATGAAATTCAATGAAAAACCTGGGGAAGATCCTAAAAATCATATTATGACTTTCAATTTATGTTTTTCTTCCAACTCATTTATAGATGATTCCATCTGTCTTAGACTCTTTCATAGAACACATACAGTTTCAACAACAAAATGGTATTTTCAACTGTCGTGTAACTCCTTTCTCGACTTTAATTCTCTTTCCATGGATGTCCTGACACATTTTTAGTTTCCTATATGGTATGATACCGGTACATAGATTTTGAATTCTCTTTGAAAATCCTCTTCCATCGACATATCTGATCATATTCATGAGTGGAGACAGAGGAGACAGCTTATTAAAGCTCCAATTCTAGACCAAATCCTTGTGGATTGGTTTACAAAGCCGCTCTTACCTCCCATTTCCCGTGATTTTTCTATGGGAAATGTTGTTACTGAGGAGTAGGCTATTATCTGTGTACATTATTTGTACTTGGTGTAATCCCATTCCATCACACTTTACGATCTGATCCCTAATGCTCCTCGTCCATTGAACCATCTGTCAAGACCTTCTTTGGAACCAACTTTTATTTCAAACACCACAACTACTTTTTCTCGTGCTCAACCCTCCGAGGTGAATGTGGTCCAATCCACTTCATATCAATAACCAGGAGCTAATAATAAAGAAAGGGTAAATCCAAGAAATATTCTAACGAGCGAGATAATCCAAATACTTTTTATACTCAACTGAATAGGAAGGATAAGTTTCCATGCATGCTTTGCAAGGAATACCACTACATGAAATACTTCCCTCATCATGAGGCAGTCGCTAAATTTTTGAAGGGTACCTCCGAATCGGTTCAACAAAAACATCTGGTTACAAAAAATCCTTCCCCTCTGCAAGGGGGAAACGCAAGTCATTCCCACCATGGGGATGCTTTATCGAGTGCCTCTATGGTATATATGTTTAAGGAGGTTAATGTAACAACTCAAGTGAATACTTATGATACTCCTCTAGGTGATAAAGCTAAAGGAAAGGTTGTCGATCATCCCTCCACATTCTCTCATCCATATTCCACTCAAATTTATATTGAGAAGCCAATTTTTGAAGCAGTGTTGTGCTCTCCCAAGAGTGTAATTTGGAAATATACATTTAATCCAAATGTTTGCACTACCCAAAACTACAACATTATTGAATATTTGGCACTAGCGCCTTGTGCTATGTCAGCCCTCGAATTTCTACAGCATTGTTCAAGTCAATGTACAACCCTATTGTCAACCATTGGATCCATGGATCCATAGGAGTCAAACCTAATTACATTTAATCTGGATTATTTTAAGGAGAGGCTCTCCCACCACTTAGCATTCGAAATTCAAATTTTGGTTGGTGGAAAGAACATCCATCACATTGTTTTGGAAGAGGGAGCCTCCACCTCTATCATGTCTTTGCCTTGTTGGAGAGCCCTTGGTTCTCCCAGACTTAACCAGTCTCCTACCACCTTCAAATAGTTTGATGGACGTGATTTCAAGCCTCACAGAATCTTGTAATCTTTCGTTGTGACTTTAAATGGTGAGACTATATCATTTGATATCGAAGTGGTTGATGTGCCCTTATATTATAATTTGTTACTTGGTCCTATTTAGTTCTATGCTATTATTGTTGTCGCATATTTGGTGTTTGTTATTTTACGATTTCCTCATCAAGGAAAAATTATGTAGGAGCATCGTCAACAAGAACATGTGGCAGGACAACTCAGTGCCTGGGAATCATTTCAGAATCTAAAACGATGGGAGTTACTATGAATCTTTTGGAGCTGATTGGAAAAATGGAAGAAGATCAAATGCTTGGAAGCTGATGATCACGAGTGATATGGGAGTATTCACTCCTAGCCTTGAATGTAACCAAACTTAGGTAGCAATTAGGTTTGCATTTCGATTAGACAAGTAGTCAGGGGGAAACCCTAAGGACCCTCTGAGATAAATAGAGGTTTTGTACGCCCAAATGAGGCTGTTGCGAGTTAGTAGGATTTTTTTAAGTTTTGAGTTATGGTTTTGATATTAGTTGTAGCCATTTACTTTTGAATGAATATGACAGAAGAAAATTGATTCAAATGCATAGCACTATTATTGTTTATAATTATCTGTTATTGTGTTTTCATAAATGAAGGAATTTCATTATGAATGGATGAAATTGTGAATGTTAGTATAAGTTTCAATTGTTTCTCTTTTGTTGAGTAAGTGCAAGGTGTGCACACAGAACAAAAGGAGTGTGTTAAGGGATCTGTTTTGATTTCAAAGCTCAGAAGAGATAGCATGAAACTTCCCCTTTGCAAGGAGTGCAAAGCGACTGCTTCAAGGCATGCACAATCATTTGCAAGAACCAAGTCTTGCATAGGAATATGCTGCAAGGAGTGCATAGATTTAGAATTTTGCTAAGTGTCGAAGGGACTCCATAAGAGGTAAAGGAGCGAAAGGTGAAATCCCGACTTGGTTTGGGCCATTGGATCTAGGAAGATCTAGACTGTCGATCCAATGCCATCGCGATCTCGGATATCGAGAGAACGGAAGTAAGGAGACTCCCAAAGTCGCGAAATGTGAAATCCCGACTTGATCACAGTCGTTTATCAAAGGAAAAGTATGGACCATTGATCTGATGCTCGTAAATATTGGGAAATTGGGGATCAGGAGAACAGAGGTTAACCAACCTCCAAAGTCACGAAATGAGAAATTGTGACTTGATCGTAGTCGTCTATCGGAGGAGGATCATGGACCGTAGATCTAATCATATTGGGAGTTTTCGATATGCAAAATCCCAACGTGCTTGAGAGTTGGGCCCTGGGTCATGACCGAAGGTCTCATTGAAGGAAGATAAGGGAGGAGATAGTACACGCTAAACTCATGTAGGGGTTTTGAAGGTTGGGAGAATCAGGGTGATTCACATGAAAATACCCAACACGTGAAATCGGGAAATGCCTTTTGGGTTAGGCTCATGGTCACAGCCAGTGGTCGCATGAGAGAAGATTGTGCCTAGTGCTTGTTCACACGGCGGAGTTTCAACCGCCTAACAAAATCACCATCAGGTATAGATTTCCTTTGCCGAGAAAGGATGATTTAATGGACTGTCTAAGTGGGGAAAACTTATTTTCTAAGATAGATTTGAAAAGAGGATATCACTAGATAAGAATGAGAGAAGGTGATGAATGGAAGACAACATTTAAGACAAATGAAGGTTTGTATGAATGGCTTGTTATTCCATTTAGCTTAACAAATTCCCCGAGTACTTTTATGAGGTTGATGAATGAAATACTAAAAGATTTCATTGGCAATTTTGTGGTTGTATATCTGGATGATATACTGATCTTTAGCAAGACTAATGAGGAGAATTTGAGACACCTAACACTAGTGATAAGGAGACTACAGCAGGAGAAGTTGCTGACAAATCTGAAGAATTCCTCTTTTATGAAGACAAAGCTCATTTACTTGGGTTTTGTGATCTCTTCAAATGAACTAAATATGGATCCAGAGAAGCTGAAAGCAATCAAAGAATGGCCATCACCAAGAAGCATGTTTGAGGTA
Source organism: Picea engelmannii (assembly GCA_009831015.1). NCBI lineage: Eukaryota > Viridiplantae > Streptophyta > Pinopsida > Pinales > Pinaceae > Picea > Picea engelmannii. The sequence continues at coordinate 340,191 of ML781573.1, forward strand.
GGAAGCTTCCATGGATTAACAAGTTTCTATAGGAAGTTCATCAAAGATTTCAGTGGAATTTGTGCACCAATGATGGATACAGTGAAGAAGAATCACTAGTCTTTTAAATGGACAGAGGAGGCCAAGAGGAGATTCAATATACTAAAGGAGAAGATAACATAACGACCAATTGAGATAACATAAGATAACATAAAAGACATTTTAGGTGAGATGCGATGCAAGTGGAGTTGCAATTGGAGCAGATTCGAGCCAGGATAATAGACCAGTTGCATATTTCAATGAGAAGGAGACTAAGAGAAAATACTCCACATATGATAAAGAATTTTATGCCATAATTCAAGCCCTAATAAAGTGAATACATTTCCTTGTCCCACAGGAATTTGTCTTGTATAGCGATAACCAAGCTTTACAATTCATAATCAGACAGGAAAAATTGAATCAGAAGCATGCAAAGTGGATTGAGTTTATGAAAATTTTTACTTTTGTCATAAAACATATTGTTGGGAATGCTAACAAAGTTGTTGATTCATTGAGCAGGAGATGTTTGATTCTGTAGGAATTTCAGGTGAAGACCTTGGGGTTTGAACACCTTAAGGAAATGTACAGTGATGATCTAGATTTCAAGGAGGCATAGGAGGCATGCGGGAATCCTGTGCTAAGAGATAGGATCTACTGGGAAGAGTATATGATCCAAGAGGGATATGTTTTCAAGGGAAATCAATTATGCATACCAAAATGTTCAATCAGGGACAACCTTTTGAAGGAGAAGCATAGTGGAGGATTGGTTGGACATTTTGGCTATGATAAAACATTTACATAGTTGAGAAGTTCATAATATTGGCCAGGTATGAGGGAAAAAGTGATGAAATTTGTGAATAGATGTAGAATCTGCCAACATGCAAAAGGTAAACGACAGAACACTGGATTGTATCAACCATTGTCGATACCAGAGAGGCCTTGGGATGCGATAAGACTGGATTTTGTGTTAGGACTACCAAAAACGCAAAGAGGATGTGATTCCATATTTGTGGTGGTGGATAGATTTTCAAATATGGTACACTTTATTCCATGTCAGAAGACCAGTGATGAAACCCATGTTGCAAATATGTTTTTCAAGGAAGTTGTGAGACTTCACAGCCTACCCAGAAGCATCGTCTTGGACAGAGACACAAAATTTGTTGGTCATTTTTTGAGAACATTGTGGAAGAATCTGGGGACGGATATGTCCTTCAGCTCAGCTTATCATCCTCAGACAAATGGACAGACTGGGGTGGTAAACATAAGTTTGGGAAACTTTTTGAGGAGTATGGTCATTGAGCATCATAACTAATGGCATTAGATTCTTCCACAAGCAGAATTTTCATACAACGACTCGCCAAACAGAAGCACTGGAAACACCCCATTCCAAATATTGTATGAAATGAAACCCAGGGGAGTATCTGATTTGAGAGACTTAGAACATAATGAGATCAGAAGTGATGGAGCAGAAGATTTTGCTGCAGAAATGCAAAAACTCCATAGCCAGATCAGAGGATAGTTGCAGAGCTCTATCCAAGAATATAAGCACAGAGTTGATCAACATCGAAGAGAACCTCAATTTGAAGTAGGAGATCAGGTTCTGGCACATCTAAGGAAAGAAAGGTTTTCGAGGGGAACATATAACAAGTTGAAGATGAAGAAGATAGGTCCATGTAAGATATTAAGGAAGTTTGTTGCAAAGGCCTATGATATTGATCTTCCATATGATGTGGGCATATCACCCATATTCAACGTTTCAAACCTATACCCTTACAGGGAATATGACTCAGAGGGATCAGAATTTCAAGAGAAGATTCAGTGGAGAAACAAATGCCTATAGCAGAAAAACCTCAGATGGAGAAGATCATTGATCAGAGGATTAGCAAGAAGATGAGGAGGAAGACCCATCTTGAATATCTAGTCAATTGGAAGGGACACCCAATAGAATATGCTAGTTGGGAAAATGAAGTTGATATCCAGAAGCATGGAAATTCGGTGCAGGAGCTCATGGAGAGGAGTCCATAATTTTTTTTTTAGGGGAGTATGATGTAGGATCATCGTCAGGGAGCACTCATGGTAGGAAAACTCAACGCCTAGGAATAATTTTGGAATATGAAACATTGGGAGTTACTGCAAATCTTTTGGAGATGATTGGAAAAAAGGAAGAAGATCAAATGCTTGGGAGCTGATAACCACGAGTGATCTAGAGGTTTTCACTCCTAGAATTGACTGTAACCGAACTTAGGTAGCAGTTAGGTTTTCATTTCGAGTAGACGAGTAGTCGAGGGGGGAACCCTAAGGACCCTCTGAGATAAATAGAGGTTTTGTACACCCAAATGAGGTTGTTGCGACTTAGTAGGAATTTTCTGAGTTTTGAGTTATCGTTTTGATATTAGTTGTAGCCATTTACTTTTGAATGAATATGACAAAGGAAAATTGATTCAAATGCATAACATTATTATTGTTTGTATTTCTCTATTATTGTGTTTTCATAAATGAAGGAATTTCGTTATGAATGGATGAAACTGTGAATGCTAGTATAAGTTTCAATTGTTTCTCTTATGTTGAGTAAGTGCAAGGTGTGCACATAGAACGCAAGGAGTCCATGATGGGATTTTTTTCAATTCCAAAGCTCAGAAGAGATAGCACGAACCTTCCTCTTTGCAAGGAGTGCAAAGAAACTACTACAAGGTGTGCACAATTATCTGCAAGAACCAAGTCTTCCATAGGAATATGCTACAAGGAGTGCATAGATTTAGAATTTGACTAAGTATCAAAGGGACTCCATAAGAGGTAAAGGAGCGAAAGGTGAAATATTGACCTGGTTTGGGCCATTGGATTCAGGAAGATTTGGACCATCGATATAGTGCCATCGCGATCTCAAATATCAGGAGAATGGAAGTAAGGAGACTCCCAATGTCACGAACCGCGAAATCCTGACTTGATCATAGTCGTTGATCAAAGGAAAATTCATCACCGTCGATCTGATGCTCACAAATATCGAGAAATCAGGGATTGGGAGAACAGATGTTAACCAACCTCCAAAGTCACGAAATGTGAAATCCTCACTTGATCGTAGTTGTCGATCGAAGGAGAATCGTGGACAGTAGATATAATAATATCGGGAGTTCCCGATACGTAAAATCCTGACGTGATTGAGAGTTGAGCCCCAGGTCATGACCGAAGGTCAGATAGAAGGAAGATAAGGGAGGAGATAGTACACGCTAAAATCTTTTCAGGGTTTCAGAGGTTGGGAGAATCGGGGTGATTCACATGAAAAGACCCGACACGCAAAATTACGAAACCCCTTTTGGGTTAGGCTCATGGTCATAGTGAGTGGTCTCATGAGAGAAGCTTGCACCTACTGCTTTTTTTTCACGGTGAAGTTTCGTGAAAAGGACCTGTGAACATTTATTGAAGATTCCAGTGTGGAATCAAACAGCTGCTCCAACTCAAAGATTGAGAAGATACAGAGACTGGGAGGTCAAGAAACTCTACTGAGGTGGGGGCACTGCATCAAAAAATTATTACTTTTGATGAACTTGACTATACAACTCTAGATATCCACAATGTTGCAATGAATAATGTCCCTTTTCTAGGAAAAACTAGTTTTGAGAGTGTAGTAGTAGGTCTCCTTAAGGATTCCTCCCTCATGGGGGTTTTTCCTTTTCCTTCTCCTCCCACCGCACAGGCTGTCACGTTACATACGATTTTGACTCATGTGCAACAATCCTTAGAATTATCTGATCCTTTGGTAGTACCTAGTCTCAATGAGCATAGTTATTTTCCTATGTCAAGCTCATTAAAAATTAAATGAACACCTACAATAATAATTCATCATCTTTGTCAAGCTCGTTAAAATATGAAATAGACCCCCTTCCATTCGAATCAAGTCTCACTCTGGATCGAATACTTGAACCTTCTTTTCCTCTGTCTAGTGAAAATGTTCCCATTAGTAACGAGATGCATAAATGAGGAAAGAAGAAGAGTCATTGGAGGAAATGACGCTTGGGGGTTAGGTCTCCAGCCTATGGGTATCAAGTTGGAACGATGCCACTAGCTTCTATCACCCATGCCGGGGGAAAAATACCTCTAGAGAAATACACTTCTAGGAGTGATCCTCACTTGAGGGTCATTCCCATTATAATGTAGTAGTATTTTCTAGAACACTCTTAGTCTTTGTTCTTTCTCATGCTTGTAAATACATGAGGATAGGTTATCGAGTTTAGTCTTTGTTCTTTCTTTTTCTCGTCAATACATGGGAACAAGTTATCGAGTACACTTTTATCTCTTTTTCAGACTCATAAAATCTATACAAAAAAGGAACTCTATCGAGTCTCCTTTAAACTCTTTTCAGACTCCCTAAACATGAAAAGATTGTCGAGTGAGCTTGTTTCCTTTCACACTCGTTAAAAGTTTTGAAAGGGAATATTTCGAGTGGTAGTTTATCTCTTTTTTGGCCTCGTGAGACTAATCACAAAAAATGAATAATCTAATCAAGCATGATTAGAATATTTCTCCCATGTAACGTTTTACACTTTTTTCAGGCTTGGGAGACCAAATTTACGAAACATTCATCCATGGAGTTGTCTTTAAGTACTTTTTAGACTATAAATGTGAAAAACCATTGATTTACCTTCTTTAGGCTCGTAAAACTATGCATAAAAGGACCTATGTGAGTCCAATCTCTAGGACTCATATAGGACTGAACCCCTCCATATTCAAGTTTGTTAAACATATGATGAGGGACTCATAGAAGTGATGAGATATACCAAGCATCTTTATCCTCCTCAAGCTCGTTAAAAAGGAAAGAGGTACTCATCTATCTGGATGGGGGAAAAATTGAAGGAAGATTGTCAAGTTTTTTGGAATCCATTATGGAAGTTATTGTCTCCCTTGAACATGGCACCTCTTTGCATCCCATCTTACATTTGGGTAATCTTCTTGTCTCTAAGTCATATCAATTCTATGTGTTTTCATACTTTTTCATTCTATTGGAAGAGTTCTCTTATTTCCCGTCACATTATGTTCTTGGTATTGGTTGATTCAAATGATACCAAGTCGCTTGTCCTGCCTCATCATGTTCAAGGGAATTTTCACTTCAAACCATCCATATACAGTATTACCAACTTATGTTTCCTTTGTTAGTACATACTCATCCGATCCACCATCTCACATCACTTTCATGTTCCATTTTCATGTCGATGATGGGGGATACATCAAGGACCTCCTTTGACAAGTCTGTTCCTGTCGAATTCAACATATTATCTGATAATTATACTTAGAAACCAGTTAGTACCTTGGGACCTGCATGTCTCAATGATAGGCCTCCTCTCTTTTGATAGCAAGTTTACATCAATGATCTCTGATTGGATGATTCCATGAATGTTCGACGTTATCTCATTTATTCAAATTCGTTGGAATGTACTAAGGTACCTTGGGATTCATTGTCATAATTGGTGATTTCCCTCGCACTTGTTAATGGTATACCTCAATGATCAGTAATCAAGTGGTTTCTACCATGTTTGACATCAAGCCATTTATTCACTTGGATATATTCATACTGTTTCAGGATTGGAATGAAGAACTTGGGTTGGGTGCTAAATCTATTATGTGATTTACCTAGGCTGCGATGGAGATAATTTTTGCATGCAAATATTTCATTATAACTACCATGTTGGGAATCTTACTGATATATATATACTGTCACATAGATCCACATTGTATTGATCCGTGGCTATGCTTTTTCATCTCGTAGATCCACTATGTATTTTTCGTGGCTGTGATCAGTACTTCATGTCATGGAGGTATGGATCCATGTTGTATATCTAGTGTCCATATACTTAGTCAGTATTTGCATTGATCTGCAGTGTATTGGTTGGTGACCATGCTTTGATTCATCTCGTATTTCGAGCATAGGTATTCCTACCTTGGAAATGAAACGTATTTGTATATTGATTGATGATTGTTTGCATGTTTTTCGAGGTTCTCCTACTATATCACCCTTGCATTGAATAATTTTTAATGTGTTTCATCCATTAGTTTCTCTTTTGACCTCAAAATTTAGGGGCCATTTTTTACACACCAAAATTTCACACATGATTTTCACACCCTAAGTGTCGCAAGTGTCACAAAGTGATGTATACACCTTGTTAAGTACCGCATGCACTTTCACAAGTGTCATATGCACCTTACCAAGTTTCACTTTCATTTTTATGAGTGTCTCAACCCCTTGACACCATGAAATACATTTTTCATGACCCCTAAGTCATATTGGAGGGAGAAACCCATCATTTCAAGGCAAAAAACACACCTTTTTCTTGGAAAATCGACCATTTTTGGGGCATTTATGAAGGGTGGCACCCCTTGGCCATGCTAGGGGAGTGACACTTTATGTAATGTAACCCCCCTTTCCATGTTATAGGAGCTCCAATTTATAGTATGGTGTCATGTGTTATACTCTTGGCGAGCTCTAGTATTGTTAGAGAGAATCATGCGATCCTCCACCTCTTTCTAAGGGCTTACTCTCGATGGATGAGGTTTTTTGTGGTCGAATCCTACCCTATGGGGTCTATCCTAAGATCTAATCCCAACTTAAGGATCCATATACTCAACCATATCCTTCATTTTCTCATGTTTTTTTTGCCTCTCAAGCCTATATATTGAAGGTATTTCCAAGGTGAAGGGGGGAAGTTTAGAGATATCAAACCTTTGATTCTGGAGGAAGCATCATCATTTTGATGTAAATATTCATCCAAGGGATGCACAAGGATATCTTAGAGAAGTGTTTCATCATCAAGCATTCTTTGTAAGTGCCTTTTTGGGTTTCCAATTAATATCAACTTCGCTTATTCCCTTCAAGTTCAAGTGTTATACGTTTTATTGTATATTGTCATTTCAATATTCATAGATAGATATTTTTTGTATAATCATATAGATTATAAGAGTTCCTTTTCTATTATTTGTAGTAATTCAGTTGTGTTGAGGAGCTTGGTGATCAATCCTAGGGACCGTAGTAATGAGGACGAACAACGTAACAATGTACGCCACATCTTTCCTCTCTCTTGATTGATTGATTGAGTTAGATCTATATGGAAAGTAGTAACCATTTGTTTACTTTTGTATTTGGACCAAAGATAAGAGTCTTGGTCCAAAGGGGAGCTTGGCTTTTATGCAGGGTAATATTTCTCACAACAAGGTCATAGTTCCAGATGTCATAGTTCCAGAGGTCATAGTTTCACAGGTCAAAGTTTCCAAGGTGAAAGTTCCTAAGGTCAAATTTACCAAGGTCATAGTTTCATAGGTCAAATTTCCATAGGTCATAGTTCCAAAGTTAATATTCCCATGGGTCATATTTCTAGGGGTCAACATTCCATAGGAAATTACATGATTCATAGTTCATGGGGTCATAGTTCTAGTGGTCATAGTTCTAGATCTCATAGTTCCACATGTCATAGTTCTTGGGGTCATATTTCCATAGGTCATAGTTCCATAGGTAATATATATATATAGGGCATAGTTTCTGAGGTCATAGTTCCATAGGTCATATTTCTTAGGGTCATAGTTCCATAGTTCATAGTCCCACAGGTCATAGTTCCACAGGTCATAGTTCTTGGGGTCATAGTTCCTGGAGTCATAGTTCTAGAGGTCATAATTCCATAGGTCATAGTTCCACAGGTCATAGTTGTTAGGGTCATATTTCTAGAGGTCAAAGTTGTTGGAAATTTGTTTTGGACAATTGATTTTCAATTATGTCAACCCTTGGAGATTGATGTCAACCCTTAAAGAAGTCTCGAATCCTTAGAGATATGGTTGATATTGATGGTGATTTAGTTTTCATTAATGGAGTTTTTGATATCAACATATGTGTTGGGTGCATTTGATGAAGTCAACATGAAGCTCTATAGGTCTGGTTACAATAGTCGAAGATGGTTGAGGAATAAGGACATGAAGGACAAAGTAAATGCAGGTAAGACACTCATAGATGGATGATCCTTTTTGTGCTATTTTCGGTGATATGTGGTATGCCAAACGGTTCCTCACGATTAAGGAGATATGGCCTTGTGAAGCTAGAAACCCCAAATAATGCTCAAGAAGACCCTACATTAGTTACAAGTCATGAATGAAAGGGTAAAATTTTGCAAAAAGAAATTTCAATAATCCCTAAGAATAAGGAAAGAGGTTACCTAGAAAAAAGTATAAATACACATCATGAGACATTCATTTGATACACACAACTACATTGAATATCTATCTTATGAGAATGTCATGGTCTAGTATCTTGGTTTATTGGTGAATCTGACAACAAGTTTGAGGAAAGTTTGAGGAATATTCTAAAATGATTGTCCTTCCATCAAGACACATGGACATGATGAACACAGTGTCATTTTTTTTCAATGAAGTCCTTCATAAAGTCACAAAATCATACTTGGGAAGTAACCAATTGTATCTTTTTTCTTTTCTATCCTCCATCAATATCATATGTCACATATTTAAATATTTGCAAGGAAACCTCCTTCCTCCTCAATTCATACTCATCACTTACATGGATGCATTTGCTCAAAAATGTCATTCCACTACAGATGGGGTATTTCCCATCTAAGAATGATTTTTGATTTGTAAATAAAGTCTTTAGATCACGAGAATTGAAATATAATTGAGAATTCCTGCAAAAGGGTGTTATGCAAAACACAATATGTGTGTGTGTGTGTGTGATATAATAATAACCATACTAAATGTGATATCTACAACAACACATGTTACGAATTGTGTTTATTCAAACATACCAAGGCTTGTAGTTATGGAAAAATATTTGGCCTAAGTTAAGTGCACTATGTATTGTTATGAATCTCTCATAAAATTATGTCTGTGTAATGTCAAGAAAGTTTTTAATATGGGTTTCATGGTCCCTATATCCCTTTCTCAATTTTAGTACATACTTTTGGTTGGAAGAAGGCCTTGTGTTCTCATGCCAGAAATCCTAAACTAGTCCCTTAACCACTCCTATTAACTTCATGTTAGAATGAGGTATCCTTCAAGAAAAGGCCCACAAATATATTAGGGAACCTGGGTTGAGGCTATCTCATCTATGAGAATACATTCTAAGGGTTTTCACATTGTATTTGAAAAGGTGAGAGGTTTGTTGTAGAAAACAATGTTTTCTTGTGATCTTGCTAACAATTGTTTGGAACAAGACACATCGAGTTGCATTGAGATATTTTGAACGAGACTTCTGACCAATTATTTGAAAATAATATATAAGTTTTCTAAGAAAATCATGACTTGTTTCTACACTTTTGACTATTTTAATGCCTAAAATTCTCCTAACAACAATCAAACTTCTAGATTTTAACAAATATAAAAATAATTGGCATTTAGCAACATCATATTTTGGTTCAAAATATTCTTGAATGATTTTATAAGAGTGATATAGAATAGTATGGTTATGTAACTTACCTTCAAGTGATGCTAGAAAACTTTCATCTACCTGAATGCATATAGGAGTTCTTCATCGCACAATACTCAATCTAGGTAGGGACGATGAACCCCTATTCTCATACTCTTGATATCCATGTTGTGGAGTTAAGAATGTTTTAGTTCTTTCCCCTTCAATCACTGATAGATCAAGTGTGGGAGGAGATTGTTTTATTTCTTTGTAATTTTCCTTGGTTGTGAGAGGAAAACTCAGAGGTAACCACAGACGGACTTTAGGATGGAAAATGGCCTTTCCAACCAAAGAGGGATCTCTTAATGAATCTATTTTCTAATGATAACTCAACTATAACTCATGTACTTAGGACAATGACCAGATCTGTAAATAAATATAGGGTTTTTTAGATTTGGTTGGTAGGGATGAATAAAAGACCATTGGGCATGGAGTCATAAGGGATATCATTTCCAAGTTTTTAGAACTTGGTTGAAAATCAAACAATATCAAAGGCTACTCAATCAACTATTGTTAGACTTACAATTTTTAAAGCATGGATAGATGAAAGAGGAAACACTCAAAGCCACACGGAGCATCCAACTAACATGAATTTTTCATCAACTTATCAGACTGAAAAATTGATATCTATTCAATTTCCCACGTTTCATATTCTTACACCATATTAAAATTCAATGTAAAAGTACATTGAATAATCCCTCCAAGTTAACAAATTGTTGTTTTTCCAGGTTTGCATTGCAACTAATGCATCATGAGAGACCATCATTATCTTTCACTCACCCATATATATATATATATATATATATATATATCTTACATAATGTGACATAACTATGTTCAAATTTTGTAGTCCAATATAAACCAAGAAAAGTGATGGAATGTTGCAAAACCTTTCATGAATGTTGCAATACAACATCACTTTTGATAAAATATGTAATATGACATAACTATTACTAATATTATTAAACCAAACCTAGCCAACCACAATCAAACACCATACCAAACCATAATATACAATTTCCAACCATGCCCAACCAAAATCAACCAAATTCAATGTGCCATTACCCTCAATGAATTTCAAAATGTGACAAAAACATTTATGAATGTGACAATGTGACATCACATTTAATCAACACCACAATGTGACATAACCACTCATGAATGTAGGAAGTGAACATACATCAATCGAGATGAATGTATCAATGTTACATAACCAGTGAGGAAGATGGCAATCAAACATAGCCATCAACCATTAAGGAATGTCACAATCCAACATTACCCTTGATAAATGTCGTAATGGGAGAAAATCCTTTATTTCGTAATGTCGCATTGCAACATACATATTCATTTTATTATGTCAAAGTACATTGTTCCTAAATGGTTACATCATATTATGATGTTCATTTAGGGTTATGTCACAATGTGACATAAACATTCAGGAATCTTGAAATTTGAAATAAGACAATTAATATGTACATAAAAACATGAAACAACCAATGAGAAATATAACAATTCAACATTATCCAATGAAGGTAAACATTGCAATGTGATATTACAATAGTAAACCATGGTTAAATGTAATGAACATGGTCAACCATAGCTAACGTAGTTTGATGTTTTATGCCGCAATGTGTGTGTGTGTGTGTGTATTCTAAATCTCTTACATAATGTGACATAACCATGTTCAAATTTTGTAGTCCAACATAAGCCATGAAAATTGTTGGAATGTATTAAAACCCTTTATGAATGTCGCAATACCACATCACCTTTCATAAACTTTGTAATATTCCACAATTATTAATAATATTATTAAACCAAACCTATCCAACCACAATCAAACACCATAGTAAACCATAATAAACAATGGACAACAAAAATCAACTGAATTCAATGCGCAATTACCCTCGATGACTGCCAAAATGTGACAAAATCATTTATGAATGTGACAATGTGGCATCACATTTGAGTGACACCATGATCCAACATAACCATTCATGAATGCAAGAAGCATGCACACATCAACCAACATGGATGTCTTAATGTCGCATTTAACCATTAAAGAAGATCACAATTAAACATAACCATTAGCCATTAAGGAATGCCATGATCCAACATAACCGTTCATAAATGTCGTAATGTGATAACATCCTTTATGTCATAATGTCATATTGTGACATACATCTTCATTGTATTATGTCAAATTACATAATTCCTAAATGGTTATGTCACATTGTGATGTTTATTTAGGGTTATGTCTAAATGTGACATAAACATTTAGGACTAATGCAATTTGACATAAGACAATGAAGATGCACATCAAAATGTGACTTAACCATTGAGAAATGCAACAATTTAATATTATCCAATGAAGGTAAACATCAAAATGTTACATTACAATAGTAAACCACGGTTAAACACACTCAACATGGTTAAACATAGTCAACAATTACTAACCATAATCAACATGGTCAACCATATCTAACTTACTGTGATGTTTATCAATGGTTGACTATGGATGAGCTTTAATTTGAGACTCATATTCCAATAGAGAATTGCAAAATGAAAGGGTTACAATGCAATTTGACATAATACAATGAAGATGTATGTTACAATGCAACATAAACATTTAAGAATGTAGAAATTTGACATAAGTTTTCCTTGAAAATGTTACATGACATTGCAACAAAATATTGTATGAACATTGAAATATGACATGAGATTTAATGAATATCACAATGTGACATAGTTATTAACACTATGTGAAAAAACCGTAAAGAAATACTAAAATATAGCATAACTCTCGATGAATTTCACTTTGTGACATCACATTTAATTAACATCTAAATGCGACAGAACCCTTAATATAGAAAAATGCATGAATATACAAACTAGGGATACTATAAGAAAGATCAAGGCTACAATATATAAATATTAATTATATTCTAAATCTCTTATGCAATGTGACATAACCATGTTCAGATGTTGTAATCCAACATAACCCAAGAGCAATGTTGTAATGCCACAAAACCCTTGATGAGTGTCACAATGCAACATCACCTTTGATAAACTATGCAATGTGACATAACCCTTAATAATATTGTTAAGACATTAACCCCAACCAACCACAATAAAACACCATTCAAAACCATAATGAACAATGGCCAACCATGCCCATAAAAAATCAACCAAGTTCAATGTCCCATCACCATTTATGAATGTCGCAATGTGACAAAATCCTTTATGAATATGACAATGTGACATCGCATTTGATCAGCACCACAATGGGACATAAGCATTCATGAATGTAGGAAGCCAACACATGTACACCAAGATGAATGTCTCAATGTAACAAAACCATTCAGGAAGATCACAATAAAATTGAGTCATTAACCATTGGCGAATGACACAATAAAAAATAGTCATTAACCATTGAGGAATGTCAGTGGTCACAATCAAACATAACCCTCGATCAATGTCACATTGGGACAAAATATTTTATAAATGTAACAATATGAAATCACATTTATTTTACGTCGGAATGAGACAAAACTCTTAATGAACACTGCAATGTCACATGAAATTTAAGTAATGCTGCAATGTGGCATAGTTCTTAACGCAACAAGATGAATGTTACAATCTGGAATAACCATAAAGGGATGCCACAATCTAGCATAACCCTCAATGTTTGTTGCAATGTCACAAAATCCTTTATGAATGTCACAATATGACATCACATTTGATCAACACCATAATGCAACATAACTATTCATGAATATAGGAAGTGGACAAAAGTCAACCAAGACAACTTCCTGAATGTCACATAACTATCCAAAAATATCACAATCAAACATATCCATATTGTAAAGTAATATAAAATGAATGTTACATTTTGACATAACCATTGGACGATGTCACAACCCAACAAAACTCTTTATCAACATTGCAATACGACAAACCCTTTAATAAATGTCATAATGTGAAATCACATTTCATGAACATCACAATGCGACAAAATTTTTATTGAACATCACAATATAACATGACATTTGATGAATACCACAATATGGCACGGTCGTTAATAAGACAAGATAATATTGTATTATTATTATTAATATAATATATTAAAATTATAATATATTACTATTTTTTATTTTTGTTATTATAATTTTTTTTTTCATATAAAAATATATATTTATATATTATAGTTTTAAAAGTTATAATATATTAACTTATAATATATGTTTTAACTTTTATATATATATATATATATATATATATATATATATATATATATATATATATATATATATATATATATATATATATATATATAT
>ML781573.1:358871-403010 GCA_009831015.1 Picea engelmannii
TCAATATGTTTCAAATTCCAAGATCTCATACAATATTCAATGCATATTCATTGAATTCATAATCTCTCAAACTCACTAAACTGTAACTCACACATACTTGCACAACAAGCACAGATACACATATATATAAAAAAACTTTAAGCACACTTTGCCGACGAGGGGCTTATCTGTTCATTATACTCTACTGCATCCTTCTCTGTTTTCATATGCTTCTGCCGACCCCAAGAGAATATATATGTTGGTTTCTGCATATTATAGTTTTCTCCACAGCGTGCACTCTGCTCTTGCTGCAAATTCAGATTGCCTTCAGATGCTGGATACAAAATGAACAAAGCACACCCTGTCGTAACCAAAATATTACGAATTTCGAGTGACTCAAGATTTTCTTCATCTCAAAATCAGCATCTTCGCATTTGCATTCGATATTGTCAGGCAACAGTGAGCGACAATTCATCACCCAAGCTGATTCGTTTATGGCGGTATATTACATACATCTGCACACGAGGAAAGAAATCGTTCACCACGTCTCCGATAACTCTCGATTCCACAAGCTTCTGCAATACAGTGTCCATCCTTTGCTGCTGCATTGTCCCTTCGATTCTTTGCTTAATGTAGAAAGATCCAAAAGCCAGGCATATCAAATGGAGTAACAACGGACGGCGCTTGTGAAAACAGTGACGAACCCAAGTGATAATTAAATCTTTTGTGGGATAACAGAAACAGAGAGCTCGCCTTTTCCGACTTCTCTGGAGGGAATCAAGAACGAAAGGCACTCCATAACTCTTAATTAACAGTTGCAGTGATTTAACAAATGACTTACACACAGAAATTTTAGAAATTCAAACAACAATATATATCTACTCTCCTACAGCTCATTAAACCACGGCTCTCACATCATCCTGGGCACTCCCGTGAGGGATTAAGCCCAGCCAGGCTCTGATACCATGACAGAATTCATGAGAGCAGCAGATTACACACAAACACAGATTGTATTCTTTTTTGATAGACACAACACAACACACATATATAAAGCTGGATTCAGATCCAACTAACTCCACTCTTGGAGGAATACGTTGAGAGAATATCTCAACATCCTCCTACAAATCTTCAACCCAATCTCTAAATTAATCATTAATTCTAACACAATTTTGGAACAACATAATCATAATCCCAAACATAATTTATCAATTACTACTTATTTTGGATCATCGATTAATCAATTCAAACACATGTCACGTTTTTTGCTAAACCAATGGTATGAAGGAATCACGGGACACCCACACCCATCAATGGCGCTCTCTGGAAAGGAGAAACGCAATAGATAAGGGATTGCATTCCAAAAATGCCGATATTTTAATGGGGATAGCATATATATGGCGCAACTCGAGGACGAGGTGGATGAGGATTTAGAGGAGGTTTACTATTACCCTGTTCATTCATCTGTTGCCTGAGTTTAGAATTCGCAATTAGGTACCTTTCTGTCGGTTGGGCTCCTCCCACTTAGAAATTAGATCGGGGAAAATATTCAGTCCCGTGGGTAATTACTCGACAATACAAACGCCAAGTTTGTCTTGGTAAATTTACAAAAACATCAAGCTTTTAATGGATAAAATCGTTGGAAGTATTGGATCCGCTAGCGGAGACGAAAATCGTTGAGGAACAATGCAATAACGCAGAGCATGTATGCAAGCGCTCTGGGTATTAAGTGATACGAATTTATGCAGGAATGCAACAGAATACACAAATAACCATAAATAAAAAGATGTGGCAGAAATAACACTTCATTTCATTAATATCAAAGAACTGGAATTTGTTTATAGATAGAATGGCAATAAACTAGTTAGGGCGCTGGTAGCTTATCTCTAAGAAGAGATGTGGCGGCTACAGGCCTATATATTATTGAGAAACAATGGAAAACCATAAACATCCAAAAACCTAAACCTAGGAGATGAAACACCAGAATATGGGCTTCGTCGAGGTAAATTGGTACATCAATTTTCTGGGGTCGTAATTTTGACATACTATCTCTGTTTGAAGCACATGATACATCGTTAGAAACATATATCTGAGGAATACAACTTTTGACAATGAATATCAAGGTATGAAATAGACTTATATTCGCCGATGCCCAAAAAATGTGGTTTAGGGCCTCAAAATGGCTTCGGAAGTTTAGGACCCGAAAAATTGCCAAAAATAGTAAATTGTGCTACAATTAAGGAAATTGAAAAACTGAAAGAAACAATGGTGGGGGTCCAAGTGGAATAGGTGAGTGGCAACCAATATCCACCTATATCATTCCTCCCCCCTTAGGAAGCAATGGTCCCTATTGCATTGGGTTCCTCCATGAGACGAGGAAACTTCTGTTGAACTTGGTCCCTGGTGAGCCACTTGCCCTGGTGAAGGATTTGGCCTGCTTTGACAACTCGATATAAATGGATCCTCTGTTGGCGGGTGTTCTTAATCTGTGTGTCCATAATCTGATTAGTTGTGGCTTATTCCATGCAGTCTGGGTTTAACTCGATTGGTGTGAGTTGTTCTTCCATGTTGGATGTGTCTAGTAGAGGTGGAAAGTAGGGCTTAAGGCGGTCCACATTGAAAACTGGGTGTAGAGCAAAGAATGGTGGAATAATGAGCTCGAAGGAATTGGCCCCTATAGCCTTGGTGATGGTGTATGTCCCATATCGGAGGGAGCGAAGCTTGCGATGGGGTCCATCGAGGCACTCCTTTGCAAATGTAGCCACACTTTGTCACCCACCTAGAAGTTGTGTTGCACCTAATGTTAATCATCCTTCTTCTTGTACTTAGCATTAACTCTGTACAATATGTCATGAACCTGTTCGCGAAAGTGTTGAATGCGCTCAATGAAGTTGTTCGCCTTGGCAGCTTTAGACTGGACATGAGTCGAATCAACTTGAGTAGCTGCAAATGGCATGGCTAAATCAATGGGACATAGTGGTTGGAATCCGAAGCCCACCTGAAAGGGGTTGTGGTTGGTTGAGCTGTGGAGGACCCGGTTGTAGCTATGTTGTACATAGGGGAGGCTCTCATCCCATGTGCGTGGATGATTTGAGTTGTACATGCACAAAATGTGTACGATCATCTTGTTGACGACCTCTTTCTGGCCATCAGTTTGGGGATGGAAAGCTATGGACTTGGTGTGCTTGGTGTCCAGCATTGACCAGAGGCTGGGCAAAAATGTACTGAGGAACCTGTTTTCCGGATCTGAGATGATAGACTGTGGGATCCCAAAGTGTACCCACACTCATTCAAAGAAGAGTTTTGTAGTGGCTTCTGATGTGATATTATTCTTGCAGGCCGCCATAATAGCCATCTTTGAGAATCTGTTGAGGACCACGAAAACACAGTCATTGCCATGCTTAGTAGAAGGAAGGCCCAACATGCAATCCATGGAGATGGATTCCCAAGGTCAACTAGGGGTAGGAAGCAGAGAATAGAGGCCTTTCTTATTGATGTTTGGTTTGGCAATGGCAAAGGCAGTGCATGATATGATGTACTTCCCGACATCTTGTCCAAGGTTTGGCCAATAGAAATACTTCTGCAGTACTGCCACTGTTTTCTCGACCCCAAAATTTTCAATGACCCGACTGTAGTGCAGTTCCCAAATCATCTTGGCACGCTCGCTTGAAGGAACAAAAAGCTTTCCTAGGTGACATAGTAGTGCATCGTACAGGTGAAAATTTGGAACTCAGCTACCCTCCAAGAGTGTCTTGTATGTGTGGTCGAATTTTGGATCGCTCTTGTAGAGAAGTGGCCAATCATAAGTCTCGTGCCCACAAGAGTTGAGAACAGTGGTTATCACCACGATCGAAGGTCGGTTGAGGCAGTATGAAACATTATTGGTGCTTCCCTTCTTGTACTTGATGTTCAAATGAATCTGTTGTAGATATGTGGACCACTTATGATGGCGATCGTTCTGCAACTTCCCTTGTGTCTGTATGAACTACAGGGGTTGGTGGTCTGTGTGGATGATCGTTTCCTTCCCCAAAATGTAATGCTTCCATTGTCGGCAAGCCTGCACAATGGAATACATCTCTTTGTCATAAGTGGGATACTTTTAGATTTTGTTAGACAATTTCTCACTGTGATATGCCATTGGATGCCCCTGTTGAGTAAGAATTTCCCCAATAGCATAGTCAGAGGCATCTGTCTCGATCTCAAATGGTTGTTGCAAGTCTGGTAATGTGAGCACTGGGGCGTCCCTGAGGTGTAGGACAGTCGATGACGGAGTGTGTTCTTAAGCCACTCCGTGTTGAAAAGTCACTAGTTTGAAACCTGCGGGGACAAAAAAATCCAACCATGTTAACAGTTGGTGTGGCTAAGGCCGGGTGTGATCCCTGGGTAATTTTGATGGCTTTGATGCCCATGAGTCATAGTTTCTCAAGCCAAAGGTTAATCCCGATGCCAAGAAGGTCCAGACTAATTAATAAACAAACAAAAAAAATGTGAGCACTAGGGCACATCAGAGGTGATGCTTCAATTATATGAACACCTTTTGTTGAGATTCCGACCAAAATAATTTTTCTTTCGCTCCTCCCTTGGTGACTTGACTCAAGGGCCAAGTGATATGAGAGAATCCCAACATGAACCTGCGGTAGAAATTATCAAGACCTAGAAAGTTGCGAAGCTTTGTTAGAGTGGTTGGGGTTGGTCAATCCCGAGTGACTTGGATCTTAGTTGGATCCACATGCACCCCACGCCGATCAATAATGTATCCCAGATACTAAACCCGGGTCATGCCAAAAGTGCACTTCTCCAAATTGGCACACAACTTGTGTTTTCGCAGTGTTTGGAGGACCTATCGGATGTGGTGCAGGTGCTCTTCCCAAGTTTGGTTGAAGATCAGGATGTCATCCAAGTACACTACTACAAATGAGTTGGTGAATGGCCACAACATGTCATCCATCAGCCTCATAAAGGTTGTGGGAGCATTCGTCAACTATAAAGGCATGACCAGCCATTCAAAAATGCCCTCCTTGGATATGAAGGTAGTCTTCCACACATCGGATGGTTCGATTAGTACCTGGTGATACTCGGACTTCAAGTCGATCTTGATGAAATATTTCTCCCCTGTGAGTTGGTCCAAAAGGTCATCAATTTGTGGGATCGGGTACCTATTCTGGACAGTGATCTTGTTCATCACCTGATAGTCAATACAGATTCTCCAAGTCCCATCCTTCTTCTGAACCAACACGATCAGGCTCCCGTAGGGCGATGAACTTGGTCGGATGTGACCTTTCTATAGCAGCTCCTGAATCTTCCTCTTGATTTCATCGTTCTCCAGAACAGAGCATCGATAGATCGATCCATTGGGTAGCAGCGCACCTGGGGTCAAATCGATGGGGTGCTTGACCTGACAGTGCAGAGGCACCCTTATGGGTGAGGTGAAGATGTCTCGATACTCCTCCACGACCTTTTTCATTTGTTGTTGTCATGCGGAGGAGCCCTGTATAGAGGTTGTGGCCACAATCTTCTTCTTTCCATGAGGGCAGATCATCAGGAAAAAAAAATTCTCAGTTTTGGAAATGACTTTACTAAATTTTTTTGCAGTAACCAAAGAGATAGTGGCAGACGGTGGT
Organism: Picea engelmannii; assembly: GCA_009831015.1. Classification (NCBI taxonomy): domain Eukaryota; kingdom Viridiplantae; phylum Streptophyta; class Pinopsida; order Pinales; family Pinaceae; genus Picea; species Picea engelmannii. The sequence continues at coordinate 364,469 of ML781573.1, forward strand.
ACATCTGGTATCTTGTACAACTTATTTCCCAAAGTAAAAATAACAGCACGAGGCCTGGACTCATACACAACATGTTGCATCCACGAGTATGGTTGGTCTAATAATACATCACAAGCATCAAAAGGAGAAATGTCACATAATACATCATCAGTGAAGGGATTGATGTTGTAGGGAAGGAGACATTGTTGGTTGATGTGGAGATCCCATCCTTGGTGAAGCCAGCCAATGGTGTACGAATGTGGGTGTGTTGTGGTTGGAAATCCCAATCGCTTCACGACCTCTGCTGAAATGAGGTTCTTTTGGCTCCCACTGTCGACAATGAACTGTAGCGGGGAACCCTTTACCCACATCTGTGAGTGGAAGAGACGCTCCTCCTCCTCTAGATCTTCTAGTTCTTCCTTTTGGATCTTCATGGTGGAAATGGTGGCATTGGGCTCTACTTTGATAATATGCTTCCCTCTGTCATTCCCCTTCTGGGGTTATGATTCAGTGTTGGAGCATGCATCTGAATCAAAAGCCTTCATCTTGACCACCAGTGACTACTTGGCCCAACACTCACTTGTGTTGTGAGTGGAGCTCTTATGGAAGTCACACCACTTTCCCGTGTCCTTCTTTGGCTTCGCGGTGTTGTTCTTTGCTTGAGGCTTTGGAAGGTTGTCTTGACCTACCATGCCTTGGCTTTGTCCTCTGTTTTGTGGTTTGGGGGAACCTTTCGCTTTCTTTTGATTCATAGATCTAAAGTCTCACTTCTTCTGTTTGAATTTCTACTCAATCTTGGCAGAATACCGGTATGTCATACCAAGCGAGGAGATCTCGAGGAACTCCATTTCCTCCTGAATGTATCTTTGTAGACAATTTTCATGCTTCAACACCAAATGTTTCTCTGAATCTTTGATTCCCAACTTTGTGTGTAGGGTATGGAACATATTCATCAGCTCATGCACATCTTGATCCCTTTGTTGTCGCAGCGTAGTCCATTGTATGTACTTGTCCTCGTAGCTCCCCATGAGATAATATTGTTTTTTGATGGAGTCTCAAAAATAATTCCAAGTGGTTACGACCGAGAACAGAGAGGGTTCCTCCTTGTCCTTTTTCTCACAGTAGGTTTCCCACCAGTCCTTGACATGGAGGGAGGCTTTGAGCAATGAAAAAACAATCTTCTCTCGGTTGGAAAAGTCATGAACCGATAAACATACTTCTCCTAGATTCAACCATATATCTACGACGTTTGCATCTATTCGACCATCAAATATGGGAATGTCAAAGTTTACTTATGCCTTAAAAAGGGTTGAACCTCCAGAGTGGCTTCTAGATGCAGATGCGTCGCCAGTCGACAGTCATGGATGGATCTGGGAAAAGTTATCCATCATCGCGTTCCTTTTTTTCAAAGGGAATCCTTGAGAAATATTTTAATAAGATATCCTCCTCCCTCATCTTTCTTTTCATCCCCCATGGGTGGTCATCGGGGTTTGCGAGGCTCATCTTGCAAAGGTTCAACCAGATTGAGTCCTAATTCCTTATGCCCCGACCTCGTTGGGGACATGCAAAGAAGGATTGAGAAAGAGCAGACCACTCTGATACCACTGATCCAAACTTATACAATAACACAACAAAATACACAAATAACCACAAATACAAATATGCAGCGGAAATAACACTTCATTTCATTAATATCAAAGAACTGGAATTTGTTTACAGACAGAATGGCAATAAACTAGCTAGGGCGCTGGTAGCATATCTCTGAGAAGAGATGTAGCGGCTACAGGCCTCTAAAATCTATGTTACAATGAGGCTCGAAGGCCTATAGATTATTGAGAAACAATGGAAAACTCTAAACATCCAAAAACCTAACCCTAGGAGATGAATCGCGAAAATATGGGCCCCGCCGGGGTAAATTGGTACATCAATTTCCTGGGGTTGTAACTTTGGCATACTATCTCTGTTTGATGCACATGATACATCGTTAGAAATATCTAACCGAGGACTACAACTGCTGACAGTGAATATCAAAGTTTATATTAGACTCATATTCGTCGATGCCCAAAAAATGTCATTTAGGGCCTCAAAATGGCTCTGAAAGTTCAGGACCCAAAAAATACCAAAAATAGTAAATTGTGCTATAATTAAGGAAATTGAAAAACTAAAATAAAAAATGGTGGGGGTCCAAGTGGAATAGGAGGGTGGACACCAATATCTACCTGGATCATTAAGGAGACACAAAGAAGTTTTACTTCAATTATGGGGGGGAGGTTCGGATAGATCCTTATTTTGGGAAAACGTTGAGGAGGATCCAGCTCACTGAGAAAAACATGGATCGCAGAGTACAATCCTCTCCACAGAAGATGTAGTGAAAGGTTAAAATAAATCATAGAGAAAGCACAAGGATAGCAGGGAAGAAGCAAGGAAAAATCGTTGGGTAGGAGGAATTTTAAAATGGTTGGCTCCTTGTCAGCTTGCACACACAGGTTTCACTCATTGCGGAGTAAAAAAACAATTTTAAACAACGACTGGCCTCACACGCATTGCGCATTTGTAGATGCGTTGACCAACTATGAGATTACCAAGAAATTGGAAGGCATAGTGCGGAATTTAATAAAAACATGCTCATAATTCATGATATGGTAATCTCCTTCAAATGAAGAACAAAAGGAAAAGAAACTTAACTTTCTTTCTTGATTCCACGTAGAGCACCATATTCTGAATATGTTAGTTAAGAGACAAAAACAAGTACTTGCGTAAATGTGATTATAGAAATCTTTGTTGATGCGACATCTCTAAAACTTGTTACTCGATAGGAATCATCAGAAAAAATCATGGATGAGGCACATCCCAAGCCTTAAACCATGTTAAATAGGTGCTTCCTGACTTATTTGTATTCATACTGAAATGACCCTGAGCCAACAGTTAACATCACCTTGTTCTCTTATACTTCATCACTCAGCTACCAATGTGATTCATTGGTTTGTTGCGTGTCTTTTCTAAATCCAACATGCCTGCTTGAGCAACCCTTCTTCTTTGACCTAAATAGGACCTCCGAGACTATGAAAAAGGGGAGAAAATTGCTTGAGGAAAAAAATCGCTAGCTCTCTCAAATATTGGGTAAGCCTTAGATCTAAACTAGATAAACCTTAGCACCAAGGTTAATCCTTCAAAGGATGGATAAAGGCATATGATCTGCTCTCATGGTAAAAAGGAAGGTCAACCTAGAATTCACCCATGGAAGCCAGTGTATACAAGTAATCATAACCATAAATCCTTCTTAAATAAATTGAACAAATTTTTATTTCATTAAACAAAAGAATCTCAATGGAATTTACCAACTATTGTGCCAGAAAATTCATGACAATATTAATCAATATTAATATTCATATACAAAATAATTTTAACTAATTTATAATACAAAATTTACACATGCATATTGAAACCGAAGGAGAAGAATCCTATGTGGTTGTCCCATGTTGGTGCTCCGTCCAGATTTTGCCTGCTAACCACCGAGACCTCACTGGTACCTCCCAACCAACGTTATAGGTAGTCTTCTTCCCCTTGAGCCCCTCGAGCTACAAAGGGGCCACACACACAAACCAAAGGAAGTCTATCTCTCAGCTCACCTCACAAGGTCGAGCTACCACTCTCTAATCGAGTTGGGCATCCCAACTCCCACAAGGTAAAATCAATCAAGAAAAATATTGGCAGCGTATCCTTATGCCTACCAGTCGTGATCCATACTTCTCCTTCGCCATCCTTTTTATAGATTTTTCTTAGTGATTAGTTTCCCAAACCCTCATTAGATTATTTTGATTAAAGTTAATTAGGATAAACCTCCCTCGTACACATGTCACCCAATCCCTTAGTTGCACCAGAAAATTAATTTATTAATTAATTAAATTTTCCTATTTCCCTCACCCACCTAAAAGCATTCCTAAAAATGCTCCTCGGTATCTCTTTATTCCCTCACACTTCTTAAATGACTAATGCCTTTCTTAAAACCTAGTTGAGTTCACAATCAAAAGGTTCCAAAGACTAGATTTCCTATTGTGTTATACATTCCCCTTTTCATTAAGTTTCCCCTTTTCTTCTAAGTTCAAATTTAGTAAGTTTAGATATAAACAACAACTTACCCTTTTAATAATTTAATCCTTCATTAAAATTTTACTTTAATTATTAATGTTTGAATTTTCTTTACCCCCTTCTTGTTACATGTCCATTTAGTTTTTTTTTTTTGTTCACATGTTCTACTTAGACCTAGGTTTTAAATTCACTAGGCTTGGCGATAGTTTTTAAGGGAAAAAATAGTTATTAAACTTTACTCATACCACAATTCATTTTAAGGTCGACCAGGTCCTAAGGAGGCATAGTTTTCTAGGTACCAGGTTTATTAACTTATCAGAGTTAAAATCACGACGTGCCCTTCACACTACATGCTCCAAGGGTGCCACTCTCTTGCATTCTTGTTTTATTTGTGTGACGTGCCCTTCAAGATGCACTACGTGATCCAAGGGTGCCACTTGCCTTTCAACTGATTTTGGTAGACGTCAAACCCATGGAGTCAATACTCCATCAGGTGACCTTGTGGGAGACTAAGGGCCTCTAAGGAATAAGGACACTGCCTTATTGCGCGCCCCTTAGAATCATCATGAGCAACTGTCACAGTCTGCCCTCATGACATCATGAATCTCTCAAACTAGGTAATCATTAACCTACAGTTCAAACCATGGAGGGAGTGCTAGTAGGTTGTGGTAGGGTTGCTTCCACACCTCTCCCTCAACATCTCTAGTTGTCATGTGTGACCCCTTTACTCCTAATGTGAGTCTGGTTAGCAATCTATCGTCAACCTGCAACCATCAACGAAATGTGTCAGTGATAACAATCAACATCATAATATCTAGTAATGTGTCACACATGAAATATCAAAACATTCAAACCATAACCGTCCACTCCCTAACTCGATCCAGAGTCCAAGGAGATCCATCGATGCCATAGGCATCCTGAAACATCCAGAGTCCTGCACGCTCAGGAAACCAGTCAATAGCACCTATCGATATAAATATCAGAAAATAACATATCATCAAATCCACAAACATCATCATGCTCCATAATCGAATCAACCAATCATTTAATGAACCGGATCACTGGTACACAAGTGTCCTGAAGAATAAGTCGCATCAGGTGCGCGCAAGAGAGAGAAGTTACAAAAACACTATTATATGAATGGAATGAGACATTTACAACATGATTAACTTCATAATATACTTGCACCATAGTATCCATAACGAACTGAATATTACTCTTGATGTATCCGAGCATATACCATTTTAAAATAAAGGGGAAAATATGGTTTATCTATTACAAATGGAGGATTTCACTTTGTTTGCAAAGAATAATGTTAGAAATCATCATATGACATCCTTCAATGAAAAAGAGAGGAGGTGTTTTTGAGTTTATCCATGTGAAATCCCTGTGGGCATCACCAATTCGATTTCCAAAGAATCTATAAGTGGATAATATATTTTCTATTTCCTTCATCTCATCAGGTGTGATCTTAACGAAAAGAGAATCGATATTTTCTTCTAAATTCTTCACTTTGGTGGTTTCAGATTCTTCACATTGATGGTTTGAGGAATTGGTGAAATGTCATTTCCTTGATATGAATCCAAGCAAGTGAAAGTGACCTGAGAAGGATCTGTTCCCGGGAGCTACTTCAGATATTTTTTCAAGTGTCACTTTCATCTTTTCAAGATTCTATGCTTTAACCCTCACTTTAATATTTTCAAGATTCTCTTCTTTAATGGGAAAAAAACAAAATCATCAAGTTACCTTTGTTAAAACCGAGTGGAATGTTTTTCAAGTTGTAACCCTAGTTTCCAATAAAGATTTGGAACCACAAGGTGTAAATTCTCCAGGGGCATACGCTATTGTTTCAATCTACAATGTTGATTGCCTTGCTACTTGTTGTGTGAAGCACCTATTAATCCAGTAGCTTTAGCAGTGGATTGACAATATAACAACTTGTGAAAATGGAAAATTTCTAGTCATTGAGAAATCAACACATGAAGATGTTGGAGATATAATGGTCCTAGGAGTTTGTTCTAACTCCCTACCTGATGTATTTCTTTATATTCATCACTAATTAATATGAAGCAACATTGCTTAGGCTGCCTGCAGGTGTAGCCTGCCTCACCTGTGAGGAGCTCGTCTCCTTTCCGTTTTCTAAGTTGGTATCAGAGCCTTGAAGACATGCATGTGGATAGAGTGTCGTTGTTGTTGTGGAAAGAAGAGAGACTCTGCCATAACCGCGTGGAGGAGATCACCCGTTGGAGTATTGTGCGGTGTGTGGCAACCTCCAGGTGAAGTTCGTCTCACCTTGGATTGGAGCATTTCATTCAATAATCAATTTGTCTTTCCTTTTCATTCTTTCAAGTTTGTATTAGAGCGGGAGGAGAATTTGTAGAGAGGAGCCACCTCTGTAGAAGTGCTGTGGTTGTTGGGAGATATCACTGCGTGGATATATCACAATGTGGAGGAGTCTATTGCTAATCTTGAAGAGTGGCCAAAGTACTAGCTTGCATGGAGTACGATCATTTGCGTGGAGAGATGAAAGAGGAGCCTGTACGAATCGTGGTGTCTAGAGAAACTGTCATCTCCAGAACTATTATCGGAGTTGTGAACACTCCATTTCCCCGTGAGAGAAGGTTTGAGTCACCTCCATCAAGTGAAAGAAGAGATTGGAGCCACCGGTTTGATACGTCGTGACAATGATGGCTTAAAAGGAACTCAAGAGATCATGTTGTTATAGGGAGATCCACCATTGCTATTGATGAATGTCTGCTTAGAGGCCTCGACCGACACACTGAAGAGTCCATGTTTGACAAGAAGAATGCAGAGCTAGATCTTATCAATGAAGAATTCGATGAATTATATGAAATAGTGATGCCAAATTTGTCATTCATCTCAGGAATAAATTATGAACCTTGGGCAACTGAAATGAAAAAATTACTATGGCTAGTAGATTTATTGCATTATGAGCATGAAGAATGTGTCAATTTCTATGATAAGAGAAGTTGTGCAATAGCATTACAACTTATCATATCAGCACTGGATGAAAACATTTTTTCTATTATTTTCCATGAATTTGGTGAAATACCTAGTGCAAAAATATTTTGGCATATTCTTGAAATGAACAAGTGGAGTGAGAAAGCTAAAGTTAATGAAGGTATTGTTGTTGAAAATGGTGATTGTGTTAACAAGCACAGAGACTGAAAATGACATTATTGAAGTTGCAATGATTAATGAAGAAAGTGTGTCTGACAGTAAAGTCGCATGTCATAGTAAGGAAATTCCCTATGATGCAGTGTTTAGTGATTTGGTGAATTCAACTAAGATTGATAATGGAGATGAATGTATATATTTAGTTAAATATGATGATGAAAACTTTTCAAGTGAATGTTGGCTCCATATGCTCCAAGACAAGAAAATCATAGATGAAAGTAAAGTAGAACCAAGTCAAGATGAAACATATTTGGAGCAACAATCCAAGGAAGATGCTCCATCTCCATCATTATCTGACAACAAGAAAGGTCATGGTGACATTTTTAGAGTCAAGTTGTAAGCCTAGCTGAGACTAAGACCAACAAACATGTTATTAATGTTAGGCATTTGTATTGTAGACAATCTATTTCTCCATTAAGGGGGAGTGTTGGAGAAATAATGGAGAATGTATTAGTTAGGGAGCTCTGATGGTGGTGTTTGTACTTAGGACTTAGATCCTATTTCCTAGGAGTTTGTTCTAACTCCCCACCTGATGTATTTCTTTATATTCATGACTGATTAATATGAAGCGACATTTCTTAGGCCTCCAGGCATAGCCTGCCTCACCTGTGAGGAGCTGGTCTCCTTTCTGTTTTCTAAGTGAAGCTAAGAAAAGTTATGCAGGCAGCCTTGAAGGCTTGCTTAACCCGATTGTAGATTCACAGCACTGGAGGGTCAGCCACAAGACTATATCCGGTGGGAATAGTTTTATATTCAACAAGATTAGTGAGAGACTTAACTAGAATGTAGATTCAGGCTAGATTGTATATTCAGGGCACCAGAAAGTCAGCCAAAAAAAAAACTATATTGACTATATTGCAGCTTCAACAAAATTAGCTACATACTTAACTAGATTGTAGATTCGGGACACCAAAAAGTCAACCACAAAAAGGACTATATCTAGTGACAATCTTCAACAAAATTTGCAAGAGGCTAGCTAGATTGTAGACTCGAGGGTGGGAGGGATGTCACTTTCATAAATTTTAATTTTACATTACAAATAATAAATAATAAATGATATTGGTATTTTTAATAAGTTTATTTATGTAAATTATTATAAATAATTTTTTGATATAATTTTATTTATATTAATGAATAAATATAATTAAATACCTAATATCATTAAGTATCTTAATTTTTTTTAAATTAATATTTTTTGATATTTATAATAAAATTAATTTTACATTAATATTTTTCTTCAATACTAAATTTAAAATATACAAATAAAAACTAGAAAACCCAAAAATATCTGTCTAAATTCATGATTTGTTAAATTTTTGCTGACTTTGCTGAAGTAAAAAAACACAAAGAAACCCCACCCCAGAGGGCTTTATGGCACGATCCGAATACCAAGTTCTTTGCCATTAGAATTTTAATGTTAGTTAACAATTAATAATACAAAAAATTTAACAATATGGCAAATCTTAGCTCCAATCCCTGATCAGCCTGCAAAATACAAACCATAGGTGAAAATTCTATCAGCTTGGCTAAGCTACAGGTAATAGAAATAACATGGAAATGAGAAAATCCCATGCACCAGTCCGACCTTTACAGCGAGGACTTCGCTGGTGAAAGTGCGGTAAATGTCCGAAGTATCAAGAAGAGTCACACTTCTGGAGACGGCATGACGGATGAGAGATATCATCTATTGATGGGTTTTGGAGGGCCATACCCGGCCGACATGCCCATGCAACCCAACCCCTGTGCTGATGGAGTGCTGTATCTCTTGAGTGACGAGGACATTGAGTGCTGTATCCAACCAAGAACCTTCCTGGTTATTCGCCTGTATACCCCCTCTTCATCTTTGTTTGACCAGTTCCTATGTCCTGAATGCCTGTGCCAGAGTGCGGGCAGGCGAATGCCGCGGTATCAAGTCTTTCAATTTTAATTTTAAAATTTAAATCCACGTGCTATAAATTCCCTCCAATTTTAAAATTTAAATGCCCTAACCTTTCGATCCTCCACGTATGCAGCGCAGACCTTGGAAGTGGTTCTAACGGCGACCCTCGCGCTAACGCAGACGGCCTCGGGAAAAGGTGCGGTTGGCTAATGGATTGCCGGAATATGGGAATAAAAGGAGTTTGGAAAAGGTACAGCTCGTTTGGCTTTTAGCTGACACCTTTTCTGACGGAGGAAACGGGGCCAATTCTGATGAACGCTTTTCAGTTGATAGCGATGTCACGTAGCTCATTGCTGTGTCGACGTGGCTGTTTCTCACTCTTTTAAGGAGTAGGCTAACTCGGGAGCAAGCTTCCCTCCCGAGTTTCCGTACTCCGGCCCTCGACGTTCGCACCACCGACGACCTCGACGTCTGCGCCGTTTTCCGACAAGACCTCCCCTCTTGCGTCGTTGGTTGTTGTCTGTTCACCGCTTCCGATTTCTTTCCAGCTTGCTCTTACTCCGTGTCACCTCTGCCGTCAGGGACGGGCAAAGGCTATCCATCACCATGTTCTGTCACTTTAAATGGCACTTCCCATCATCCAATGTGACGGCTGACGGAGGTAATGCATGCCATATTTAATCAGGATGCCATGCGCCAATGGATTCCAATTTCCATTAATGCATACGCTTGAAATTTGAAGGACAAAAGAGGCGGGCTTGAAATTTGAATTTGAATTTGGTAAGAAGGCGGGTTTTATTGGCATGAAATTTGAAGTTGGTAAGAAGGCGGGCTTTATTGCATATCAATACTCGTTATTCTTTATCCATTTCGTTGCTTTCTAAGTCACAGTGCACTTAGAATTCATTACTATACTTCGATGGCGGCTGTGAATGTATCATCAATGGCGATGAATGGAGTATCACTCCTGCAACGGATGTCTATGGCTCCCAGGGGCCTTCCAGTGGCAGGAGCGATGAATGGAGTATCGCTCCCACAACGGAGGCCAACGCAGATGTCAACGGCTTCCAGGGGTCTTCGAGTGAAATGCATGGCAGGGGTTAGTAACTGTTGCTGTGACTCCCACTATAAACTTTTTTTAATTTTTATTGTACACGAATTGTTGCTATTGTTTTTATAACTTAATTTGCATGTAAATCCACAGCCGAACGAGTCAAAGCAATCCACTTCTACGTCTCCTACGAAAGTAAGCGATTAATTGTCAATTTTTACATGAACATGCACTGCACTGGCCATGCATCGAAATAAATTGAGTGGATTAATGCAGGTGAGCCCAAAGTTTACGGACCTGTTTGCATTCGATGGGCCAGCGCCAGAGAAGATAAATGGGAGACTGGCCATACTCGAATTCGTCTCAGCTGTTGGGGTTGAGCTAGCGAGAGGAAAGACCTCTTCTCTCAGCTGGGCAGCGGAGGAGTTCACATTTTGCCCAGAAAAACAAAGATATCAATATCCTTTATGCCAAAATCTCCATAAAATGTCCTTGATAACTTGATCTGAGATAACACCTTTGCACTCCTTTCTGGCTTACAAACTGTAAATAAGGACCTCAGATCCGATTATAGATATGGACAACATGAAACTGGTGGCAAAACTGATGAAAAGTAAATCAAGATCCCCCCATTTCCGAAATCTGGGTGAATGCCCTTCAGGAAAACACCAAGATCTCTCAATCCCTTGAAGAATTTGCAAATCCGCTTGCTGGCCGGTCAATTGGGGCCATCCCGGACAAAACCCATGTCACGGTTTTTTTAAATTGCTCTCCATCTCCTCAGAAATTAAGCTCTAAATTCCACTGTCGAAAACCACATTGTTTTTCCAGCGGTTTTGATGAAGACTTCATTAAATTTCATACAAGTTCAAACGCGCGCTCCCAATCATCCTTAACTTACATCTCTGACTTTTGAAACCGTTATATGACATTAGAACCTTGTTTGTTTGGCTGTCAGACTTATCCCATATGCATAGCGAGAAGGTAAAAGAAAAAAATTGATTTATATATATCGTTGAATGGAAGCTTGCGTAGAGCATAATGGTCGAGGGCTTGGGCTTGGGCTTGGTTTGTTGGGTAATTTAAGTGGTTGACTCGACATTTGGATAGCTCGAGTACATGGAGATTGGCTTGAAATTCCAACATAGGCACCTAAAAATAACTAGAATCCTTTTTTTAATAAAAAATATTATTTTATGGTTTGAAATTTCACTCAAACCCTTAAAACATATAAAATAATTAGAACTCTTTTTTTTAATAAAAAATAAATATAAAATATTATTTTAAAACCACATCAATTAGTTTGCTCTAGCCATTAATGAGATACAAACTATTACATCATTCCATATTTACATGGATTGAAAACTTTCTATTTCATCTAGTCTTCCCTATTACATCATTGCATTAATTTTCTTTATTTACATCATTTTCACAGCAATTTTAAGTTTAAATATTTTATTTATTTTTAAAGATAATATTTTTTAATAAAAAATAAATAAAAAATATTATTTTAAAACCACATAAATTAGTTACGCCATTTCTCTAACTATCAATGAGATACAAAGATGCAGAATCCATGTGAAAATGGATTGAAAACCATGAAAACTTTCTATTTCATCTAGCATTATTATCTATTTTTAAAAATAATAAATTTTAATAAAAAATAGATATAAAATATTATTTTAAAACCACATCAATTAGTTAAGCCATTGCTCTAACCATCAATGAGATACAAAACTGCCTAATTCATGTGAAAACGGATTGAAAACCACTGAAACTTTCTATTTCATCTACCATTTCCTATTACATCATTACAATAATTTTCTTTATTTACATCATTTTCACAAGTGTTTTACTTATTTTTAAAGATAATAAAATTTAAATTTATTGTATTTTTTATAATAAAATTTAATATAATTATATTTGTTTTTTAATAATAAAATCTATTATTATTTAATTATCAATTAATCATCTAAATAACTATAATATTTGTTTTTCTTAATCAAATTAATTTTTCTTTTATTCATATTTGTAGGGTGGATAGATATGATGCAAATTATCAATTAACAATTTCACTATGGTGAATACCCTCAGTGAATACATCATCAACTAGCTTGTGGCATACAAATCTAGTTGGTCTCACAATTGTGCATGCTCGGCTAACAATTCAAATGAAAAGACTTGAGCTACCCATATGCGAGTATTTACTGGTAGGGTGGATAGATATGATGCAAATCATCCATTAGGGGTTTGAGATGAGAATCAATATATTAATAAGAACTTGAGATTTCATTCAATTAAGATGAGAATCATATAATTGAGGGAGATGTCTAATTACTTTCATGCTCAACATGGAACTATTATGTTTTTATATTTTGTTTTTCTTTATGGTTAACTAGCAGTAGTCATAAATTCGATAACTTTGATTTTGCATAATTAGTACATACAGTCTGCTGACCGGAGTTTCTTTTAAACATGCAGTGTCTGCACTTTTAAATGTACAATAAATATTTTGGTATGTAAAATTTTGAGAAAAATAATATGTTTAAGTATTTGTAATATGTATACTCTCGAATTGTTTTCGTATTGAATTTTAAGCAATCATATTTTTTCCATATTGAATCAAATTCGATCTCAAATTTGAACTCTGTGACAATGGTTTGTGGCATGCAAGATGAATTCTTTACCAAATACATGCACTCTACTAGAGTCCTCTACTTAATCGATAATGTTTCACATTTCATACACCCCACCAACATGTGGTAATGTTTAGAGTGGAACCGTATGCACCTTCCAAAAATCGATGATAAGAAAGTTGCACGGAAGTTGACCACACGAAAGTTAACTACACAAAAGTTGACTATACAGAAGTTGACCATGAAAGTTGACTATACGGAAGTTGACCATTGAATTCGTATATGCGCATATATGGAAGTGGTCAACTTCCGTATATGCGCATATAGGGAAGTTGACCACTTCCATATATGCACATTTACGGAAATGGTCGGCTTTCGTATATGCACATATACAGAACTGGTCAAATTCCATATATTGACATATACAGAAATGGTCGACTTCCGTATATGCGCATATACGGAAGTGGTCAACTTTCGTATATGCACATATACGAAAATTGTCAGCTTCCATATATGTGCATATATACAAAAATGGTCGGCTTCCGTATATGCATATATACGGAAATGGTCGGCTTCCGTATATGCGCATATATGAATGTGGTCAGCTTTCGTATATTCACTTATACGAAATCCAACCATTTTCGTATATGCACATATACGGAAGTGGTCAGATTTTCTATATGCGCATATACGGAAGTGGTCAACTTTTGTATATGTGTCGTATATGCACATATACAGAAGTTGACCACTTCCGTATATGCGCATATACGGAAGTGGTCAACTTTTGTTTATGTGTCGTATATGCACATATACAGAAGTTGACCACTTCCGTATATGCGCATATATGGAAGTTGACCACTTGCGTATATGTGCATATACACAAGTGGTCAGCTTTTGTATATGCACATAGATGTAAGCCAACCATATACCGAAGCCAATGTGCAAATACGGAAGTGGTTGACTTCGATATATGCACATATACAGAAGTGGCCCGCTTTTGTATATGTGCATATACGAAAGTTGACCACTTCCGTATATGTGCATATGCGTAAGCCGACCATTTATGTATATGCGCATATATGAAAGCAGTTAGCTTCTGTATATGCGCATATATGAAAGCCGACCATTTCTGTATATGTGCATATATGGAAGCCGACCATTTTCCTACATGTGCATATACAGAAGTTAACCACTTCTGAATATGCGCATATACAAAAATGGTCGGCTTCTGTATATGCGCATATACGGAAGCCGACCATTTCCATATATGCGCATATACAGAAGCGATCAGCTTCCCTATATGTGCATATAGGGAAATGGTTGGCTTCCATATATGCGCATATATAAAAATGGGCATATCTAGGTATATGCCCATTCTGTATATGTGCATATACGGAAATGGTCGACTTCCATTTCTGTACCTGCGCATATATACGGAAATGGTCGCATATATGGAAATGGAAGTCAACCATTTCAGTATATGAGCGTATATGGAATGGGCATATACCTAGATATACCCATTTCCGTATATGCGCATATACAGAAGCCAACCATTTCCCTATATGAGCATAGAGGGATGTTGATCACTTTCGTATATGCACATATAAGTAAATGGTCGTCTTTTGTACGCATATATGAAAATCAACGTCTTTATATGTGCATATACGGAAGACAACCATTTTCGTATATGAGCATATATGGAAGCGATCAGCTTCCGTAAATGCGCATAGAGAGAAATGGTCAGATTTTCACTTCTGTATATGCGCATATAGGGAAATGGTCAGCTTCCGTATATGTGCATATACGAAAATGGTCGGCTTCCGTATACGCACATATACAGAAGTTGACCGCTTCCGCATATGTGCATATACAGATTGTCAGCTTACGTATATGCACATATACATAAGTGGTATATATGGAAGCTGACCACTTCCATATTTGCACATATACAAAATCTGACCACTTTCATATATGCGCATATACAGAAGCTGACTGCTTACTTATATGCGCATATACATAAATGGTCCTGTTACGTATATGCGCATATACTGAAGTGGTATATATGGAAGTGGTCAGCTTCTGCATATGCGCATATACGGAAGCTGACCATTTCTGTATATGGGCATATACGGAAGTGGTCAACTTTCATATATGTGCATAGCACATATACGAAAGTTGACTATACTGAAGTTGACCACTTCCTTACATGCACATATATGAAAGTGGTAAACTTTTGTATATGTGCATATATAGAAGTCGACCACTTCCGCATATGCGCATATACAGAAATGGTCAGCTTCTGTATATGCATATATATGGAAGTGATCAAATTTTGTATATGCGAATATACGAAAGTTGACCACTTCCGTATATGCACATATACGGAAGCTGACCATTTTCGTATATGCGCATATAGGGAAATGGTCGGCTTCCATATATGCGCATATACGGAAATGGTCGGCTTCTTTATACGCACATATACAGAAGTTTACAGTTTCCGTATATGTGCATATATGGAAATGGTCGATTTACATATATGCGCATATACGGAAGTGGTATATACGGAAGATGACCACTTCCGTATATGTTCATATATGAAATCTGACCACTTTTGTATATGCGCATATACAGCAACTGACCGCTTCCGTATATGCGCATATACGTAAATGATCATCTTATGTATATGCGCATATACATAAGTGGTATATATGGAAGTGGTCAGCTTTCGTATATGCACATATACGGAAGCCGACCATTTCCGTATATGCGCATATATGGAAGTGGTCAACTTCCATATATGTGCATATACGAAAGTTGACCACTTCTGTATATGCACATATACAGAAATGGTTGGCTTCTGTATATGCACATATATGGAAGTGGTCAAATTTTGTATATGCGCATATATGGAAGTTGACCACTTCCGTATATGTGCATATACAGAAGCCGACCATTTCCGTATATGTGCATATACAGAAATGGTAGGCTTCCATATACGCACTTATACAGAAGCTGACCCCTTCTGTATATGCGCATATACGAAAATGGTCGGCTTCTGTATAAGTGTGTATACGGAAGCCAACCATTTCTATATATGCGCATATACGAAAATGGTCGGCTTCCGTATATGCGCATATACGGAAGTGGTCAACTTCCGTAATATACGGAAGTGGTCGGCTTACGTATATGCGCATATATGGGGAAATGGTCCACTTCCATATATGTACATATACGAAAGTCAACCATTTCCATATATGTGCATATACGAAAGTCAACCATTTTCGTATATGTGCATATACGAAAGCTGACCGCTTCCATATATGCGCATATACGAAAGCTGACCGCTTCTATATATGCGCATATACAGAAGCCAACCACTTCCCTATATGTGCATATATAGAAGCTGACCACTTGCCTATATGCGCATATATGAATGTGGTCGGCTTCTGTATATACGCATATATAAAAGCCAACCATTTTCGTATATGTGCATATATGCAAGTGGTCAGCTTCCATATATGTGCATATACGGAAGTAGTCAACTTTTGTATATGTGTCGTATATGCACATATATAGAAGTTGACCACTTCTGTATATGCGCATATACGGAAGCTAACCACTTCCGTATATGTGCATATACGAAAGCGGTCAGCTTTTGTATATGTGTCGTATATGGGCATATACAAAAGTGGTCAACTTCCATATATGTGCGTAAATGGAAGCCGACCATTTTCATATATGTGCTTATACGAAAGTGGTCGGCTTCCGTATATGCGCATATACAGAAGTGGTTAGCTTCTGTATATGTGCATATATGAAGTGGTCAGCTTATGTATATGCACATATACGGAATTTGATCACTTCTGTATATGTGCATATACAAAATCTGACCATTTCTGTATATGCACATATACTGAAGCGGTTAGCTTCCGTATATGCGTATATACGAAAATGGTTGGCTTCCGTATATGCGCATATACAGAAATGGTTAGCTTTCATATATGCACATATATAGAAGCTGACCACTCCAATATATACACATATATGAAATCTGACCACTTTTGCATATACGGAAGTGGTTGGCTTTCGTGTACGCGCATATATAGAAGGTGACAGATTATGTATAAGTGCATATATGGAAGTGGCTAGATTCTGTATGTGCACATATATGGAAATCGACGCCTATACAAAATCCACCTTCCACCTTTCGTATATGTGCATATACTGAAGTGGTCGACTTCCATATATGCGCATATATGGAAGTGGTCGTCTTCCATATATGTGCATATATAGAAACCATCTTCCATTTATGTGCATATATGAAAGTGGTGGGATTCTATATATGCACATATACAGAAGTGACAAACTTTCATATATGCACATAAACAAAAGTCGAACAACTTCTATATATGTGCATATATGAAATTCAACCACTTCCGTATATGTTCCACTTTCATATATGTGCATATATGAAAGTCGGTCATATTTCGTATATGCGCATGGTCGACTTTTGTATATGCCCCTCTCTCTTCCTCCAATTATTTCTCTCTCTCTCTCTCTCTCTCTCTCTCTCTCTATGCCACTCTTCCCCCCTCTCTCTCTCCCTCCATTTATTTCTCTCTCTCATCCCCTCTGCCCTCTCTCCCTTCCTCCTTCTATACCACCATTTCTCTTTCCCCATCTCTCTTCCACCTTCAATGCATCATTATTTAACCAATTCTGTACTATGGCATTCATACATTTGAAGTTTGGTTTTAAATATTACCATGTGAATCAATGTCTCTATACCGTACTTTTATCTTAATATGGTAGAATCATACTTGAAGGGCTGGTATGTTAGTCTTAGTGCAAACCATGTTCTAAGCCTTCATATTTTCTAGGATGTAGTTAGTAGGTCTGCTAAATATATAAACTAAAGTGTTGTTCATGGAAGGATTGGTAGAAAACTCAAATGATAACATTATAGAGAGCATTTAGTCATGCATATGGCAGTAGGGGATTTTGTGAGGGTTGAAAACTCAAATACCAACAAAACCCCAAAAAGCCAATTGATTAAAAAAGATATCATTATGCCACACAAGTCTGTAATAAGACCTTGTATAAATTGGCGTGCATTAAAAGATTTTAAATATTACATGAACGCAAATATTTCCTTTTGTTCTAAACTTTTTAATAATCCAAACATTATAAGGTAAAGCCAACTTTACAATATTGGTAAGCACAGAAGATTTTAAATTTTATATCAAAATAACTATTTGTTTTTGCAGAATATTGATTTTTTTTAATAATTATAACCTAAATTACTATAAAGTCCAAGAAAATTCAACTCTATATAATAATAGAAAAATTTAATAGCTGTGAGAACCCAAGCTAGCGAAGAGAAGTTGAATTGTAATACAAGGGTTCTTAAGAATTGTTCTAGCTTTCCATGCCTGGAAGACAATATTTTTGCTACAATAATTTGTGATGAGCATAGAAACTCTCAATGGTGCGAGCTCAATTTGGTTTCTAATAATAGCAATGCTCCAATGGGTGACATACAAGTTCCTGCATCTGCATCAATATCCATTAAACGTAAGCGCTCTTGCATCTATCGGGCACCCTCAATTCTGTGGGGCACTTCGAATTTATGTATCTATTGCAACCACTTCTTGTGCACCGAGTGTTGGAGCGTATGATCAACATTATCAAGTTAAATCAATTGACGAGAGAAATGTCATAGAAGTCGAGGTTCTGGAATTGATTGGCGATGAACTAGGATAGAGTGGTAGGGACATTTCCTG
The DNA here is from genome assembly GCA_009831015.1 of Picea engelmannii. Lineage (NCBI taxonomy): Eukaryota > Viridiplantae > Streptophyta > Pinopsida > Pinales > Pinaceae > Picea > Picea engelmannii. The sequence continues at coordinate 383,084 of ML781573.1, forward strand.
ACCTTGACTAGACCTCCGCAGTCCCCAGTTTTGCAACTGCCTCTGCCACTGTCATTGAAGGAACAACCCACTTGCCCCCAAAACCTGCTTGTTTTTCCCATGGTACTTGAACCGTCCACAATTTCCCTCTCTCTAGTTGTTTCCCTATGCCACGGGGAATCCTTGTTATCCAAACAGTGAATGAGCACTTGTTTTGGATCTTGAAGTTCGAACATCCTATACCTATAAGTAGCACAAATAGATCAATATTCTTACATTAATAGCGTTTAGAGGTGCATCTGATAACCCAACTCAAATTAAATGTTCACGAGTGTTAGATCTTGAACCAATTGAAGTATATGAAGTTACATTCTATAAAATTTCCAACAAGACCATGCCGAAGCTGTAGATATCACTTTTTTCGCCAACTTGAAGAGTGTAGGCATATTCTGCATATACAACAGACATAGTTGTGATACGATTCAAGTGTTGGTATTCGATCAAGAGCCTGTGTCTGGGAAAGAGATTTATTTATTTCATACCTATCTTGCGCTAGTTGTTACAGGCTAGCTCAGAAATGAAGAGATGAACCGCAACTCTGGGGTATTCATTGAGTGCCCTGATCGTATATGCGCATTTTGGCTTCCGTAAATGCACATATATGGAAGAGAGCTTTCGTATATGTTCATTTTGACTTTTGTAAATGCGCATATATGAAAGACAAAATGCGCATATAGGGAAGATAAAATGTGCATATACAAAAGGCAAAATGTGCATATACGGAAGAGAGCTAAAATGTGCATATACGGAAGCTAAAATGTGCATATATGGAAGGCAAAATGTGCATATACGGAAGAGAGATTATGTATATGCACATTTACAAAAGGAAAAAATGCGCATTTATGGAAAACAAAAATGCACATTTATGAAAGCTCTCTTCCATATATGCACATTTTGTCGAACATAAATGCACATTTTTTCCTTCCGTAAATGTGCATATATGGAAGCTCTCTTCCATATATGCATTTTTTGCCTTCCATATATGCACATTTTTCCTTCCGTATATGCACATTTTGGCTCTCTTCTGTATATGCACATTTTTCCTTCCATATATGCGCGTATATAGAAGCCAAAATGCACATATACGAAAGATCTCTTCCATATATGCGCATTGATGGAAGACAAAAATGTACATTTACGGAAGAGAGCTTCCAAATATGTGCAGTTTGGCTTCCGTATATGCACATTTACGAGAGCCCAAATGCGTATATACGGAAGCTCTCTTCCGTATATGCGCATATATGGAAGAGAGCTTCTATATATGTGCATTTTCGCTTCCGTAAATGCGCATATACAGAAGAGATCTTTCGTATATGTGCATTTTGGCTTCTGTATATGTACATTAATAGGAGCCAAAATGCACATAAATGGAAGAACAATCATATACATGAACATCCATTTAGTAGCCATAATCATTTAAGATATCTTAACACAATTACAATCTTACTAAATAGCTCACAACATATAACTGTATGCAGAATATCTTTGGCAGAAATTGTCTAACTTTGCCCCAAAAAAATGTGCTTGAAAAACCTCGACTCTTGACCTAACTTTCCCCCATGACCAAAATCGGCCAACCTTCCCTCAAAGACAGGGCATCTAGGAATACTGCATGCTCTCCCTATCACGTAGGTCATCTATGCGCATATACGAAAGTGGTCAAATTTCACGAAAGTTGACTATACTGAAGTTGATCACTTTCGTATATGCACATATACGAAAGTGGTCAACTTTCGTATATGTGCATATACGAAAGTTGACCACTTTCATATATGCGCATATATAGAAATGGTCGGCTTTTGTATATGCGCATATATGGAAGTGGTCAAATTATGTATATGCGCATATACGAAAGTTAACCACTTCCGTATATGTGCATATACAGAAGCCGACCATTTCCGTATATGTGCATATAGGGAAATGGCTGGCTTCCATATATTCACATATACGAAAATGGTCGGCTTCCGTATATACGCATATACATAAGCTGACCGCTTCCGTATATGCACATATACGGAAATGGTCGGCTTACGTATATGCACATATACATAAGTGGTATATATGGAAGTTGACCATTTTCGCATATACAAAATTTAACCACTTTCATATATGTGCATATACAAAAGTTGATCGCTTCCATATATGCGCATATACGTAAATGGTCGTCTTACATATATGCACATTTACAGAAAACATAAATGTACATTTACGGAAGAGAGCTTCCAAATATGCGCAGTTTGGCTTCTGTATATGCACATTTACGGAAGCAAAAATGCATATATATGGAAGTTCTCTTCATTATATGCACATATACAGAAGAGAACTTCAATATATGTGCATTTTTGCTTCTGTAAATGTGCATATACAGAAGAGATCTTTCGTATATGTGCATTTTGGCTTCTGTATATGCACATTTATAGAAGCGAAAATGCACATATATGGAAGAACAATCATATACGTGAATATCCATTTAGTAGCCATAATAATTTAATATATCTTAACACAATTACAATCTTACTAAATAGCTCACAACAAATAACTGTATGCAGAACAATCCACAAACTACGCTAATCCACAATCTTTGGCAGAAATTGTCTAACTTTTCCCAAAAAAAAAGTGCTCGAAAAACCTCAGTTTTTGACCTAACTTTCCCCCATGACCAAAATTGGCCAACCTTCCCTCAAAGATAGAGAATCTAGGAATACTGCATGCTCTCCCTATCACGTAGGTCATCTAGAACTTACCCATGACATTTCAAAATCGAGGTATGCATTCCTAACTAGGTCTTATAGTCATATACCCATTTACATATAATTACTCCACCTCAAACTTTTCATTCAAGACTTTCACCATTGCTTTGAATCTGAGTAATCCCATCAACACTTTGTTTCCATTCTTGACTTGCCACTATCACCTCTAGATCTCTCTCTGCCTCCTTAAGAAACTCATCACAATGGTTCATGATCATCTCATTGAGTCATTCTGTCAAACACTTTGTGTGCATTCTCCAAATTGCAGAACTTGGCATACATAAGCAATATACCCAAGAGGAAACCTTTCTCTATCTGTTTCCATGGCTTCCAACTCTATTTCTCCCCCGACCTTTCTACTCAACATCCAACAACCTTTCAAACTCATGGGGTTTTTCCTCCTCATGCACAAAATGTCAAACCCTTAGTTCCCTTGCAATGGACTCTCCTTATATGCATGCAAATGAAAATCTTCCCTCAACTCTCACAGACCTTCACCCAACCTCAACTCTGATACCACTTATTGGACTTTATGCTTGCAAACATTACTCATCAACATACACAAAAATGAAGATAAACAATCACACACCAGAGAAGAATAGAAACACATCTCAGAGAAGCTAAGGATGAAATGAGGGGCAATGGTAATCTTTATTTCTTTGTGTAAAAATGAATACAATTCTCAAGAAGTTCCTCACGGGATTCTACATTTAACCACAAAATATCTCAAGCATTTTCAGGCATATGGAAAGCCAAACGCTTGAGAAACCTCAACCCAAACAAATATAATTGCAAGGTGTGTTGTCACCAACCAACAATGAGGGTGTTCAAAATGGTGCCATGTCAAAGATGAATTTCTAAGGTGTCCAAAAATAGTTCATTTAAACCTTGGACCATGGTCAATTAAACTCACTAATGCTTCATCAATATACTTACGATGAGGTTAGTGTGCCTTAAAAGATAATTTAAAATTAGAAAATAATGATTTTATTCCAAAATGTAAAAAAACATTTTGTGAAATAATTTTAAATGTAAATATTATTTTAATATTAATACTTTGACAAAAACATGATAACCACATGCACATAAAAATATTTTTATAAACAACTTATCATAATTAATTGTTAAATAAATAATTATAAATTGATCTAAAATTCAAATTCACCTCCACAACTTGTATCAAATATCTACTATTATTATTATTTTTCTTTCCTTCTTCCACAAATGCCAAAAATCAATAACCAAATTAAAAACATGACAAAGCTACACAATTAAGAATAAATAATATTTTATCATTTTACTTAAAATTTAAATTAAATTTTGTCTAAAATTTATCCCTCAAACTAGTAAACTTAAAATTAGAATTAAAACAGAACCCTTGAAATGTTATAAACAATGATTATCATCTTCATGTTTATAATAACCTCATTTTCTTCTTAAATTTGATCAGGTTGTAAAAGCTTGTTGTATAAAGACCTTATCTGCAATCAACCTCTTTCCAACTCATAATTTCAAACACAAATACTTTCAAATTAATAATTTCAAACAATAAATAATAACAAAATATCTCGGTGGAGTTGCTTGGAGGTTTAACAGCTCCTGAACCATGTTAAAATCTAAATTGCAAAAGACTAAGCATATTAAAATCTAAGCGAAGTAACATGTTGTAGGTTTTAAGGGATGGTGTGAGTGAATAGAAGCATAGTGAACCCTCTAGTGCATTAGAATAGATATTAAAAAATCCAACATGTCAATAGTTATGGTCTTGCCACCTAAACACGGATTTACATAAATGAATAGAATAAATAAATATGTGAATGCCATTTTAATATTTCCAATAATATGCTAAACCGGCTTAAAGCTCTTCTTTAGTTGGGTCCATTATGATGTAAACAACATCTGCAAAGTGAAAAACAGTGGAAAGGAGAATTGAACCGTTGATGTTGTGGATGTAGGCATCAATGAAAAATATGAGTGTCTGAAAAAATGCCCTGGAAACATTTTGTTTACAACACCAAAACCAAGCTTAGAAATTACATTCACCCTACAGAAAGGAGGCGAAGGATGAAATAGAACATGAGGCTTGCCTTTCACGGAGGGTTGACCCATTTCATCCTTTAAAACACCTAATGACACAGTAACAATCACATGGTCTGCATCCATAACGGAACTGTCTTCGAAGTCAAGGTGAACAGGAATTTCAGAATATGTTTTGCTTGCATCTATCCATTCGATTTTTCCAACTTTCTTACTGAATTGGATCATCTCGATTGGAAAAATATTGTCCAAGGATTTAAACATAGTTGAATTCCCTTTAGAAATTGTAATCTACTCGCCTAGAAACTCCTGGTATTCTTTGTAGGCTTCGAAGTCCAATTCCACCAACAAATCTGTGGATCTGTATGTATGTTCGATGTTTTCATGGATAGAAAACATATCTTATGCCAACATCTTCTGTTTAGTAGTGAATGCATTCCCATTACTTGAGTATGCAGGTTGTGGATCATTTTCTAGTTCGAGAAAAAATTACTTCAATCCCTGACACACACCCACAGTTTATATCCGTACTCAAGAACCAGTGAACATTTAACATACCTGTTGTTGCAAGGCGAAAATGTGCGCAACGTAGCCATAGACGTGATCTTAGAGTCAAACAATTATGTCGTTTCATGGAGTTTCATAGTTTGTACTCCCATTCTCCCTTCGATTGTGGCCCTACATTAGTGTGAAGTTGTGAACATAGCATTTTTTGAAATATGGTCAAAGGAAAATGGGAGGGAAACCTTTCAAATTCAAATGATGAAACAGCGTGGGCGACTGGCAATGATGAAACAGAGAAAGGGGGTGAAAACAGAGGACGAAAACGTCGACACTAGGCAGATGGTGGGAGACGGGGATGGCAGACAGGACCGGTTCAATGGAAGCGTCGACATACGGTGGGATACAAGGATGGTAGACAGTACAGGTACGACCGTCGAGAAAGTTATGGGAGATGGATCATCGGAGTTCAAACGTCGAGGATGTCAAAAAAGAGTCGAACAAAGGACACTTGGGAGGGAAGATTCCTCCCGAGTTAGCATACTCCCACCTGTACCTGTCCTGTCTTCCATCCATGTCTCTCACCGTCTCACATTTCTTCAAGAGGGAATGTTTGCGATCCTACAACTATGTAAAAGACGACACAACCATCACCTTCACTTTCCCGGAAGGCACTAATTATAAATTCATCTTCTACAACACTACCACCTCTCATGAAGTGGATCTCTATTCTACTCCCTAAGCTCCTGAAAACCCTACTTTACCAAAACGTAGAAAAGTTATTGGTGTAGACGCTAGGGAATATAATGGCAAAAATAAATACATGATGTTATATGAGATTAAATAAATTGAAATGAAGGCAACTCCATCTGCTATTTGAACTTAATTGAAAGATTTGTTTTGCATTGTTTTTCATACAATTTCTTTGGAAATATATGTTTTAACATGTGCATCACCTTTTTAATTTTAACATAAACTAATAAAAATTATAAAATTATTTTTAAAATAAAGTTTTAGTAAAATTTTGATAAAAATTTAAATATATGAGATAGCTTTGCATCTTAAAATTTGAACTATTTAATTTCTTTATGTAGATTAAATCATTCAAAATCTTTAAAATCTTAAAACTGCTTAATACTACTTTTAAATTATATCCATATTTTTAATAAATTTTTTGTTTTGAGAGATTTTATAGAACTTTCCATAAACTTATAAAAATCTTTAGAAAAATGCCAAAATTAGAATTGGATACCACTTATCAATAAAAATAAAAATAAAAAATACAGAATTAAATGTATTAAGAAAATATCTACACTTTAAAAATAGTCATTAAAAAAATATTAAGAAAATATATTCACTTTTAAAATAATAATTTAAAAAAAAATAATTATCATATAATTATATGTATGTTTACAAATGTTGTTAAAAACATGTAATAGATTGACCTTTTATTAAACATATTATTATAATAGTTTTGAATTTTATAAAAAAAATATCTTTACAAAAGTTTAAATACCCTCATTCACTAATTAATTTAAAATATATGAACTTTGTTAAATTAATATCATCTTTTCATCCCATAAAAAAACAAATTTTTAAATTGAATGTTTAATATAAAGAATAAAATTTATTTATCAAGAGTATTCTAAAATTATTTAATTTTTAAAACAAAATGTTATAGATACTCACATCATATATATTACCATTTTTTTAAAGGTTTAAAAATATTTTTATGTAAAGAACCTCATTCATTATATATATATATATAAACTAAATTTTATGTGTAAATATTTTGATATTTTAAAATGGATTTAAGTTAATTATAATCTTACTCAATTTAATAAAATCCATAATTATATATATATATATATAGATAGATAAATTAACTCTTTTAAGAATTTTTTATTTTTAAGATAATGTTAATTTTTTTATTTATTCAATTATTTTTAAAATTTTAAATTATTTTAAAAGCCAAAATTTCATGATCAAATTTCTCATTAATTAGATGAAATTATAACTTTAAACAAAATTCTTATTAATATAAAAAATAATTAACATTAAAAACAATTTCTATTAAACAATATATGTTTGGAATACAATTTTGGCAAAGCCTTTAATGTTTAAAGGTTCATTAATTTTAGTGTACAATAACTAATGTACAGTGATTGAAGCTTGAAGCCACAAAAACCTAAATTCAATGGTTAAGACTTAAAAACCTAAATTCAATGGTTAAGACCTATCTTAGTTGAGAGGAGGTAAATATCCAAACAACAAAATACAATAAATTAATACTTTAATAATTATTATTAAATTTTTTATCATCTTAAGACAGATACTTTTATTAATTACTACATATATAAACTCTTCATATAGAAGATAGAAGGAAATAAAAGGCAAATTCAACATGCAGAGAAACAACCATACCAGAAAAACAAAAAAATGATTTATAAACCATAAAAAAACAGTCTTTGTAAAGTTTTTATAAATAATACAAAGATGAAGCCAGCAGGCCTCCCATTATACACTGCCATTAGAAACTTCTCAATAAATATTTCTAGGAGCTTTAGCCAAGTTCTATGGTTTCTGCAAACGCAAATTATTCAAAAATCCTCAGAGCTAACACTGATCGATGTCATAATCGAAAGTCAGCATTCCTTTTTCCTTTGAGTGGAAAAAAATCTCGGCGGCAATGTTAGGCCCGTCATTCCTGCATGAAAATAAGGAATCACAAGAACATAAATAAATAAACTAGAATGTATCAAAATGATGGAATTACATAAATAAATAAAATAGAATGTATCAAAATGATGGAATTGATATAACTTGATTGAGGATTTGCTTATTGGTAAAAATCAAGAAGGAAAATTACCAGATTTATTTGAGGGCCAATTCCTCTAGCATTGCTCCGGTCATGGCTGCTGCTGCTCCTTGAAGATTGAGTAAACGGATTAAGCGGCCCCAAACAACTAGAAATATTCATCTGAGCAAAGCCTGGCTCGTAAGCATTTCCGCTTATTCTTAGTTTGGGGCCTAGTTCCTTTAGCATTGCTCCGGTCATGGCTGTTGCTGCTCCTTGAAGATTGAGTAAACTGATTAAGCGGCCCCAAACTACCAGAAATATTCATCTGAACAAAGCCTGACTCGTAAGCATTTCCGCTTATTCTTAGTTTGGGGTCGAGTTCCTCTAGCACTGCTCCGGTCATGGCTGTTGCTGCTCCTTGAAGATCGCTTAAACTGATTAAGCGGCCCCAAACTACCAGAAATGTTCGTCTGAGCAAAGCCTGGCTCGTAAGCATTTCCGCTTATTCTTAGTTTGTGGCCGACTTAGGTTACTCAGATAATCCGAGGCTTGCAAGAAAAGAAGGAAAATTTAAATTTGAAATAACGCCCGCCCATTTATGCATACATCTATTTACCATGCTGCAATTGCCTGCTTCAATTAACGGGTACGCTGCATCCATCTACCATGTTGTACGCAGACGGAGGTGACACATAGTAAATGCCCTACCTCACGTACCTTACTCGCAGTGGTGACATGGAATAAGGGCAGGCTGGAAAGAAAACGGACGAGTAGAAAATGGAAACGGTGAACGGCAAGAGGTCTGTGCCGGAACGAGGCGCAGAGGTCGAAAACGTTGGAGGTCTTCGGAGGTGCGAACGTCGAGGGCCAGAGTAAGGACACTCGGGAGGGAAGATTGCTCCCGAGTTAGCCTACTCCATTCTTTTAAAACTGTAACTGCCGTGCTTGTCAGTTAAAGTAGAAATAATGCCAGTACATTAATTGAATGTGAATGGATAACACATGATGCCGCTTAGAGAATGACGACATTCACATCCATGTACCCGGCCAAAGACATTATCTACAAAATAGACGAAACGGTCAGAGCGATGGGATTTCAAGTTCAGTGAAAGAACAGCAGGGTTTGTAAATTATACTTTCCCTATTACTACAGTGTTGAGTATTTCTGCGAAAGATTAGTACGGCATTTTGAAATAGTATTTCAGATCACTATTAGAAAACCTTTTTAGTACACTTCGCAGGGATCTTTATCAATATCGACAGAATAGTACTGATGCCCTCCATAAAACATGAATAAAGTTGATCAAATGAGGACAAATAACAAGTGGAAGTCGACGACGATCAGACAACCTGACCACAAAACGTGGTAGTCGATACTTTGTATTTAAACACTTCAAACTTCCACCAATTAAATCGTACTAATCTTTCTGTAATGCGTTGACTATGATTAGGTGAAGATTGAAGCGTAGGTAAACGATAGAAATATAAACTCAAATTCACATCTCATAAGTCACATCTCAAATTCAGAGCAGTAAACTGTGACAGTGGAAGGGAAGACAAATGAATAATATGATGAATGAAAATGAGCAACATGCTCTTCATGCAGTGATTGTGCCATTTCCTGCGCAGGGCCATGTTAATGCTCTCATGAATTTGGCCCAGCTGCTGGCTATTCGGGGAGTTTTTGTCACTTTCGTCAATACTGACTGGATACACGAACGCATGGTGGAAGCTTCAAAGAAAGGTAAATCTCTTGTTTCCAAAGACGATCTCGAGTTGGAGCAGCAAGGATGGAGAATTCGGTTTCTGTCCATTCCTGATGGTTTACCGCCCAACCATGGCCGCACCTCCAACCCTTCCGAGTTATTTGTTTCGCTGCAAAAGTTAGGCCCCGCGTTGGAGGACCTCCTTAAAACTGGTCATGAGAAATCACCATCGTTTCCACCCATCACGTTCATCATCACAGACGCCTTCATGTCCTGTACGGAGCAAGTCGCAAGAAATATGGAAGTGCCGAGGGTTATCTTCTGGCCTCTATGTGCTGCTGCCTCCATTTCTCAATGCTACGCCAAGTTGCTTATATCTGATGGATATATTCCGGTCAATGGTATGTCTTTCTGTTTCCTATGCTATAAGTAATATAGATGTTCTGAATGCTACGCCAAGAAGCATATTATTGTTAATGGTATGTCATTTCTTGACGATATATTCCTCGTATATAACGAATGAGGGTATATATTTATTGCTTATATATGAGGGATATAATAAATTATCTTGATTAAATTTTGATTTATTTTTATAGTTATAACGTTCACTATTCAGTGTACTGTACCATTTGTTAATGTTTTAGTCTATACACTTTTATGTACTATATATATGCTAGCAAACACATTTCGTAATAGTGAAAATAAATACTTAATTATATTGATGAAGTATACAGAAAAACTCAATTACAAACCTCAACCTTTTTCAAATTTCTCATAAATATTTCAATATGATACGAAGTTTTCTTCAACTGGTTATTGTATTCATTGTTCCTTATGATAAATAGATAAGGAATTGGTTTTTTTCACGCTCCACTAATAAGCTAAGGTTAAGTTGAAATTTTCTGATTATTTTATTCATTGTTCAGTTATGTTAAATAGATGAGGAATGGGTATTATTTTGGACATTGTAATTAATAATTAAAAATAAGATTTATGTATAGCACAAAGGGATACATCAACATATATAAACAAAGTGATATCTGTATAAATAAATTGATCTTTTTAGTCCATAATATAATAAAAGTTTACTCAAAAACATAAAATAATAAATAATAAAAATTATAATTTTTATTTATATAAATTTGTAATTATAATAATATTAGATATTTATTATTTTTTATAAGTTTTATCCATTAAATTAAAATTTAATTGAATTGTATAAATTTATAATTATAATAATATATAGATATTTTTTTATTTTTTATAAGTTTTATTAATCAATTTTATTTAATTTAATTGTATAATTTTATGATGATATGTGTACAAATAACCTAATATTTATAATTTATAATATAATAAAAGTTTACTCTAAAAACATAAAATAATAAATAATAATATTTATAATCTATAATATAATAAAAGTTTACTCTAAAAACATAAAATAATAAATAATAAAATTTAGAATTTTTATTTATATAAGTTTGTAATTATAATAATATATATATATTTATTATTTTTTATAAGTTTTATTAATCAGTTTTATTTTATTTAATTATATAATTTTATGTAATAAATGTTACTAGATTTTCTTATATATCTAATATGAATTTGTTATTTATTACAAATATATTATTTATATTCATCGATTTTATTTAATTTAATTATATAATTTTATGAAATAAATGTTACTGGATTTTCTTGTATCTTTATAAATATATCTAATATGAATTTGTTATTTATTACAAAAGTATTATTTATATTAAAAAAGTTTATTAAAAATATGCAATAAATAGACCAATAATCAATGCTCTCAAATTTGTTTTTAATGTCCAATGTCAATGTAGTGGCTTCATACATATGTATTTAAATTTTTTCTTTTGATAGTGCCTTGTTGAATATATCCAACGCCGTAAGTGTATCCTTATGTACTTGTACAATCTTCAATGAACTCCACCAAATTACTATCTATGTATCTAATCTAAAGAGAACCATTACATGAAGTGAAAAGTGTCTTACTTGAATCTTGCATTAACTTTGCAACTAAACTCATAGCATGCATTATATGAACTCTCTTACAATTTGTCATTTTAAATTTATGAAGTAAATTTATTTCTTTGTGAAATAAAAATGTCATTATTCATTTTAATTAGCTCCATGTGAAGGAAATAATGGATTTTCCCCAAACATGGTATCTAAAACTCATTTTCTAATGTATCTCTAAACACATTGGTCAACAATTCACTATTTCCAATATAAATAAAATCATATGTACATATAATCATCCATTAATAATGAATTATTACTTTTGAACTTCACATAAAGAGTTGGCTCACTTGCACTTCTACTAGGAAATTTTTATGAACATAGTCATCCATTCCTCCATATAAACCCATCATATATTTTTTAAATCCATATATGCAACCTTATTCAAATTGTAACACTTGTGCTTTTACCAACAAATCCATAACCTATAGTATACTCCAAACATTAAAAACATTCTAATTAAGCATTATAGATGTTGATACATCTAAATGAAAAAACATTATATTTAAATTTGCTATTAATGCTAAAACAATTCATACGGTGTCTAATATTCCTATAGAAACAAATAATTCATTGGAATCTATACCTAGTTTTTGTGAGTAACCTTTGCCTACCAATCTTATCTTATGTCTTTCCATGATCCATCCACTTGATTCTTCATTTTGTACACCCATTTGACTCATACATGATACTCTTCACTAGCTAAAGATCAACCTTTTTTCATGATTCATTTCTTTCTATTACATCAATTTATGTATTGAATATTTCACAAAAAAAATGTGTTTCATTGCATTTTCATAAAAAATTGGCTCAACTTCAACTTGAACTGAAAAGACTAGAGAAAAATTAACAATATAATTTCTATTGTTAGTTTTTTATGAATTTCTTTGATTCTCTTTTCCTTTCTTTGTGGACTTAGAAATGATGTTGGAATTGCACTTGAAATTGATGAAGAAGTTTTTGGAGGGGAAACTTGATTACCACTGGAACTTGCCCTCCTCCAAAAAATTGTGTGGAGCAGAGAGATGTCATCTACAAATAAAGCTACATCTACAATTGTTGGTTTTTCTTGCATTACATCTTTTTTCCATTACCACTCTTTCTCATGACTGCACATCACTTACTTTGTTATTGGATTATACAACAAACATCAATTTTTATTGCCTTTCCTTGGAAACATGAAACTAGGCAGTGTATCCAAAAACTTTAAAATGAACCACAATTATCTTTTTTTTGCTCAATTTTTTTTATGGCATTATATGCTTCATAGTTTTTATAAAACATGTATTCAACAAGTAAATTGTAATACTTATAGCATCTCCAAAAAAAAGGTATGGAATACCCTAGACCTTAATCATACTCCATGCGAGTTCAACTATTGTTCTATTTTTTCTTTTTACCACCCCATTTTTTAAAGGGGCACAGCTTGTGGTCCATACTTTTTTTCTCCATTATCTTTGAAAAATTCTAAAGTATTCTCCTCTATATGTATACAACACCTTAAAAAAAAAATAACCATTATATTTTTTCACAATAATTTTAAACAATTTGAAAAGATGCAAAGGTTCTTATTTCCCTTTGAAAAAATACACATTTTCTTATACAAACACAATAATGTTAAACAATTTGAAAATATTCAAAATTCTTATTTCCCTTTAAAAAAAATATGCATTTTCTTATACTATTGTCATTTGACTTGCAAACTTTAAGTTAAACATCTCCGTGTTCATCATCAACACCCTTAAAATAATTGTATTTATACTAACTCTATGATAAATAACTCATTAATTTTCCTCAAAGTAAATATGATATAATAATGATGAGAGTGAATATAAGATTGATCAAAATACAATTTACATCCACCATAGTTGTCATTGCTTCTTCCTTTTTTTACTACGGCACTTTGTTGGATAGTGTACATCCTTTGACATCATTGTTGATACAATTCTTAGAAAAATAGACTCATGCATGGATTCCTGTATGTAGAAGAGTTCCTTTCAGTATTTTTGTTGTTCTCGGATTCCTGTACGTAGAAGAGTTCCTTTCAGTATTTTTGTTGTTCTCTTTGAGAAAATCTTTGCGTCCCTGTATCCTAAGTGGCTTGGTCAATTATGAATGGGTATCTAGTTGCAATTAGATCTCATAAATATTGAAAATAGAATAGTATCTTCATCTTAATGCATAGTTTTACCCTTTAAAAATAGGGATTTAAAGTTGTTATCAATGGGTATCTTGTTGCAATTAGATCTCATAAATATTGAAAATAGAATAATATCTTATCTTAATGCTTCAAAATGCATAGTTTTACCCTTTAGAAAATAGGGATTTAAAGTTGAGTAAAACTAATGTTATTATTATTGATTTCCATGGCTCCTTCAAATTTAAAGTTTACTATTCATACAACAAATATAAATCTTTATAAAATGCTTTAATATATTGCAAATTACTAACATGGCGAGTCTTCCATGAAAAATATCTACAAAGTCGTGATGCTTTATAACTTAATGCCAATTGAAAGTCAGCTGAAAATTTAGGAGTTTAAAACTAAGAGTTTACTATAAAATATAAAACAATAAACATTAAAACTAAGAGTTTACTATAAAACATAAAACAATAAACATTAAAACTAGTATGCAGAAAGTGAAATAATTCAAATGTGTGTTGCTATATCAAAATGAAGGATCTTTTTCCTGGCTCTTATATATTCCCTTTCTTTGTATATTCAAAGGTTTATCATCACAATAATATATAAATTCAATTCTACATCCAAATTCTTAATATTTTTTCTTATAAATTAGGTATAAATTAGTTACATAATTTTATGACGAAACTATTACAATATCCATACCATATCTTCTTAGCACTATTTAATGTGCATTTGCTATTTTAGTACAAAACCGTTGATTACGTTGTGAAAGATTTCCTAAATCTATAGTGAATCAATGCCTTCAATTATATAATTATATATTTAAGTCTGGCCTTGAATCAATGCCTTCCGTTAGCTCATGTATGTTATTAAATGATGGTTAACTTGTCTGTTTGCAATGGATATATCAATGAAATACATAATGTTTGTCTCTGTATAGGTTGAAGTTAAGTCTGTACATGTAGGGTTCTCGTATTCGATATGTTGCTTTGTGCGAACAACATACTTTTTAAAATCAAAATATGCGTACGCGTAACTCTAAATATGGATACCCATATCTTTAGCGACTGCTCTCGTTAATTTACCTTTAATGAACCAAATGTCTTTGGTAACTGGCATAGACGCATACAGAGCGTGCAATAAGCCCAACTTACATCATCTGTTGAACTCGCCTGATGAACAAATAAACAGTATAACATAACAACGTAGAAATTTATCTGTCTCATATTACTAGCACAGCCACATTTTTAGCACTGCCGCATAAAATGTGGCTGATGAACGTCGATAGGCGCTTAGAGTAACCCTAGGGGTCCTTGGAGCTAATGAGCGACCATTATTTATGTGGTTGTATTAATCTAAACGGCAAGACCATATTCTGAAATCTTCTACTTGAATCTAAACAGGCAGACTTTTAAAAAAGCAGGCACACTTTTAAAAAACAGACCCGAAATCTTCTACTTGAATCTAAACAGGCACACTTTTAAAAATACAAATATTTTTCTATGAAATACTTACTCTTCTGACGATTTGGAGGAGCTATACTTGAATCCTTCTTGATCCGGCTCTCCACCAGCTGTACTGCCACATTTAGCTACAGTTTTCACGCTGTCGATCAAGGTCTCCGTGTTGGATTTTTCGAAGAGTATTTCCGTGAGCTGCTCAGGCGAAATGACCAGCTTCACCCGCCAAACGATATTTTTGTGCTTAGGGAGCATTTCCATGCACGGCTTCCTGTACTTGGAAACTGTGGAAATTGTGTGAGTGGAGATCTTAGGAAGGAGCTGATCGGAGCCCCCACAGGATGACAGGCGACATGACGATGCAGGCAGAGCTACGATGCGTAAAAACACAGTAAAGGAAAACAAAAAGTTAGTAAGGTGGAGCGGAAGGACGGACGACGCCCCACTCCTCCATCAACCACATTTTATGTGGCAGGTGAATATTAAACATGTGTGTGCAGGTAGTGGCAGTGGCATAAGAGGACGATTTAGACATTAGATATTAATCTTCCTTAATGATTTAAAAGTGGCAATTATATATTTTTAATYATTTAAAAGTGGTAATTATATATTTTTACAGTKATTTTATAATGTGATTAGATAAATGTAAAAAATTAAACATAATTTTATAATGTGATTAGGTAAATATAAAAAATAAACAAATTAAAGGATGTTCTCTTAAATACAAAAAAAGAAGTTAAGAACAATAAATCTAACGCATTGATTTTGAAGAACCACTAAAAATATACCAACATCTTCAATACATAACCATTAAATAATAATTCAAAATTAAAAGATCATCCATTACCAATAAATGTATGACTTTCTTCTTAATAAAATATTAAAGTTATAATCAGGTATGGCAGTTCCAAAATGAAAGATTAAAGGTTCTTCCATATTTTTTCCTTTCCTTACGTTGTCCCTATGTATTCTGAATTATTTGATTCAACCATTTTGATTTGCT
The DNA here is from genome assembly GCA_009831015.1 of Picea engelmannii. Lineage (NCBI taxonomy): Eukaryota > Viridiplantae > Streptophyta > Pinopsida > Pinales > Pinaceae > Picea > Picea engelmannii. The sequence continues at coordinate 399,569 of ML781573.1, forward strand.
CTTAAAAGATAATAACTTGTGTTTATAACTTCTTCAGTGAGCGAAGCGAAAGATCCAGAAAAGCTCATCACTTGTCTTCCCGGCAACATCCCACCATTGAAGCCAACCGACCTGCTATCATTCTATCGCTCCCAGGATCCATCCGACATTCTTTTCAATGCGTTTCTCAATGAATCATACAAGCAAAGTAAAGGGGACTACGTACTAGTGAACACGTTTGAGGAGCTCGAAGGAAGGGACGCAGTAACAGCACTCTCTTTGGATGGCTGTCCTGTTCTGGCTATAGGACCTCTTTTTCTTCCCAATTTTTTAAAAGGAAGGGATTCGCGCAGCAGTCTGTGGGAGGAGGAGGATATCTGCCTGACATGGCTGGATATGCAACAGCCGGGATCAGTTATATACATTTCCTTTGGGAGCATCGCTGTCAAATCTGAGCAACAGCTGGAGCAGCTGGCGCTAGGGCTAGAGGGCAGCGGACAACCTTTCTTGTGGGTTCTCCGGTTGGATATTGCAGAAGGCCAAGCTGCGGTTTTACCTGAAGGCTTTGAATCACGAACAAAGGATCGGGCACTGTTTGTGAGGTGGGCACCACAGTTGAAAGTCCTTGAGCATCCTTCAGTGGGATTGTTTCTCACACACTGCGGATGGAACTCTACCTTGGAGGCCATGAGCATGGGAGTTCCCGTAGTGGGATTCCCATATTTTGCTGATCAGTTTCTCAACTGCAGATTCGCCAAGGAGGTGTGGAAGATCGGCCTGGATTTTGAAGATGTGGATCTGGATGACCGGAAGGTGGTCTTCAAAGAAGAGGTTGAGGGTGTTGTGAGGAGAATGATGAGAACACCGGAAGGAAAGAAGATGAGAGACAACGTTCTCAGACTGAAAGAGTCCTCAGCGAAGGCGGTCCTCCCCGGAGGATATTCTTTTCTGAATTTAAACACTTTCGTTAAAGACATGACGACGGGTAAACGACGCCGGTCGAAAAATGAACCCATGTGACTCGGATTTCACAAGATGTCATGAAAAGGCTCGGGTATTTGAGAATAAGCTATTGATCTCTATCAGAAATTTTCCTAAATTGTTGGATACCTTGAGTCCAGCACCCGGTCGTATCTGAACAGCTACGACAAGAGCTTTTTAACCTTTCACGTTTTACTCACCCGTGGCGTTACTGGGTGAAAGCCAGTATCAATCTTTTAAAGAAAAATACTATTAGAGGTTGAACATAATAATTATTATCTTCATCAACACTCCTTTCATGGCTTGGATGACTTCATCTGAATCAGAATTACACTTTACATGGCGTGGTAGATGTGATCGTGAAGTATCTATACTTTAATGGTTCCAGTTTCATATCTTGTTTTTATATATATATATGTTCTTATGATTCCAGTTTCATATCTTGTTTATATATATACTTGTATCTTTGTTTTTAAAGTTCGGCTCAGGCCTGTAGTGGATTGGCAAAGCTACTCTACCGAAAAATTTATAACTACCCATAAGATATAAACCAAAACTATTGTGTACAGGAAAAAAAATAATTGTATGTTTGTTTTTAAAGTTGGGCTCAGGCCTGTAGTGGATTGGCAAAGCTAGTCTACTGAAAAATTTATGATTACCCCTAAGATATAAACCAAAACTATTGTGTCCCGGAAAAAAAATAAATTCTGAAGGTTAAAGCTGTTCCCCAAAAAAGGTTTTTGAGGTGATTGAAACGAATCTCTTGACCCCAATTTAAAATAAAATGACAATCGTGAAAATCTTTGCCATAATGTTCGCGATTATGACTACCCATAAGATATAAACCAAAACTATTATGTCCTGGGGGAAAAAATTATTGTAAAGGCTAAGCCTCTGTCATCAAAATATGTTTTTGAGGTGATTGAAAAGAGAATCTTGGCCCCAATTTAAAATGACAATCGTTAAAATATTTGCCATAATGTTCTACCTGTCAATTCTTCCACATTGTAAACCATGTTTCGAAACTACCAGCTGAAATCTAGCACGAACTCGAGCTTATGGAACACCCAAGTTTTTTCCAGGAAAATTTTTCAAATTAGTATCAGATCTTGGAGAGGCCTGCGTGGAAAGGCGTGAAGACATCCTCCACCTGCGGGACCTGCGACCGTGTTAGTGGAGGGTCGGATCCTTTATATTAACAAAGAGTGGAAGAGGGCTGAGTCCATTCACGCCATTTATGGGAGTGCTGTGCGCTAGTTATACACTTGCTGGGCGTCTCTCTTTAACTGCTGGGCGCCTCTTTAACTGCTGGTCGTGACACCTTCATGCTGGGCGAAACTGTTTGCAAGAATAATCTCACGAAGGCACAGTGAAGAATGTCCAAAAGAGACCATCCTGTGTGCAAGCCTTCGAGAAGAACGTCCAAAAGAGACCATCCTGTGTGCAAGGCGGGAGCAGTAAACATCCAAGGCAAGTCAATGTGTAAACCCTCTCCTCTACTCTCCAGGTAGAGATTTTCAATACCATATCCTTTTGTTACAAAGGAAGCGCGGAGTGCCCGCTTCCATTGAATTTCGACAAAGTCAATGGAGAAATTACTTGTTGTCTTTGCCATAATTGTTAAACCTCCTCTGCTTATATGCAATCGGTGGCAAAAGGGTATTGTTAGATAATTCCAGATCGCTGCTGGAACAAAACACTTGTTTCCATCATTTATGTTCCATCTTTTTATGCAAATTCTCATGATCGCCGGTGATTTTTATTGTTGATATCGGTAATTTGGTGATTTGGGTTTGTGTAATTTGGTGATCGCCAGTGATTTTTATCGTTGATATCGGTAACTTGGTGATTTGGGTTTGTGTAATTTGGTGATTAGAGCTTTAAGAAATAAAAAGGAGATCGCTGCTGTTGGATTAGATCAATATAAAAATTACAACCAGTTCCAACCTGTGAATACTCTTTTGGAAAAATATACTCGTATGTGATCGTTGGCTTAGAATCCACTCTTTGGCCCATAGAAAATTGCAATTCCTAGGTGGCATGGAGAGGTGTGAGGGAACCCGCCCATCAGAGCCAGGATGACTGCAGATTGAAAGGAAAATCCTGCATTGTAGTTGGCATCAAATAATAATTGCAGTTTAGAATTGTTGTGAAACCCTGAGCGGCAGAAGAAGCCATGGAAGAGTAGCGGAAATATAGCGGAAATGATGAAGTATGGGCCAACAGAGAAACGTTAGAGGGAAGAAGAGTCGAGGAGTTGTAGGATGAAGATAATCGCCTATCTGCGCAGAGGAAGAGAATTCTGTGTAATGAGTAATGCGTCCCTCGACCTCGCGATAAATTTTGAAGAATCTGCGTGAGAATTTATTGTTGATTGAAATTTGCAAAAGGAAGCGCCATTGACATGAGCCTGTGCGCTGAAGAGAGACGTTATCGTTGCTATAGTTGAATCAGTTTGTACATAGAATCGATTTTGGTGTTA
>ML781574.1:0-25335 GCA_009831015.1 Picea engelmannii
CCAGGAAAATTGAATGCAGGACCTGACCACCTATCAAGAGTCATAAGTGGAGAAGAACCTACGAATTTAGAAGAAAACTTCCTGGATGCACAATTATTCTAAGTCCAGATCATTGATGATTACTTTGTAGATATCATTCAGTACTTGAGTATAGGTACTATGTTGCATGAATTTACCACCGCACAGAAGAAAAACCTGGTAGTCTGGGCTGCAGACTAGCAACTGATCACAGGACACTTATACAAAATGGGTGCAAATAGCATCTTGCTAAGATATGTGTTGGAACACGAAAGACCAAGAGTTTTAGTAGAAACCCGTGAGGGAATAGCAAGAGGAAATTACACAGAAAAAGCTACTGCACAAAAGGTATTACGTGCAGGACTATGGCTGACCATTCCCCGAGACTCGAAGGAGTACTGCCAAAGATGCGATTTCTATCAAAGGGTAGGTAAACCCAACGGAAGGGATAATATGCCATTACGACCACAAGTAACATTGCAGTAATTTGATAAGTGGTTCATAGACTTTGTGGGACCAATAAAAACACCAGCAAAAAGAACATGAGCTAGGTACATTATTACCACGATGGAGTACCTAACAAGATGGGTGGAAGTCGCACCAGTGAAGGATTGCAATGTAGAAATAACAACACACTTCCTATTTGAACAAGTAATCACTCGATTTGGGTGCCCAAGAGTTTTGATATGGTATCAGGGTATGTACTTCATAAACAACACCATCAACGCTATGACTAAAGAGTTTGAAGTCCATCATCATAAGAGCACACCATATCACCCACAGGAAAATGGCACGGTAGAAGCATTTAACAAAATCCTGGAAATTGTGCTGACAAAGATCTGTAATGTCAACAAGGATGACTAGGACCTCAAATTACCAACACTATTATGGGCCTACAGGACTACGTGCAAAAAAATGACAAGGCACACGCCATTTAAACTGGTCTATGGACAAGAAGCAGTGGTGCCATTATAATTTTTAGTACCAAGATTGCATGTAGCAGCAATCACACGGATGACAAAACGAGGCGTAGTATAGGAGCGACTAAATCAGTTAATGACCATGGAGGAATATCAGATCTTAGCAGGGTTTCATCAAAAAGTTCAGAAAGCAAGGGACAAATCTTGGCCTAATAGACACATCAAGAAGAAAAAATTCAAGGAAGGAGATTTAGTACTATTGTATGACAACAAATCATTTCAACACCCAGGAAAGCTCAGAATGAACTAGCTAGGACTGTATGAAGTAAAATCTATCACAAATGGAGGATTTGTACAATTGAGAGACTTGTCAGGTGTAGAAATCAGAGGGATGATCAATGGGATCCGACTGAAGTTGTACAAAGACAGTCAACCACCCACCTCACAGTAAAAAAAAAAGGATATGAAACGATACCAATAGAGGCACAATGCACCGAAAAAATAAAGGGCATGCATACATAGGAACACAAACTCGGTGAGGAGAAGGACAACAGCTAGGTAAAAATGGAAAAAAATGGGAAATGGAAAGACGACAAAAGAAGTACGAAATGATGGAGTTAGGCATAATTGGATGCCAGAAAGGATCGATGGGACACCACATTAAGGATGAATCAGGAAGCAGAAGTCGAGCCAGACGAGTCTCAAACCACTGTGTCAGACCACCCACCAGAAGGAATAGTAGAATATGTCTCAGGCTAGCCAGAATGGTATTCTGAAGCACAAACGAGAGCCACTAGAAACTTGAGATAGCCACCACTGAAGAAATACAAGCAGCAGGTACCTAGGTCACCTCGCAAGAAACCTGTGACAGCCCTCATTCTACCGCGTATACCAGATGGGGTATAAGTGGAATCAAGATTTCTAGGGAAGATTGACAAGCTAAAATACTCAGACCATGATGTAGCAGATGCAGACAAGTTTCTAGAATTTTCAAAGAGAGTATACTTAGAGACTATGGGCGTAAATCCAGTTGGGGAACCGATTGATCAACCACTCCAATGGGAAACAAGGTTGGAGAAAATAAGGATTTTGGGTCTATTGGATCTACCACATTTTGGCAGAGGTCAGTACGCAAGCAGGTGCGTCAAACAATTGTTAGCAGTCACACATGGAGGGGACATATGGTTGGACAATCTCCTCTTGACAAACGTAGAGATTATTGCGAACATAACAGGGTTTCCATCCCGGGGCATGGATCCCGTGCAGTTTCTTGATGACAAAGCCAAGGATAAATCACTTGCAGAGGAGATGAAGAAGAAATATGGTACAGATAGGGGGACGTGAGGCATCATCATCAAGAGGATCAATTATGTCGCAACACAAATGGGCACAAAAATATTAGCTTGTAAGCTGCTAAGAAAATGTCGCAGGGAGGAAGTTTCGGCTGGGGTTTTCACAGTTGCAGCTCAATGCACCAAGGGCACCACAGTGAGCTGGGCACCCTATCTCTTGAAATTGTTCCTGGATGACTACAAGGATGTGCAGGATCTAGGAACAGAGTTTCACTATTCATGGCTAATCATGTTAATAGCCTTTATGGGATGGAGGGAAACAAGATATGTAACTTTTGGTACTAGACCCAAACCGAATCAGGGAGAGAGATATTTATTGTTGAAAGCCACATCAGATGCTAGGAACAAAAGGATGAACGCGTCCATATTTTAAGGATGCCTACATGATTTACAGGAGGCCATCAGTAACATGTGGAGAATAACACCAGAGGCGGTCGCGCGGTATCAAGACATCGCCAAATTCAAGGCCACACGACATATGATGTGGATACAAGTGTGGAAATATCATGATAAGCAGTGGCTAAAAATGTGCTACTGCATAACAAAGGGAAACATCTACATGGTGATCAAAGACTGGGAGGATGAATGGAGGATTTCAATCCTTACCCAAGACTTTCCAGAAAGAACAATAGAAGAAGAGGCAGGGCAGGGAGAAACACAACCTTAAGAAGTCCAAGTGACCAAGAAATGAACGACGGGCCGGAAAAAAACAACACAGACAAATGAAGGGGCAGCTAAGACAGGGACCCAGAAGAGGAAGAAGGAGAATATGCAGTCGGCCAAAGAGCAGTAGAAACAGGATGAGGTCGTGCAAGGGACTACACCAAGACCCAATCCACAGGAACCAAGTGGTAATAACAGTCCATCCACACAGATAGGAGGAGAACGCAATAAAACGAAGGTGCAAATAATGCCTCCAGAATATACGATCATGGAGAATGATGGAGAGATGATAGACCAAATGATTTAGGATTATATATCTCAGGATTTCGACAATGTTGCACACCACAGGGACAAAATCCAAGAGGAGATGGCAGAAATGCGAAAGTTCCTCAAGAAGCTCGGGGAAGCACAGGCAACAAGCAACAACATGGGAATAGGGCCATCAACATCGTAGACAGAAGTAACACTGGAAGAAGGAGAGCGAGATCTAGTCCATACAATACTGCAACCGAACACAACATTCCACATCACACCCAGTATGTTGCACATGGACGAGATCATGGGGCAGACACCCCTGAAGGACTTAATCCAAATCCAATTGGTATTGCCATGGATACCATCAAGGGATTTACACAAGTTGTGGGTTAGCGTCAACCACGAGGTACAGTCTCGTGCATGCATAGACTTAGCCGAATTGCAGCAGGAAACAAAGAAGTGAGACGCATTGGAAATATTATGTGAGAAGGATAAGTTCAAGACCCAAGAGGAAAGGGAGAGCAAGAATGGATTGGAGCATAAAGTCGCAGGAACATATGAGAAGATTCCAAACACTGCGCAGATGGATGAAATCACAACAGTAAAAAATATTGATCAGATTGCATAGGAAATCAATCAATATCAGAAGGAGATTGAGAATCTCTGAGAGTAGCTCACACCCACTACTCCACCAGCAGTAAAGGAGAAAAGGAAGCAGGAATTAGTAGAGTAGCTACAGGAGATAGAGTGACAGGTTAGCACAGCAGCTGATTTGTTCGAGAATGCAACACAGCTTTGGACAAAGCTAGAGGAGGATCAGAAAGTTCATAACTGGGACAAGGAAGAAGAAAGGATAAGTGAAATTATCTAGGACCTCAAGAAGAGGCAGAAGACAATTTCCATCATGGAGCACATCATAGGGATGCAGGACATGAATAGACTGCAGACAGAACTCACCATCATGCAAACACAAAAGAAGGAGCGTCAGGCTCAAATGGAATCGTTTCAAGAGTGGGTAGCAGAAGTCCTAGCATAGGCAGAGGAAGCAAAGACACATATAGCACATACCCAAGCAAAGTGCACAGAATTTATCAATGAAGAATTTGCAGTCCAGATAGTGGACGCACTCAAGGAGAAGACTACGTAGGCGTAGACACAAGAAGCAGAGCTCAAGGAAAATTTCCAGGCGGTCATCAGGGAGATCGAAGATATGTGTTAGGTGGATTGGGATGAGCCACATGTCAGTGTTTGGGGCCTGTTGGAGGTATGCCAAAGAGAAAAGAAATATGATTTTGGGAAATAAAGCATGCGCTAGGAAAGCAACAGCTGGAAGGAAGAACAACATGCACGCATGCATGGAATACCTAACGGCGATAGGGTTAGGATTTTGGCAATGTATTGTAATGGATGAAGAGCCAAAAATGTATAAATATAGATACTTAGGTATGATAAGGGGTTCAGAGGTTTGGATTTTATATAGATAAGTTGTTATTGTAGAAAGAGTTGTTGTAGCGAACCGATATGTAATATTTTGTTGTATGATCTATTTTGGTGAGTTGTTGAGCTAGAGGGGACGAAGGAGGGTAGATCTTGAGGGTTAGATCGTAGGATGAGGATTCTAGTGCGATCTAGTCTGCCTCATATAGATCTTACCCAATGGGTAAGAGTTGTAAGTGCACGACGTTGCAGTGACAAAACAACTATAATAAAAGAGTTGAGAGCCAAATCTTTGTGGACGTAGCCCAGGAGGGGGTGAACCACGGTAACATATGTGTTATGAGATTTAATTCATGTGTGTCTTTATTGCTTTTAAATAAATGTTGCTATACTGAATGAATGAGATGTTATATTTCTTGTTTGTTTGCAATTGATAGTATATTGTGTTTACAAGTTATAATAGTGGTTCAATATATAGTTCTCATATCTCTCACTCAATCCTTTGCTGTAAACACCTAAGTATTATAGCCACCCATTAAATCTTTCTTAGGTGATACTGCGCAGTGCACTTTATGCACTGTGTTTCCTTCTGGTTTACCAGGAGGGCCGATAGTTTTTCGAGGCTTTGTTGGAAACCCGAACAGACATGAACCCTGGGTCAATAAACTTAGACAGAGTAGAAGAAGAAGTAACCAACACATCTCCTCAAAATCTAGTCTGAGCAAAGTTTGAATAGATAGTCTGCAACCCAAGTGTAGGTTGAACTTTTTCAGACAATCTTGCATCTCTCCCTATAGGAGAAATGTTGAGGGAAGTTTCATGTTGTTAGATAATTCATATCAGAAAAATAGGGAGTCTATGTTGATATGGAAAATAGGTTCTCATCTGGAAACTGGTCAACGATCATGCCTTCTTCATTAGGGCTAATCAACCTAGATAAACAAAATTGCAACTACATTTTTCTTGCCAGGATTATCAAGAATTGTTAGATCAAACTGTTGTAATAACATAAACCATCTAATAATCCTACCATTAATTTTGGGTTTATTCATCAATTATCTAATGGAAACATGATATGTACAAAAACTTTATGCCTGTAACATAATGTCTGAATTTCTTGAGAGCATGAACAATTGCTAAAATTTATTTCTTTGTAACGGTGTGGTTGATGAAATAAATTGCATAGGGTTTATTGTCTTCATTTTTTCCTAAGACTGCTCCTATAGCCTTGTTTGATGTGTTAGTGTGAATGTGAAATGGAAGATCCCAATTGGTACCTTTTAATACAAGAGGGATTGAGAGTTTTTATTTTATTTACTCAAAAGTTTGTTGGCAATTCATGGTCCAACAATAATCTACATCTTTGGACATCAAGGTAAAGAGAAAATAGGTTATCTTACTAAAATCCTTGATGAACCTTCTATAGTATCCTAGATGTCTTAGAAATCTTCTTGCATATTTTTGTTTCAAAGGGGAAGGAATTAAAGTGATGATTTTGATCTTATATTTGTCTACTCCAATCCCTCTAGACAATAGATGATGTCCTAAAACAATCCCTTCATTCATTATCATATTACATTTTTCATTGCTAAGGGATAGATTCATTTCTCTACATCTTTGGAGAACCTTATCTAGATTTTCTAAGGCCTCATCAAATGAATTTCCATAGGGGGTAAAGTCATCCATATAGATCTCAAATTTATCATGGATGAGCTTTGAAAATATGTTGAGAATTTCTCTTTGAAAAGTGGTTGGGGTATTACATAGACAAAAAGGTAAGACTCTGTATGAAAATGTGCCCTAGGGGAAAGTGAAGGTGGTCTTGTCATGATCCTCATGACTGATCTGAATCTGGTTATATCCACTAAAACCATCCAAAAAGGAAAAGTATTGCTTCCCGGCTAAGACATATAATACTTGGTCAATAAAAGGTAGGGGGTAATGGTCCTTTTTGGTAGCCTTGTTCAACTCCCAATAATCCACACATATCCTCCACTTCCCATTCTTCTTTGGGAAAATAAATAGAGGAGAGACCCATTCATTGTCTGAAATAGGACATATGAATCTCGCATCAAGAAAATTTTGGAGTTCTTGTTTAACTATGTCTTTCATTGCAGGGTTCATCCTTCTTTGGGGATACCTAACAGGATTTTGGTCATCCTTGATATAAATATGGTGAGTACAAATAGAAGGATCGATGCCTTTCATGTCTTTATAATCCCATGCAAAATCTTCAATGTTTCTTTTCAGCACATCTAATAACTTTTGTTCATGCTAACTAGTGATTTTATTGCTAATTTTGAGTTTCTTTGCATGGATGATTTCTATGGTTTTGACAGTTGGATATTCTATCTCAACATTAAACAAATTTGTCCATAATCCAGTGTCATTTTCTGCATAAATTTCAGATATGTTATCATCATTTATCCCTTCTATTTTCACATCTTATGGATATTGATTTTTCAGAAAATTTTCAAGTGTCCTCATCAATTGTATTATTAGCTAAGGAAGTGTGAATTGTGTATATGGGATAGGAAGTTTTTTGTTTCAATTCCTCTTCCTCTTCCACCCACATAGGAATATTTTTTTATTATCAAAGGTTGGGAAGGAGGATAAAGAACTGCTTGCTTTTGGGAAAGGCCATTAGTGATGGTCATATTGCCTTCTCTATAGCCAATGTATGCATCTATTGTGGCCAGCCAAGGCCTTCCAAAAATGAGAGGGTATCCATTGTATTGATACTTGGGTTGAAGGACTAGGAATTCAGTAGGGTACTCCTGAGAATCAATGGACATTATGATATCTTCCAACATGCCTTTAGGTTTGACTGTATATTTATCTGCTAGTTGCGAGACAATTGGTGTATCTCTCAAAAATATCTAAAGGTTGAGTCTTATCATAGTATCCTTAGTAATAAAATTGATTATATCTCCTACATCAATAAGAGTATTTTGTACCAGGGTGTTATTAATATGAAAATTTACTAAGGGACTCCTTGGATCCAAGTATTTAGGTACAATGAACTTCCCAAACATAAGGTCAGCTAATTGTCCTATGAAATTTATGGTAGAAGCATATTTCCTTTTTTTCCTTGGTATTATAATGCATTCTTCTTTGATATACTATTTGAAAATGGGCACATCTTTAAGAGCTTGTAAGAGAGGTATCTTTGTGCACAAATTCTTAAGATCTCCTAAAATTTCTCTTTCCTCGGATGTATAAAATTTATTTTCTTGTAATCTCTTAGAGTAATAAGGTGTTTGTGGTTGAGGTAAGGTAATATCTTCTTTCTCAGATTCTTCACTTTCTATGAGATTCGATTGTTGTTGCAAAATTTTTCCTAATCTAAGATTTATCTCTTATAATTCCACAGAATAATTCTGATAGGTTGTATCATTTTTGTATGCAGGTTGGACTTTCCTATTGTTTATATTTGGAGAAATTTGAGTAGGTATCTTAGGTTACTTAGGAGGAACATTGTTTTGAGTAGCGTTGTTTTTAGGAGGAGGAGGAGGCAGTAATGTAGGTTGTTGGGAATTTTGTGGTCTCCATCATTGTGATGGTTGATTCCACGAATTGTGTGGCATGCTAGGAAAAGATTGGTATGGAGGAGGAATTGGAGGTCCTTGATATTTCCAAGGGTTTGGATTTTTCCAAGGTTTTGGGTTATACCATGGTTGAGGAGACATTTGATAATTATATGCACTAAAATTTTGAGCAAGATTGAAGTTCAAACCTGTTTGAAATGGTCTCGGTACTCCAAGACTTCTTTGATTGATGAAGTATAATGGTTCCACATTATCCTCTACTCCTCGAAATGTAGATTTCAATCCTAGAAAAGAAGAAAATTTGGTAGTTGGATGATTTTCTTCACAAATACCACAAACATATATAAGGTCTAAAGGGCACTCATTTCTATAAAAAAATTTAGTGCATTTGGGACAATAGACAGCCAATGCCTTCTCTTCTTCTTCCTATTTATTTTTTATCTATAAGGTATCCATTTGCATGGCCAAAGAGTGTAAAATATCAGTCTTCGTGTCCATAGATGATTTTAGGGGCTAAATTTCGTAATTGGGCTAATTTTCCATGTTTTTTCCCAAGAAAATATTCGCTAATTTCCATTTTTTCTAAAAATGATTCGCCCAAATTCCATCGAATAAAATTATTTTACCTCAAAAATCGCCAAAATTTTATAGAAACTACATAAAATTCTTAGAAATTTGAATATTTTAACAAAACTATCGCCAAACATTTTACATTTTTCATATCAAGGACTAGTACGATTAGCCCAAGTTTGTACATTTTAATATAAATTTCCATCCTTAAAATCATCCTTGTTCATGTCCTATATTAATCCTAATAATTTATTCTTTATATGAGTTTTAGGGTTAGAAGATTGAGATACCAAACCTCTACTGCTCATCCCTTTCTTTCTAGAGGACCTTGAGTGGTTCTTGAATATTATTTTGATATAATCATAGTATAATTGATAGATATCTCCATTGGATAGGAGATTCAATGTTTCCATCAGATCTTATCTAACTCCTTTGATCAGTAAGACAATCTTAAGTGAATCTTCGTCCAGAGTGCAATTTTGAGCTCTCTTGTAGCTTAGTTGAAATCTCTCTTCAAATTCTTCTAGAGATTCACCAGGTCCTTGTGTCATTCTAAAAATATCATCCCTTGTATCTCTTGCTATACAATAGTATCGGTATATTTCACTGAAGGTTTTTTTCATTTGATCCCAAGTTGTGATATTATTTCCCTCCAATATCATAAACCATATTAGAGTTGAATTATTCAAGATAGATAGAAAAAGTTTGAGCTTTTATTCATTAGTGGTATAATCATATTTCATGCATATAAATGCAAACTCAAAAAAGAAAGTGTCAGGATATTCATAGAAAAGCCCATGAAAATGAGGTAAAGCAGAAGAATTAATATTTTTCATCTTGGCTTCTCCATCGGATTCCCGAATAGGGAAATCAAATATTTCTTCTTCACCGGCCATGACATGAGGTGAGTACTGACTCTCTTCTGAAATATTTTCAAATTCTCTAGTTTCCCTTTCCAAGAAACTTTCTAGTGTTTCAAGACCAATCTCTAGATTGCTTGGACCTATTTTTGTGGAGTGCGGAGGGGGTTGTTTGGTAAAACAATTCATTTCCTATCTCTAGGTCTAGTCATTCATGAAATCAAAAGAAAGTGAAAAATTGGTTTTTTTTTTTTTTTAATGTAAAAGGAGAGTGTGACAAGGAGATATCAATACTCACATGAAGTGAAAGAACTTGGTTTGTTACACTACAAAAATTCCATAGTGAAGTTGGCCTTATGACTGAAGTATCCTTTTTACTTCTCTAAGTCATACAAAAGAAAACAAAAAGAAAATAGCATGCAAACTTCAACACCTCCCCGGTAACGGTGCCAAAAAGTGGTGGTTCCAGGAATAGAAGCAATGATTTATTGTACCCTTAGTTTCCTACTTTACTTGTGAACCCATGGTTTTTACAAACTTAAGAGGCGTTATGCATTGTATGTGCAGTATGCAATTGTCGGTAGAAAAGGTTTTAGACTGATCAAAGGCTGAAAATGTGTAGGAAAATATAGTGACAAAAAACAACTTTGAATTAATTTCCTGAAGCAAACACACCAATTTGAAAGTACATGTAATCTAATCAGGGATGATTTTAGGGGCTAATTTCGTTCATGGGCTAACTTTCCATGGTTTTTCCAAAAAAAAAATTCTCTATTTTAAAATTGATTAGCCCAAATTCTATAGGATAAAATTAGTGTACCTTAAAAATCGCCAAAAATTTATACAAACTATATAAAATCCTTAGAAATTTGAATATTTTTACAAAAATATCGCCAAACATTTGTAGTTGGCATATGAAGGATTACTAAGATTCGCCAAGGATTCTATGTTTTAAAATAAATTTCCATCCTTAAAATCATCCTTGATCTATATTGCATGAAAAGAACTTATCCTAAATGCATTAAAGAGTACTGAATCAATAAAGTTAAACTGAAGAAAAAATATGAATACAATATGAACTATGACAGAAAATTATAATAGAAGTAAAGCTCTAAACTCTGACAAAAAACTATAATGGAACTAAAGTTACACTAATGAAGGAATAAATCAAGCTAACCCTTTGATCAATATAAATATAAATTTCCTTTTATTTTTTATTTATGCTTTCAAGAAAAGAATATTAATCTAAGTCAAAATTTGAAGCTAAAACAAACCTACAGGAGATTTCTACAGGATCTGTGTAGTTCTATAGGATCTATGCAGTTCTACAGGAACTGTACAGTTTCTATAGGAAACCCCTACAGGAACCAAAATGGATTCTAAAAAGGTAGTGCAATTCCTTAAAAGGATGAAAAAATCTAGACTATAAACAAATGATGTGAATCTAAGGTTATTATCCTTGGGAGGCACCTAAGAGTGCTCCAAAATTTTATTGAACATTTCTACAGGATGTTGCTGCAACTGGCCAGTTAGTCATAATATTAACAAAACTGAAATTGATCATGCAAAACAATATCAAAATTTAAGAGAGAATGCAATATTATCTAGGCACTAAATAATATGCATGAAAACTATGAAAAGAGTAGTAGGGTCCTTGAGCCCTCTTGGATGGGCCCTACCCAAGAAGCACAAGGAGCCTAAAAGAAACCTTAATAAATTGAAAAAAGAACCATCTTTATTTCATAAATATCAGTAATACACCAGGAATAGGAAAGATTTGATTTATCAGTAAAATTCATCACAAAATATCCACACAATACTTCTCTAAAATTCTCTATATCCCTCTCCTAGACTAGAGGCCTATATATCACTAGAGAGTTCGGCCTCCCTTCCTAAATCAAGGAGAGAAATGAGTAAATGAGGGATCTCATCCCTTTAAATCTATATTTTCGAACTAGTGTTGATCAAAAGTGGTCATAAATTCATAAGGATCACTCTTGGAGGAAGGTATAGACAATTTCCCTTGATCTTTGGCTGGCGGCTCATTCGAGGAGAAAAAATCCCTTATTTCTAGGAGTTTGGTGTCATTGATTCCTGCAGTTCGACCTGGTTGGTGGAATTCATGTATTTTGACAAAACAATTAGTGAAAAAAGTCATATTATACACAAAAATACACCTCAATCATACATTCATTAAGAAACATACAAAATAACCATGACTTACTATTAAATCTGGTCAAAAGCAAACATTAAGTCATTTTGTGGTGGAAAAATGTGTCAAAGATGAGCCTTTTAAAATGGAAAATAATGAGGCTCATCATACTGTGGATTTTATGGTTGTATATATTTATCATTAACTTCCTATGGTTGGTAAAGTAATAAATTGATAAATATTGTTAAGAAAAGAAAAGGCAGACATATATTGATTCAACCCCCCCCCCACTCAGTATAAGAAAGTGTATCAACAAGAAAGAGCTAGTATGCAGGCTAAAAAAGTCCATGTATGGGTTAAAGAAATCACCAAGGATGTGGTATCAAAAATTTGATACTTATATGTTGGGACTTGGCTTCACAAGGAGAAAAGTGGATCCATGTGTGTATTTCAAATTAATCAGTGATCGTCTCATTTATTTGGTTGTGTATGTGGATGATATGTTGTTGATAGTAAACAAAAAGGATATTATCCAGGATGTGAAAAATCATTTTTCCTCTAAGTTTGACATGAAGGATCTTGGTGCTAGAAATTTCATTTTGGGAATGGAAATTAAAAGAGATTGGGAAAATAGGAAATTCTGGCTAAATCATAGGAAATATGTCGAGACAATATTGGAGAGGTTTAATATGCAAGAATGTAAACCAGTCAAGGTTCCTATTATTGTGGGTGTAAATTTATCTACAGATCAGTGTTCCAAGACACAAGAAGAGAAAGAGGAAATGTTTCTTCTTCCATATGCCAGTGCGGTTGGCAGTTTGATGTATGCAATGGTTTGTACTAGATCGCACATTACACATGCAATGGGATTTTTGAGTAGGTATATGCCAAAACCAGAGAGGGATAATTGGACAACAGTAAAGAGGGTTTTCGAGTATTTTTGTGGAACTAATAGTTATGGATTGTGCTACCAAGGAAGACCAATATTGGACAGAGTTTTGGACATACATGGATTTGTGGATGTAGAATGGGTTGGAGATCTATATCGCAAAATATCTACAAGCGGGTATGTGTTTAAATTGTTTGCAAGAACAATTAGTTAGATGAGCAAAAGACAATATGTAGTGGTACTCTCAACTACAAAATTTGAATGCATGGCATCCAATCATGAAAGCGAGGAAGAAGTATGGTTACAAATAGTGTTTTCATATATTAGGTTGGTATATAAATCTATAAGAATAGATTGTGATAGTTAGAGTGCAATCTTCTTGGTGAAGAACCTAGCTTATCATTCAAAGACGATGCATATTGATGTTCAATATCACTTTGTGAGAGAGATAGTTGAAGACAAGAAGGTGTTGTTGATTAAGGTGGAGACTTTTGAGAATGTTGCAAATTCATTAACAAGATCTGTGAGCACTAAGAATTTCTCTTGGTGTAGAGGATCTATGGACATTCCTTCCTTGGATTATTGACTATGTAATTTTGTAACCTTTGTATGCAAAGAAAAAAACAAGTGGGAGAATGTTGGGTGTGTGTTATATTCTTTGAAAAATTGATCCCATGTACTATACACTATACATCAAAAGTTGTATCACTACATCCTGATGTGAAAAACCAAAGTTGTGATCAATTTCAACCCCATGTCCTTTCTATTGATCCAGCAGGTTATCAATGGAAAATATGTTTTTTGGATTGTAATCCTTCAAGTGTTTGACCTGGATTTTGTCACACCCAAGAGTAAGAAATCCTTATCCCTTGTTGAGTTAATTTCTAACCTCCCAACTGGAGCATCAGACCCATCATCAAATGATGATCTTCCAGATGAATACTATTCTCTATATCCATGGACAACCCTTGGTATGGTGACATTTTATTCTATATGCAAACCTAGAAGTTTGGGCCTCACCTATATCATTATGATCGATGGTGTATTTTTCATGCCATCGAGCTCTGCATTACCCCCTCATTGGATATGACATTTATCACCAAGGAATAGATACTTTGTTGCATCATTTTTTCATTCATTGGTGAGGTGGAGTGTTGATGTTTGGAAAGCATCGGGAAGACATTCTCTTAGATTAATAATTAATAATATAATTATTTATTATTAATTCATATATGTAATAACTAAATGATAATAATAAATAGTTATTAATTATCCAAGGGACGCATCCTTTCATGGATGGTCACCATATGTTCTCTATATATGGAACACTCATCATTGTAATAATATATCGATATCATATCATCTCATATGAAAAATCAACATGGTATCAAAGCAGGATTGGGCTTGACTCCCTCAGGGAAGGGCCCAGGTAAATGGAAATAAAATGGAAGCCTATGAGAATTAGGTGAGAGTAGATTGTTTGAGTGTGGACTACTGCTAAGTTTTCAGCAGGGTGAGGTTTGTGCATCATTTGGTTTTGTTTCCTAGAAAAATAATGGAACAAGAATGTTGTTCTTATGAGAGAAGGTAAAGCCTCGTGTTCAAGGCACTCATGTGAATAAATTAAATGCACCAAGGATGTCGAAATGAAATGATTGAATGAAGGGATGAGAAATTAAATTATCTTTATCTGTCTCATCAACTTGATATATATTGTGACTAAGAGGGAAGAAATCGAATACGAACAAGAAGAGAAGGCTCGCTTGATTGGGAAATGATTTTACTAATTTTGTGATCAAATTTATCAAGCACGAAATGAGAAATCCCTTGGCTATACCATCCATAAATATTTGATATATTTTTAAAGTTCACCATCCAAAATCATGAAAATGTGATTGGTCCCATGGTTCCCCTCTTGACAAAGTAGCTCACTTATAGGCTTGAAAACAATCGAAAAGACATCATTTATAATTATTGTATTTGTTTTCTTACAAATAACGTATTCAAAATGGTGGAATTGACATCGTCTTTCATGTTCTATTGAGATTCCACACATCCATCCATGCAAAGTACTCGAAATGCAATTAATAATAGAGTCTTATTGGATAATGTGTAGGATTTGTTTAGTTACTTCACTTAGAATTCATTTTCTGCAGAATCCTTATATTTGGTATAGTGGTAGAAATATTATTTGATGGTTAACCAGACCACAAATAATATTACACATCTAGCATGGTAGTCACTGGATCTGTATCTATTCAGCAGAATGGATATGACGATATCCTTGATTGCAATTGCCTTGTTGATTCTTTCTTTCTCTTATTGGAAACTATCTGGTCAAGTTGGGAAGAGTAACAATGAGGGACTTGATAATAATTTTTCCTCTATTGAATGCGAGCAAAAGAATACTAAATAATACGATGAAGATAGAGAGGAGAAAGTGATAGTGATTATGGTTGGGGATGAAAGGCCAACATTCCTTTCCATGCCTGCAATGTCTAGGACTGAGACATGATTCATATCATTTGACAATTCTTATATTCTATTCTTGATGAAATCTTTAATTCTACCGAAGAAGAGGAAGAAATTATGTGCAGCATTGAGAACATGATCATAAACGCAAATAGCCTAATCTGACTAGATTGCAGAGATCAACCATACAGAACCTTGAGGGACAACAATAACATTTTCTTTATTGTTTATTTTTTACGCAGCATCATGAGACATTCTCCCTGGAGGGTCTTTCATGGACTAGTAGGGGGAATCTAGAGTTCATCCTAACATTCCTTAGATGGTCAGATGAAGGAACCAAGACATTAGTTTCATGGGGAAACCTTGATAATTATTATTATACAATGGTTCCATGAGGGAACCTCGATATTTCTTAGACATTGGTTTCATGAGGGAACCTCGATATGCCAAGTATGGTCCAAGATGACTTAGCATGATCAATATTTTTCTGTGGGTAGAGGCATCCATGATTGCAGTGTATGTTCAAAACAGAAGTCCTCATAATAATTTGAGGAACATGACTCTCAAGGAGGCCTTCACCGGAGTGAAATACTAAGGTTGGACACTTCAGGATATTTGGGTGTCCAGTAGACATTCATGTACCCAAGGAGAAAAGGAACAAGATAGACCCTTCAGGAAGAACAGGTACATTTGTGGCGTATAGTGAGTATTTGAAGGAATACCAAACCTAAATCCCTAGTCAAATACAGATTGAGGTGAGAATATATGTTACCTTTAAGGAGGAGGTATCCTTCAGAAGATCTAGAGGATCTCACATGGATATTTATAGTGAGAGATAGGAAGAGATGGTGCCTTCTCCCCATCACCCTCCAACAGTTCAGAGGGAGACAGTTGAGACTATTAATCAAATTGATCCCCTTGATCATGTAGTTCCAGTTGATGTTCCAAAATATATTGCAATAGGTCGAAAGAGACCTACATGTAATCGCCAGACTCTATAGGAGACAGAATAACATGTAGCTCCTTGTGGTACCTTCCAAGAGAGAAAGAGACCTCAGATATATTTTTTCTATGATGCATTTATGAGCCACATCATTAATTTTGAGCCTTCATGTTATGAGGAAGCATCTAGTCAGCCAGTATGGAGAGATGTCATGATGGAGGAGTATCATTCCATCATGAAGAATGGTGTGTGGGATATTGTTCTAAGACCTAAGGGGAAGTCTATAGTGACTTCCAAGTGGATATATAAGATCAAACACACAACTAACAAGAGCATCAAGAAGCACAAAGTAAGATTTGTTTCTAGAGGATTCTCTTAGGTGGAGGGAATATATTATGAGGATACCTTTTCTCATGTTGCTCAATACACTTCTATCCGGAAAATTATTTCCCTTGCAGCATCTATGGGTTGGAGACTACATGAAATGGATGTGAAGACAAAATTTCTCAATGGATAGATTGAGAAAGAAGTATACATCGAGTATCCATATGGTTTTGTGATACATGAGAAGGAGTCTAATGTGTGCAAGTTGAAGAAGGAGCTGTATGGACTCAAGAAGGCACCTCGATCTTGGTATGCAAGGATTGATGGACACCTGATGAGTTTGGGCTTTAGCAAAAGTGTTTTTGATCCCAACCTATACTACAAGACTGTTAATGGACCTTAGTATGATGCATTTCTTCTTGGGACTAGAGGTGTGGAAGAGAATTGATGAGATCTTCCTAAGTCGGAGGAAGTACACAGATGATATATTGAATAAGTTTGGGATGTTGAACTGTAAGCCCATGGCAAAAAAAATGGTGATGAATTTGAAGAAACTAAGTATGTCTTCTTCTGATTTCAACGAGATTCATATTACCCTATATATAAACATGATTAGATCATTGATGTATATGGTTAACACTAGACCAGATATTTTCTATGTAGTGAGCACACTTAGTCAGTTTATGAGTCAACTAACACAAACACACCAGATTGTTGTGAAACATGTGTTGAGATACCTGTGAGGCACAGTTAGACATGGTCTGAGACATAATTATAGTATTGAAATGAGATTGTAGGGATATACTAACTCTCATTGGGTAGGGAGAACAGTGAATAGGAAGAGAACCTACATGTGTTGCTTCGCCTTGGGATCTACCATGGTTTCCTAGTCTAGTAGGAAACAAACTTTTGTGGCTTTGAGCACTGCAGAAGAAGAGTACATTGCATTGAGTGTGGTAGTCCACAAAGCAGTATGGCTTCAAGAGATCCTTGTATATTTATTTGGACATGTGCTTGATTCCACTGTTATTCATTGTGATAAACAGAGTTGTGTGAAGCTCTCAAAGAATCCAATGTTTCATGAAAAATTTAAACACATCAAGATCAAGTACTATTACATCCGGCACATAGTGGAGAGGAATGAAATATTGGTGTAGTACCTTCCTACAGATGAGTATGTTGTTGATGTTCTTACCAAACCCCTTACCAAGACAAAGTTTGAGTACTTTTGTGACAGACCTGGCATGGCAGAGAATGCCTCATTTGCTAAGAGGGAGTGTTGATGTTTGCAGCTTCCTAAGACATTCTCCAGATCATACTCCTCTATTAATAAGTTGAGTTGATTTTTGAGGACACTTATCCGAGAGGGATAAGTGGGTTTGGGATTATATCCCAATGCCCCTTATGGAGAGCACATGAGGACACGTCAAGGGAGTTGAACTTGATGTCACACACTATGGGGAGTTGACCCTAGTGTTTCTAGAGGGAGTATCCTCTAGAAGTCCACATGGGAGTGCCATGTGTGACAAACATGTTTCTACTACAGTGGTTTTCTACCATTGGTGGAGACTGTATGTCTATGGAAAGTAGTTGTGTACTAATCCAGTGGTTGTGTACCACTAGCAGTGACTGTGTGTTACTAGACAGTGGTTGTGTGCTACTAGCAGTGGTTGTGTACCAATGGAAACTAGTTGTGTACTACTATGGAAAGATACCTCACTAGCTAAGAGGGAGTGTTGATGTTTCAACATCAAGCAAACCTTCTCCTAGATTTGGTTGTAGACCAAGGGAGATAGGATACATTTATAACAAAGGTGTACTTGTGGTAAATGGGCCCAGGAATAGTCCTTCCTTGATCATAACAAGGAATAATATGGACTTGAGGTGATTGAGGTGTTTTCCACGTGTCAGTTAGCATCAGGTTAACATTCACTCACAGGGGTGTACTTGTGGTGAACGACCCTGGTGTAGTATTTTTCCTAGTCATGGTGATTTGACAAGGAATGATAAAGAATCAAGATGCTAGATGCTATCACATGTAGACCCAAAGTTAGCCCGATCTTAAAGAGAGTCAATTGGCTAAGAGGGAGAGTCACAGAAGGAGTTTCTTCTTAGTTCAGTTATGAGAGAGACATCTCCCAATACTGACAGACAAGTGTCATGAGTCTAGGGAGAAGTTTGTATACTTCAGAGACAATCTTGGCATGATTCAGAATGTCTCCCTCGTTGAGAGGGATTGTTGATGTTTGGACAATATCGGGAAGACATTCTCTTACATTAATAATTAATAATATAATTGTTGATTATTAAATAATATATATAATAAGCAAATGATAATAATAAATATTTATTGATTATCCAAGGGACGCATCCTTTCATGGATGGTAACCATATATTCTCTATATATGGAACACTCATATTGTAATAATATATCGATCTCATATCAACTCATATGAAAAATCAACATGGAGTAGGTCATGAATGACTATCGTAGTGGTGCTTGTGGTGGCCACCTTTCTAGGACGAATACTATCCAAAATATCATGCATGCGGGATATTTGTGTCCCGCTATTTTTCCATATTTCATTAAGGTAGTTAAACAATGCACTAACTATAAATTTTATACCGCTAAGGTGTTGGTTTCTCCAACCCCATTTCACCCCATCATCACCACAAGCCATTTCTCCAAATGGTCCATTAATTTCATGGAGTGTAACCGTCCCTCTTATGGTTTTCATAAATATGTCATTGTGGTTGCCAATTACTTCACAATATGGGTTGAAGCCATGAAATTTTTTGACAACACTATGGTTACTATAGATTATTTCATTTTCAAACACATCATCACTCAATTTGGTGTCCCAAAAAATTGGTTTCTAAACTTGTCCACCATTTTTAATATGAAACTTGATTTGAGCTAGCTTCATTGTTAGGTTTTGGGGACCAATATTCATCCTTGTAATATCCATAAGGTAAAGGCCAAGTTGAGTCCATTAAATAAAATTCTTAAAACCAAGCTCTAGTAGATGGTGGATAAGCGCAAAACCAGCTAGCATAACATGCTCTTCCTAGCCATATGGGCCTCTAGGACATCCACTAAAACTAACATTGGGTTAACACCCTTTCATATCATCCATGGAAAGGACGTAAGCTTAAAAATTGAGTGTAAAATCCCCTCCCTCCATTTAGTTTTCAAACTCCTCCCTGATACCACTCCCTTATAGAAAATACTAGTGACTTTGGAGTGTGTCAATGAATATTTTCATATCACTTTGCAAAACATTGAAGTGGCCAAGAAACACTCTAAATATCAGTATGATTGAAAGGTCCACCTTCATTTCTTTTGTGAAGGGGATATAGTCCTTATGTATGACCAATCCCAAGATATATTAGGTCGAGGTAAGTTTGAACCACCATGGAAGGTATATTACATTGTCAAACAATGCTTAGGAAAGGGGGTATATCTTCTTATAGGGCCAGAAGGGGAGCTCCTCCATAACCCTCTCAATGTGCTCTACCTTAAGAGATTTACCCTTGAGTATTTATTTTAAAAAACCTTTGTATCTTATATATAGGTCAGGTATATTTTTACATCTTTTCTTGTAAAGTGTGCATCTCATATGTTATCTTCTTATTCCTTCCACATGGACCCCTCTTCTTGTTGTTATATTGGTCATGGAAATAGTGTGAGTTTTTATTCATGGAATCTAACCTCAATAACTTGGGCCATTTTTACCCCATCACATTCACTTGCCCACTCAAGTGGCCTTTGCAATGGACTTGCTATAAATAACCAAGAAGAATATGATATTGTGATTGGTTTGTTAGTCAATGGCCTTGAATATCACATCTATCACATTCATGTTTGTCTTGATTCTCATCTTCTTGTTATGAAATTGAATGGAGTTTATAATTTTCATAACACTTGACTCTTTGGAAAGTATTTATGAGTAATACTTTTGGTGCATTCATTTGATCAATTTCCTTTAGTTATGTTCCCAGAAAAGAGAACAATTTCATAGATACCATTGCAAATAAAATTATAGATTGGAATTTAACACATTCATACCTCAGAAGATAAAAAAAAATCATTCACATCTAATCGACCATGCATCATCATTTGTAAATAAAATCATATAGATTAGAGATCCATATTTTCATAACAAAAGTTGCATCCATAGTTCATATAGTTTTGCATGGAGTGCACTACTCTAAATATGGTGCATGCTCATAGCATGCTACAGAGATAAGAAAAAAATAGAGGGAACAAGGCCCATCAAATGGAGGATCACAACCTAAGGGAACTATGTCCCCCTGGAAATATCTCTAATAATATGGCTAACCGTTTTTACTCTCCTTAGAATTGGGCACCATTTGTTGGTGCCCTTATGCAATCCCATACATAAACATCATCTAGATCATGTCATCCACACTCATACGCCCCTCTTAGCAATCTATATATCCTCTTTCCCATATCTTCCATCACCTAATACCCTTAAGTGTTAGTATCTACCCACTACTTTGGCCCCGATGACCCAGGCCAATCTATCTCCACACACACACATGACAATGGGCATGCCCTGCCATCGTTATTGGTATTATATTTGTGCACACATATGTATAATATCAATAAAACATATTGAAATACTATACTCAGTGTATTCAAGTCAAATAACATATATAGGCCCCATGTTGATCTAGGCCGTAGGGGTAACTATAGGTCCCCTTGGTAGTTCATACCCTCATATGAATAGTCCTTGATATGTATCAAGAGATAATCCTAGTGTGTGAAAAAATAAGGGTGAAACATGTTCCCCTGCCTCCTCTCCATCTCAATATATGGCCCCACACACGCATCCTTGGGTCCTAAGTACCTCCATATCGTATACAAACATGTGGTGGAAGTGTGGGTATCTTTCCAAATAAGAACACACACAGTACTATGCCAAAGGCACAATACCCTCCTAACAGCTTGCAATAGGAGGTGATTTGATGCATTAGCATCATTAATAACATCTAGGCCCACCCATAATAGTTCACATCAAGGACACTCTCTACGAGCATCATCATTCCACTATATATATGATGGGGGGTATGAGTCCCTGCAATCCATACCACTATTGTTGTTATGGATATTATCTCGAGGTGATTGAGGTCTATAATATGTATGGTATTGTCATTGAACCTGACATTCTCATTCCATGGGTCTATACCAAATCCTCCAACCTCCTCCCTTAAAGAAGTACTAGTTGAGTGCCATCGAAGGCTCCCATCATCAATAACCATGTCAACAAATAGATATCTTGGGAATTTATCTCAATCGACTTCCCATGAACTATAAAGGCATATATATTGGAATCCCAATACTATAATATATAGGAGAGGATCCCCTCACTCACTCTCATCAATGGGTTCTCGATAAAATTGAGCAACCTACATCGAGATAAGGATCCTCGTACCACATGGTTATTGCTAACTACATAACATATATCTTTAAACTCCCTTTCCCTCCATAATACTTTGAACCTATCCATGCCTACAAAAACCACATCTCATCAGTATTTCATCCCTTTGACATCTTATCTAAGTTCAATACTCCTTTTTCCCTTAAAACTTCATTCTCAATAGTTTTGGACCTAAAAAGGTGTACCGAAATAGTGTGGAAAACACCCTTGTTTTCCATGTTGGACCATTATGGAAATTGGGGGACGTTTTTTATTTGGGAGTGTAGAAAACTAACTCTATCTTATGCTTTGGCCCTAAAAAAATTGACCAAGGTCTCCCCATGGCCAATCAGGACCTATCCTAAAAATGTAAACCTCTTGAAATCAAAAAGAGGATCAAAACCCCTACCTGAAACTTGCTAGCTGAAATTTCCATGGTTGTTTTGTCCACAACAAGAACAAAAATATTTAGGGAATCCTCCCTCTCTCCAAAATAAGCATGCACAAATGAATTTGAATTTGGGGATTTAGTCCCTTTTTATAGAAAAAACCCTCATTTTTTTCCATATACATCATTGGAAAAATATTTTTAAGCCCTTAAAAAAGGTATTCTCATTATTTATGCTTTGGTACTTCATCCATAAGTGCCTTTTTTATTGGGAGCATTAAAGAAGGTGCCTTGTTTAATTTGAATTTTTATGCATTGGTTTTATTTTCATAAGCACCTCTAAACTTCGTTATTAGTTGACTTGTGTGCATCCATTGTCTCTCTATGGAATGTGTTCATCTTCACATAAACTCTGTTAACAAGGATTTAGCATGGAATAGATACCCTCATTATGTTTCATTTTCATTTCATTCTCCTTGGAATCACCTATAGGACCACCCTCTCTAAGGTAGATGAATTAGCCTACCCATTTCTTGAATTTACTATCTACATGGCGATAAAGTATTTCCTCTATAGGATTCCCTAGTATAGTGACCCGTGTTTCATATTGGTGAACATGCTATTCCATCCTCCTTAGAATGGGGATTATGTTTAGTTCACATCCCAAAGTTAAGCCTCATGCATATTTACTCATCATGTTGATATTCGTACTCCTTGGAATCCCACACTATTGGTTGGTATTTGTTAGAATATCACATATCACAATACATCCACTTCATACATACTATGATTCTTCATTTTTAAACCACCATTCACCTACCCCTAAGGATATTACCATTAATATCCCTACCCTTATTCACTTCCATTCATAGATTTCACCTTTAGAATTCCATTCATCCAGTTGCTTACTATGGTATTTTTCTCCTCATTTTCCTTATTTACCTATTTAGATTCCTCCTCAAAATTCCTTTTGGAAGTTGTGTCTCTTGACACATTGTTTAGATTCTTTAATACGACCCTCATCCCTTCAAAATGATCTTTCATATCCTCTTAATACCCCTTTGGAAATACCAGGAGGGTCGTTTGATTCTTCGACACATAGTTTTTCCCATGTAGTGTTGATAATTTTTTGCCTCCAGTTATCCCCTTGATTTACCAATATGTCCTTGAACAATTTCTTTCCTAATAATCGACCATTTCGCATTGGTTTTTTTTAATCACTGCCAAGTCAGCCTTGCCTTTATGCTCTAAACAAGTGAAGTATTGATTCCATTCCTCTTTTCTTTCCCATTATCCCTTGGTGTTTGTCTATGTTAGTCATCATGTACTTTCTACCTCATGTTGGTGTTCAAGGATCCCTTAGTCCCTTGACTCTAGTGGACCTTCCCCTATCAAATTCAACACATGTATTATAGATATTTAGTTTATAAGACAGTGTACCTTGGGCCCATATTCCTCATTGGTGGGTGCCTTGGACCAAGTAGGGAGAATCATTATTTCTCTTTGACTTGATCGTTTCATATTTTTTCAACTCTAGCTCATTATCACACCATTGAGATTTGTACACTTAACGGTTCAGTGGTCCACTTGATTGTACCATATTCTCATACATGTGTGAGTTTTATCATTCCTCGGGAGGTAGTTTCCCTTCAGGTATTTCCCCATGTTTTACCTTGGATGTTGGGCCTTAGGATTTCCTCCTATTCTTGGATGCCAAGAGACTTCCTCTTTTTGACACCAAAGCCTTCATTCTATGGTTTAGTCCTATGTACCCCCATACCCATTTTCCTCATTGATGTGTTACCTTGGTCCAAGTTGAAAAATTCCTCATTTCTCTTGGACTTGGTAGGATCACGTGTGCTTGACTCTAGCTCATTCTTTCAACATTAATATTCGTAAATATTTTTCAGTGATCCAACCTCAATTACAGTTCCTTGGATTTCATAAGCTTTGCTTCACCATTCTTATAGCCCTCAATTTGAGCTTCCCTCTTCCTATCTCATTTCATATATTTGGAGTCCTTTCCATATTCATTGGGGATTATCATGTTGTTTCTTTACCCCTCCCCTTAGGTGGGGACATCAATTCCTATGTTTCCAAAATAGTTGTAGTCGTGAGGCTTCTATGTTGGACCTATCCCTTTTGATCCACACATATCTATACAAGACCATTCATCTTATTGTATTTGTAACATCCCCAACCACCAACAGGCCAGGAAATGCCACTAACACAACCTTAACTTAGCCTTTAAATCTCTGATACCAATTTGTAACGTCCCCGGCCACCAACTAGCCTGGGAAACGCCACTACTCAGACCCTTCACTTAGTTCTGATACCAAAATGTAGCATCCCCGACCAACATAGAGACCGGGTAATGCTACCACTATGGAATATACAATTATATAATATATGCATTTTAATCGAATTAAAACACTTAATCACAATAATCACATAATTACTTCTCCCATATAGAATCAATGGAATTAACAATAGTTCATATACACAATGAAATACATGATAACATTCAAGTGTCACAGACATGCATAACAGATAAATTAAGCACAAACTGATACTTATCTTTTCAATTGGAGTAACACCACCAACTACGTGCAGACCTTCTGTGAACCTCCCAGCCATAGACTACGCTTCTCATCACACTCAGCGGTGGGTCACCCCCAAGCTGGGACTAAGCTCCACCCAGGGCAAGGGATTCCTAGACTAGGTTGAGGTTACAGGAAATTTCACAGTGCAACCGGAAGGATTCTCTCCAAGAGCCTTCTTACTCCCAATACTCACAGACTCTCATCCCCCACATGCATGTTCCACCCGAGAGTATACACCTTCACTGTCACACAGTCCATCGACTGCTTCACCTCCCTCTCAGGGTCTCAACAACAAGCCAGATCAGGAATTCTTAGAGCTCTGTAGGTGGTGTTGGACTCTCTCTGGGAGAAAACCACTTCCCAGCAAACTCTCTCACATGGAGAGAGCTGCTCATAGGCCTGAAAACCTGCCTCTTCTACCACAGGCCTGACAACCCGCCTCTTCAACTAGTTTCAAATCAATTCCCGCAAGGTGAGGATAACAACAACATCAATAG
>ML781574.1:26396-41808 GCA_009831015.1 Picea engelmannii
GAAATATACCATTATTAATATGTTTAGCTTCATTTTCACCTCATTTTCCACCATTTCTTAACCTCTTAAAGCTATTGAGTCAAAGCCATATCTTTACCACAAATGGGGAAGCACATATATTATCCCTAAAATTTGCACTACTAGCATAGATAATACCCCTAAAAGTTGCATAGCTCTGCCAAATAACCAATGTTGACTATTTCAAGCATGAATTTGTGAAAAGGCGAAATATGTGGACGTTTCTAAACCCTAATTTATATTATTAGACTTGATTTTTCCATCTATAACAACTATTTGAGCATTGTTTCAAGGAGGTTTAACCACTATTTTCCCTATAAATAAGGGCTTGAGTTCATTCCATCAATAATCCATCCATTCATAGTAAGGACATATTGTTGCAATCACATTAGAAATATTGAGGACCTCTTCCTCTTGATAGTGCATTTCATTTTTAGATACCTTGTTCATACTCTAATGAGGGGATCATACATACACCAAGGAAGCCAAGAACCCATCCCAAGGAGGGGGATTTTGACCCCACAAGTCTTCAACAAGTACTCTTCAAAGGTGTATCTTTGGCCTATCTGTTTGGTTTTCTTACTTACTTTATCCATTTATTTTCTTGAACAATGTGAGCTTGAGAATTTTCTTGAACAATGTGAGCTTGAGAATGATAAACATATCTTGGATTTAGAGTTTATAATTCTAAAACCCTTTATTATATGTGCTTGATACACAACCATCAAGTTAATGTAATTGCTCACCCTTTTCACAAATTGCGCACTACAAAAACTGTCAATTTAATTAATCATTTAACTATGAAAAAATTGATACATTATTCTTGTTTTATAGAGTTTTGTTATGAATAACAATAAATTTTGAAGTGCTCGATGTTTAATTTTGTATTAGATTGATTTGAGATATACTAAGTAATTTTCAATTTATGTTTATTAAAACCATGTAGAATTCATAGGATCATATGAAATATTTTTTTTTTTAAATCGCACATTCAAAACTTTGATCTCAATCAAAAACATAATTTTTCATAAAAAAATTTATTGATATTATAAAATATTCTTAATGTACGAATCTATTTTTCTATATACATGAATATATTATGTGGTTGTATTTCGAATACCAATTAATTAAGAGTAAATATATCAATTTTAAGTGCAATATATACTCTAATAGTATACTAAAACTAAACTTAAAATTTTATATATTGTGATCTTCGACATTAAACTAAGACTTATATATTTTAAAATTTACTTTTAAATTTGTAAACTCAAAATGATGATTAAATAATATAAAACTTGATGATGAGAACGACAATTAAGATGATGACGACAATGGCGAGTGGCGGCGGCAATGGTAGTGGCGACAGTGATGGAAACAATGATGATATGACAACAACAACGCAAATCTAATAAATAATAACAAATTAGTTTACATTTATATTTATCATTTTTTTTAGAAATTATCTTAATAATTCAAATTTTTCTATATCAAAAATATTTAGACTTAAAAATATCGATTTATCTAAATACCAAATAAATATAAAATTAAGAAAAATCCAAATTAATTGTTCATGATTTATATAGATGTAGATGCAATTTTGAAATAAATGGAGAATCTGTGTTAGAGGTGAGAATGTCTCAACATTTAGAGTTCTAAAGTTACTAGTCCATCTTCAAAAGAACTACAACAACTCACGATATTTTCATATGGTTTCTTTAACATATTATTACTTTGAAGTTCAACCAAGATATTATTAATCAGAAGATAAGATTGGATTTGGTTTCATTCTAGAATCATCTAGAGGAGGCATTTTTAGGATGTTGTATGATTATCTTCCTAGCTTCTTTCAATTTCAAGCCATCATCACGATTATTGTTATTATCAAATTTTTCAATTTATATGGCATCTCTTGTTTTTCTTTTGTAATGGTGTGGGATTCTAGCTAACACTCTTGACCCCTCCAAACAAATATGGTGATTGGAGGTGTGTGAATGTTCAACAACATCGATTTTTTTTATCTTTTGATGGTGTATATCCGCAGCATATTCTTTCATCCTAGTTTTGATAAAGTGACTTGTTTCACCGTAGTACACATTTCCACAAGAACATGGACTTGCATAAACTCCTTTATGAATATTTTGCTTGACTAGATTTGTAGCAGAGTCTAACATGTTACAAAGAGAATTTGGAGAGAAAAAACCTCCTATGTTTTTCCTTACCAAGATTTTGGCTAGCTTGTCTCTAGTGCCTCGAATTTATGGTAGAGTAGTTTTTGGACGGTCTTATCCAATTTTCTATATCAATATCTACCTCTACGAGATTTTTGAATGGTTTCATCAATTATATTTTTTATAGCAAGATTTGCCTCACCTTATGCAATATTGCACACAGGGCCTTTTTCCATTTCCCTATGCAGACATTTCATCCCTTTTTGCAAATCCCAGAGCTAAAAATACATTTTTTCCACATATACGCACCTTGCCTACTATACAGCATGGGTATACGTAGGTTGCACCACTACAACTCGTGCACATCGGGATTTGTGCCCAAAAATGAAAAATGGTGTTGGGTTTCCATGTCACGATAGGAGATCAATGATCCTTGGTCTTCCATATATTGGAAACGTTCTAACTCGGCCCTTCAGTGCCATTTGAAGGATATAAATGGGCCAATTACGAGCTATGGAAAAGAGGAGAAAGAATTCAACTTTGAGAGCAAAGTTACTCTCGTGAAATTATTAACTTCATATTGAGTATGCATCCCTTTTTCCTTTAAGTCTGAACATAGTGTTCAGCCCCTAATCTCTTACCTTATTGATTGATAACTTTATTGTCTCTCTTCTATGAGCTTTCCTTTGGTGGAGGATTGAAGTGGTGGAGGCCCAGCTGGAAGGAACTTAGTTTCTCGGTTCCGAACCGTGCCAACACGAAAGTCTGTAAATTGTTCACTTTTGTTGATCATATATTAATAGAAATACTCTTTTCCCGTCCAATTGATATCTTTCAAATATTTGAATTATTATTCCATGGGTGTATCTGTTATGTATATTAATTGATTATGCTATTGAATGTGCTAACATCATATATTATCACCATATGCTTTCTTTGATTGGTTGTTGAGGACTAGTTGCAAGTATATTTCTTTGGGTCAAGTGCTCAACGGTGGACTTCATCAAACCTTTGGACGAGGTGGGCATTTTATCTTGTCTTTCTAGCATATTTGTTTATATAGCATACTTGAGAATATAGTTGATTTCTGCAGTCATTTTCATCTGTTGTGGTTTACCCTAGCCATAGAGAGATTTTCCTCGTAACAATATTTTTAGATATTATTTTCGGGATTAATTGCATAAGTGGACTATTCAAATCATGAGAATTATTGGTCAGTTGCGACTAATACTCATGAATATGGGTCATATATTAATGAGTTACACTATGCAGTTAATCCCGAAAATAATATCCAATATCTTGCACTACAGAAGCCCCTATATGCTTAAACAATATTTTTGTTGTAGCCATTATGTATAAGTTCAATATTAAGTGGTTAATCTCTTGTTACAGGTGGTCCTTATCAGAAAATCTCATGGAATGAATGGTCAACATATTGATTACACCAATTTTATGAGTTGGGTGATGATAAGATTCAGTGTCTCAAGTTAAGTGAACTATGTCCCCCAGAAAATATCTCTAATAATATGGTTGACCATTGTTACTCTCCTCGTAATCGAGCACAAATTGGTTGGTTCCCCTATGCAATCTCCTACATCGACATCATCTAGATCATGCCATCCACACTCAGACACCCCTCTTAGTTTCAATCTATATATCCTCTTTCCCATATCTTCCATCACCTAATACCCTTAAGTATCAATATCTACCCTCTACCTTGGCCCTGAAATCCCAGACTCATCTAGCTCCAAACACACACACAATGATGGGAATGTCTTGCCAACATTATTGTTGTTATAATTGTGCAAGCACATAGTAGATTATTAGTAACACATATTGAAATATTGTACTCTATTTATTCATGTCAAATAACCTACATAGACCCCATGTTGATCCAGGTGGTATGGGTAACTATAGGTCCCCCTGATAGTACATACCCTCATATGAATAGTCCTTGAAATGTATCAAGAGATAATCCTAGTGTGTGAAAAAATAAGGGTGAAACATGTTCCCCTTCCTCCTCCCCATCTCAATAGTTTGCCCCACCATCATCCTTGGGTCCCGAGGACCTCCATCTCGTATATGAACATGTGGTGGAAGCGTGGGTATCTTCCCAAATAAGAACTCACAGTATTATCCCAAAGGTACAATTCCCTCCTAACACCTTGCAATAGGAGGTGATTTTGTGCATTAGAATCATTAATAACATCTACGCCCACCCATAGTAGGTCCCATCAAGGACACTCTCTACGAGCATCATCAAACCACTATATATATGATGGGGGGTATGAGTCCTTGCAATCCATACCATTATAATTGTTGCTATGGATATTGTCTCGAGGTGATTAAGGTCTACAATATGTATGGTATTTTCATTGAACCTGGCATTCTCATTTTCATGGGTATATATCAAATCCTCCAACCTCCTCCCTTAAGGAAGTACTGGTTGAGTGTCACCAAAGGGTCCCATCATCAGTAACTCTATAAAGAAATAGATATATTGGGAATATATCTCAATCAATTTCCCCTGAACTACAAAGGCCTCTATGTTGGCATCCCAATAGTATAATATATAGGAGAGGATCCCCTCACCCACTCTCATCAATGGGTTCTCAATACAATTGAGAAACCCGCATCGAGCTAAGGATCCTCATACCACATGTTTAGTGATAACTACATAACAACTATATTTGAATCCCCTTTCCCTCTATAATACTTTGAACTTATCCATGCCTACACAAAACCACACTTCATCAATAATTTATTCCTTGCACATATTTTCTAAGTTCAATGCTCCTTTTTCCCTTAAAATTTCATTCTCAATAGTTTTGGGCCTAAAAGGTGTACTGAAACAGTGTGGAAAACACCCTTGTTTTCCATGTTGGACCAATATGGAAATTGGGGGAATTTTTTTCTGTGGTGTGTAGAAAAATAACCTTATTTTATGCGTTGGTCGTAAACAAAATTGGCCAAGTTCTCCCCATGTCCAATCGAGACCTATCCTAAAAAAGTAAACCTCTTGAAATCAAAAGGAGGATTAGAACCCCTAACTGAAACTTGCTAGTTGAAATTTCCATGGTTGGTTTGTCCACAAAAAGAACACAAATATTTAGGGCCTCCTCCCTCTCTCCAAAATAAACATGCACAAATGAATTTGAATTTGGGGATTTAGTCCCTTTTTATAGAAAAACCCTCATTTTTTGTTTGCCTCATATGGCCCCATATGAACTCTGATTGACATTCCATATACATCATTGAAAACATATTTTTGATCCTGTAAAAAGGCTATTCTCATGTTTTTGTGCTTTGGTACTTCATCCATAAGTCCCTTTTTTCTTGGGAGCACTAAACTAGGTACCTTGTTTAATTTGAATTTTAATGCATCAATTTTATTTTCATAAGCACCTTTACACTTTGTTATTAGTTGACTTGTGTGCAAGAATTCACCATGTCATCCATTGTCTCTCTATGGAATGTGGTCATCTTATGGTAACCTCTTTTAACCAACATTTAGCATGGGATAGCTACCCTTGGTATGTTACATTTTCCTTTCATTCTCCTTGTAATCACCTATAGGACCACCCTCGCTAAGGTAGATGAATTAGCCTACCCATTTCTTGCATTTACTATCTACCTTGTGATAAAGTATTTCCTCCATGGGGTACCCTAGTATAGTGACCCTTGTTTCATATATGTGCCCATGTTATTCCATTCTCCTTAGAATGGGGATTATGTTTAGTTCACATCCCAAAGTTAAGCCTCATGCATCTTTACTCATCATGTTGATATCCTTACCCCTTGAACTCCCACATTATTGGTTGGTATTTGCTAAAATATCACATATCATAATACCTCCACTTCATCCATACTATGATGATCCTACAGTTTTATACCACTGTTCACCTACCCCTAAGGATATTACCACTAATTCCCCTTACCACTAATTACAACAACAACAACGCAAATTTAATAAATAATAAAAATAATAACAAATTAGTTTAGATTTATGTTTATCATAGTTTTTTCGAATGTATCTTAATAATCAAATTTTTCTAAGTATAATTTTTTTTTCAATTTTTTCTATATCAAAAATATATAGACTTAAAAATATTGATTTATCTAAATACCAAATAAATATAAAATTAAGATAAATCTAAATTAATTTCTCATGCTTTCTATAGATGTAGATGCAATTTTTGAAATAAATGAAGAATATGTGTTAGAGGTGAGAATGTCTCGACATTTTGAACCCTAAAGCAAGTCCATCTTCAAGAGAACTATAATAGTTCACTATATTTTCATATGGTTTCTCTAATATATTAATACTTTGAATTTCAACCAAGAGATTATTAATCATAAGATAAGGTTGGATTTGGTTTCATTCTATGAAAAATCATCTATAGGAAGCATTTTTAAGATGTTGTATGATTGTCTCCATATCTTCCTTCAATTTCAAACCATCATCATGATTAATGTTGTTATCAAATTTTTTGATTTCTATGGCCTCTCTTATTTTTCTTTTGTAATAGTGTGGGATTCTAGCTAACACTCTTGACCCCTCCAAACAAATATGGTGATTGGAGGTGTGTGAATCTTCAACGACATCAATTTTTTTGATCCTTTGATGATATATATGTGCACCATGTTCCTTCATCCTAGTTTTGATAGAGTGACATGTTTCACCAATGCACACCTTTCCACAGGAACATGGGATTGCATAAACTCCTTTATGAAGCTTTTGTTCAACTAGATTTATAGCAGAGTCTAACATGTTACGAAGAGAATTTGGAGGAGAGAAAAATACTCTTATGTTTTTCCTTACCAAGATTTTGGCTATCTTGTATGTAGTGCCTCAAATTTATGGGAGAGTAGTTCTTAGATGGTCCTCTCCAATTTTCTATCTATATATCTACCTCTACGTGATTTTTGAATGGTTTCATCAATTATCTTTTTATTGTAGGCATTATTTATAAGATCGATATTAAATTGGTTAATCTCTTGCTCCAGGTGGTCCTTATCAGAAACTCTCATGGCATGAATGGTCAACATATTGATTACACCAATTTTATTAGTTGGGTGATGATTACTTAGTGTGCTAAGGATCCATCTAAGAAAGGTATGCATCCATTTTCTTCTTTTTCCAAGGTGAACTTGATGTTATCATATTTGTTGTTGATATAGTTTGTGAATTCTTCCAATATGTTTTCCCCATGTGGCTAATTTTTATATACATCGTCAACGTACTTGCGCCACCACTTGGGCTTGTGAGGGAATGAATCCAATGCCTTTTTCTAAAAATTCTCCATAAAAATATTGGCAGCAACTCATGAAAGAGGTGAACCCATAGCCATTCCTTATGTTTGTTCGTATATTTCTTTGTGAAACTTGAAGTATGTTGATCTAAGACAAATTTCCACAAGGCTTGCAATTTCATCGTCAAATACATTTTTAATGACATCAACAACTTCATTAATTGGAATTTTAATGAAGAAGGAGACCACATCAAGCTG
The DNA here is from genome assembly GCA_009831015.1 of Picea engelmannii. Lineage (NCBI taxonomy): Eukaryota > Viridiplantae > Streptophyta > Pinopsida > Pinales > Pinaceae > Picea > Picea engelmannii. Next base: position 34,093 of record ML781574.1, read on the forward strand.
GCAAGTATATCCTCTACATTGTCCTTCCATTCCTTCATCATATTCACCAAATGTATCGATTTTTTTATAAATGAAGAAGTGCCTCCTATTAGAGGTTTGATCTTTCCTACCAAGTATTTTGCGATCTTGTAAGTAGGAGATCCTATTTTCTTAATAGTAGGTCTCAAGATAATGCCAACTTTATGGATTTTAGGTGCACTATAAATTTGTGGCATTATAGTGCTATTTGTGGATAAGCTTCTTTTTCAAATTGTCATCCAAGAATAAATTTGTATTGCCATGGAGACCTTCTTAGTAACTTTGTTCATTGGACTTCTTTCCACCTTCTTGTAGCTACCACTACTTAAATGTTCGTTCATCTTCTAGTTGTGGTCTACAATGTTTAAAATCGTGGTCGTGCTACCTTTATCTACTTTCAATATTATTAAATCTTTATTTTGTCTTTAAGGTTTTAAGAGAAGTCATTTATTCCTTAGAAATATTTCTTGTCGAAGGCTTGGGATTCTTGAGCACGATGGCACATCCCTGGTGAATATCTTCGGCTATATCTTTAGGAATATCCTTTACTGGGTTTTCAACACTACATATAATGTGTTCTTTAGGAATTTTTCTTGGAGCCATGACAAAATTCAATTCTTTTTCTAGTAACCTTAAAGTGACTTGTCCAAGTTTATGTCTGCTAGGTTAACTACAACGCTCTTTGTGTTATTAATCACACGATGTTGTCTCTTTGCAAGGTGCTCATATTTAGCGGCTTGTTTTTCTTTGGTTGTGGTAAAGATTCATTCAGATTTAATAGTTGTGCCAACATCTATTATGAGCCAAAAATCAACTTGTAGAGATTTATACAAACACAGGTTCAAGTTGAATGCATTACTAGAGAGGTAATATAGCTCACATATTGTGCATAGAACTAGAATAGCTCACGATATTTTCATATGGTTTCTCTAATATATAAATACTCTAAAAGATGATTATCTTAAGATAAGGTTGGCTTTGGTTTAAATGTATGAAGAATCATCTAAAGGAGATATTTTTAAGATGTTGTATGATTGGCTTCCAAACTTCCTTCAATTTTAAACCATCCCCCAATTGATGCTATTATCAAAATTTTCAATTTCTAAGGTCTCTTTTATATTTCTTTTGTAACAATGCAAGATTTTAGCCAACACTATTAACTCCTCCAAACAAAACAAATATAGTAATGGAAGGTGTGTGAATGTTCAACAACAACGGATTATTTTAATCCTTTGAAGGTGTATATATGCATTGTGTTATTAGTCCCTGCATTGTGTTATTAGTCCCTACCCTTTGGGCTGCAGGGACTCTTAGTAAACAATTTTTAGCTAGTCTATTAGTTGTGCACTCATACCAAAGCTGCACGAACCATTTTAAATCAAAGTTTTCAAAGTTTTATGCCATTTCCAAACTCAAGTTTGATTTTTTATCCTAAGTTTTCAAATTGTGCTCTTATTTGGCCTCTTTCCTAGGCATAAGGAGGAGATATGCAATTTTTTTCATTTGAAACTTATAAATGATGCCCAATTTAAGGTAATGATGCCCAATTTAAGGTGTAAGTATCTTCACGTGAACTAATGCTATCTTCAGAGATAGAATTAGTTAGTAAACATTTAATGTTTTCACTTCCCTTCTTCAATAGGGTGAGGTTCTTCATTACGGTTATGTGCCAGCAGAGAAGGTTGAGAACCATGCAAGCAAGATTAGTGTCAAGATTCGTGTCACTCAATGGTGGTGAGTCCAGTGAATCATCCATTCCATAAATACTCATTTAATCTGCGTATCCCTTCATCTGTTCATCTTCTTATCCCTTATTCATTAATATGCAAATCCCTTGTTCTGTAACCTTGTTCTTTAATCTGCAAAATAAAGACAACAAGTCAGGTTTTCTTCTTTAATATGCAACAATTCTTTAATCTGCAACAATTTTAGAAGGTTTTCTTTTTATTACTAAAGATTGCCCTTTCAAAACGTTTCACTTTGATGGTTGTTTTATAGTAAATAAATTTATAGGGCGAGTGAAAAAACTTCAAAACGTTTCACTTTGATGGTTTGCCCTTTCAAAACGTTTCACTTTGATGATTGTTTTATAGTAAATAAATTTATTGGGCGAGTGAAAAAACTTCAAAACGTTTCACTTTGATGGTTGTTTCCTAGTAAATAAATTTATTGGGCGAGTGAAAAAACATTTACATGGTACTTACCTCATTTGGACTTCATTGTTTGCATGAATGCCATGTTGAGGTCAACTATCTCCGCTAATGCATCTTCATGAGAGCCTGAGCCAGTATAGCTCTGGACCATTTCTTGCTAGGGCCAAGCATTATAGCTCTGGACCATTTCTTGCTAGGGCCAAGCATTAGGTGCCATCCGCGCTCCTTCCACACCATTCCCCTGCTTCCGATTCTTCCTCTGGTTATTCCCGTTGGATTTCAAGGGTCGAGGAGGATTGTAATTCTGTCAATTCATAGGGAACTTCCTTTGAATGAGGTTATCTCGGAAAACAATTCCCGGTGGGAATGAGGGGCTCCCATACGCCCTCTTTCATTACTGAAATCACCATCTCTCTAGGCCACATTCGCACTCTCTTTATGATCCAGAGACGCCCACTTTCATTACAGAATTTCCCATATTCTTGGGCCAAGTTCAACGGTCTCATTCGCAACGCCAGGTTATCACTCACCTTTGTAACTATATATAGAAATCCTCAATAACACCCATAACCCCAGGGATTCAAACATAGCTGTAGTACTACGACCTTAAAACCTGCTATAACCGGCCTCTCATCTGGGTCCAGGGAGATGCCCTAAACTGATTATAATTCTTACTTTCTTAATCAAATCCTGCTTTCTGCTTCCTGGCATTTTCGGTCTATATAATTTATTCATTTTCGAAACGTAAGTAGGCGTTTCCTGTCATCGTCTTTTTGGATGCATTCATACCAACATGCGGGATTATTTTTCTTTTCTGTGAAACTGTTCGTAGTAAGATTTTGTCTGGACATGGAAGGAGTGCAGTTCTCCATAGGTCCTTTCCACTCAATGAATCACAAAAGGAATAGTGAATTTCAGATTTTTATGAGTTGCTCACATTTTATTTTTACAGAAATGATGGGACGTAGAAATACGCAAGGTAGTATAAAAATTTATAAGAACAGTAGAAATATGACCTTATTATTAGCATATCGTGACATTGATATATCATTGAAAATGGAAAATTTCACTTTAACTCTGTGACAAAGTGCTAATATAATATCCGAGCATCTCTGTACAGACAATATTAGTTGTGTACATCTCGACAAAGTGCTAATATAATATCCGAGCATCTCTGTACAGACAATATTAGTTGTGTACATCTCATAGAATCTAGAACAAGTCGTAGGAAATGTAAATGAGTAGTCTAACATTGAAATTTATTCGATATAAGAGAAAAGGGGATTCTGAATTAAGCTTAACCTACCAAACCCAATTCTTTCAAACAATTTTTTGGCAAAAGAGCCTCTGGTTCAGTGACCTGAATACCACTTTCTAAATCATATCCATTCTCTGTTGCATAATTATTCCTTTCTACTTTGTAAACAGGCCCATCTATATCTGAATACACAATTCATGTGTTTTGTTGTGCAGATACATTGGAATCCAGAGACATAATATGTGATAATTGTTTTTGTGGCTTGAAGTTCTCCAACTCATCCATTTGCATTACGGAAATGAACCTAAAGAACATATTACATTTCTGAAACTAAAGAAAAAGCGCCATTCCTTCCAATCCATAGCAATAAAATCTCATGGAATCCAAGTTCAGTAAATGATCATGTCGCTTAACTCTGGATGACAGTCCTGAATGAATCCTATAGCCCTCAAATGCTCAGATAAAAAAGAGGTAAATTCGTTGGAGGGTTTCCGGGAAGATACAACACTCGTTTTTCCCCATTTTTTCCCCAAAACATTCTTGCTTGGATGCACATTCCATATCTCACACGCGCTCTCCAAACCAGACCCCCTCGCGCACACGAATCTTACTGCCCCACCAACAACCCTGAAAACACCCGACAGGCCAGAAGGACAAAAAGAACAGACCACTAGCAACATGAGGAAGTAAAACCAGTTGATAGCAACGCAAGCAAGAGTGCAAGCAAGAGTCATAGCAGCGACAAATCCTGAGCCAGTCACCCACGTACTTCCCATGCAAAATGGAGGAAATATCAGATAGACACGTGTAGTTTTAGAAGGCTCCCATCAGTACTATTTCTCTACTATATTTTAGGATTGAAATAAAGGAACTTTTTAGGAAACATATAGTATAGCAGTGCACTGAAACTAGAGGGTGGATTGAACATAGAAACCACCACAGGCTCGTTTGGATTCGAGTTTAATATGTGTTTATGAAATTCAGAGATGCATATGGCAGAAAATTGGGTCAGGTTATATTCAAAATTGAACTATGCAATTAACTGAAGATGGATAAGAATATTATATGTTCAATCTCTGTGCTCACAGGATCTGGCAATCAGCAATACATAAAAAGAAATTGCTCCACAACTACCCTTGTTTCAGCAATACATAAAAAGAAATTGCTCCACAACTACCCTTGTTTCAACTTAGTTTTGATAGAGCAACTTGTTTTACCAATGTAAACCTTTCCACATGTAATTGCATAAACCCCTTTCCACATAGAATTGCATAAACCCCTTTTATGAAGAATGTAATCTCTCACATGGTGTATCGTCCCTACTAGGTAAATACATATAGTGCTCGCCAAGAATAATGGTGGTGAGTAAAATATTATATAAATAGCAAATGACAATCGTGTGGGGCGTAGAAAAAGTTGAAGTGGAGACATGCGGTGGAGTGTGCCTTGAGGAAATAAATAAAATAAACACTTTTGCATCATTTACTTTAACGTGTTAAATCATGCTTTCACAATGCTATTAAATATTATTTAATAAAGTGTTTATGCTTTTATATTAAGTAACTTTTATTTAATAAAGTGCTTATGCTTTTATATAAAGTCTATTAATTTAAGTTGTTTTTTTGAAAGAAGCCTAATGAGATGAAGTGTTAACTTATGCTTTTATAATTTTATTGATTATTATATAAAGTCTATTAGTTTAAGTTGTTTTTTTGAAAGATGCTAATGAGATGAAGTGTTAACTTATGCTTTTATAATTTTATTGATTATTCCTTACATTAATGGTTATGTATTTAAATAAAGTAATATGTTCGTTAAATGATTTTATCAATATATATAAATAAATAAGTAAATAAATTTGTTGTCAATTGGGTGTAGTTAAAGTGGTTGTAAAGAAAAGTTGTTTTCCTTTTCGCTTAGGTTTAAATTTCATTTTATGGCATGTTTTTTCTTAGTGGGACGATTTATGATGAGTTATATATAATTTATTCATGAGTTGTTGACATGACCTTCGACAGTAATAATTTGATGATAGACATTAACTTGTATAATGGACTTAAATGTAAGTTGGTGTTTTCTCTTAGTGGGACGATTTATGATGAGTTATATATAATTTATTCATGAGTTCTTGACATGACCTTCGACAGTAATAATTTGATGATAGACATTAACTTGTATAATGGACTTAAATTTAAGTTGGAAACATGGTTAATCAATTGTATATGGACTTTAAAAGATATGGTTAAAAATGTGAGTTCTTGGTTGAATAACTACTTCATTGACAAGACCTTATGGCATGGTTTGAGTGCATAATATATTGATCGGGTTTAGGCTTATGACATTAAATTTCTATTGACTATTATTTTTTCATGGTAACTGTTATGAATTATATTGATGGAAAATATAGGGGGTTGTGGTGACTTCTAGACAACCTGTTACAAAAAAGAAGAAGGAATAGGCACTTTTGTTGGACTACTCTTACTCCCTGCCCCATATCATGTACAACTAAGTAGGGAGGACATCGCTCCTTTCCTAAACTCTTACATTGACTCTTATGAATGCTTATATATTTCTTTACAAATTGCTCGCAAAGACAAATACATCAAAATAACATACCTAGACCTCCATTGGAGTTCTCAAGGAGTAGTTGAATTTGGAAAGTGAAACCCAATGTATGTCTTACAACTCCAACATGTGAAAGAGATTGGAGTTCCTTCCTTCCTTTAACACTTCCTGGACATTCTCCTACAATGTATTTTCCTCAACCATCCTCTCGTGGTCCACCACTTTTTCCCCTAGGTCTTGTGTTTCTTCATCCATGTCTTCATGTCTCCTCCCCTCTTCCCTCATGATCTGTTTCATATTAATTTCTTTGATGCTCCTTCTCGCTTAATATTCCATACATATTTTCAAAAGCATGATTTGTCAACTAGGTAATGGAACTTGTCTAATGTTATGTTGAGCACCACCATTGTCTCCTTTGATTGATTCTTTGTACCGGTGCATCCTTTAGTTATGTCATAGTGTTGTCCCTTTTTACAATTTTTTTCAAAGCATCACATTTGAACAATGGCTTTCATAGTGTTGTAAATATTATTTTCATTGATATCAAAGACAGGGGGAGCCTATAGATGTCCATGATAAATATTACAAGCCTACAGATTTCCAAGATAAAGATTGCAAGATGGAGATTGTTGAAAGTATTACTTTTGGATTTTTTTATGGTCAGTTGGGATACCTATCTTTGAAGAAATTTTTATTTTGGATACCTAGCTCAAATGGGATCACAAGTTATATGGTTGGAAATATTATTCTAATATCTTTCCAATGGTATATGGAATTCCCTCTAACTCCCTAGGAATGAAGAGATATGATTTTTGTTTTGTCCAACAACCCAGCTAGAAAATTAAGGTCAACTCAGCCAGCCTTTACAGGTCGTCCCTAAAATAAAAGTGGGGACTGAATTACTATAAATACAAGATAGATTTTCACACTAGTAGTGTAACTAAGCAAGAGATCAAGTCTGAGGTGTGCAAAAGTGCTCTGAGGTGCACTAAATGTGTTGGGGTTTCTTTATGGTGTGCAAGAGAAGTCTAAGGGATTTTCTTGAGGTATTTCTTGTTCTCAATGTGCGCTATGAAGGAATGAAGGTATGTGATGTTGCCATATGCATTGTTTTAAGGTTGTGATGTTGTCATCAATGGATGTTTCCATTAGTGGATGTTTTCATCAGTGGATGTTTTCGTCAGTGAATGTTTCCATCAGTTGATGTTATCGTCAGTGGATGTTGTCGTCACTGATTACATTCTAAGAATGATGATATGAGGCTTGCTATGGTTTGAAGGATTGTCTATGGAATGAAACACACATGTGAAGTCAAAAGTACTCTATGTATGAATATATTGGATTGGTGTCTACACATATTTTATTGAGTTGATGCTTAGTTGAGGATATTGGTGTCTCTAGTAGGTTGGTGCCTACATCTTGTTGAGTTGGTGCTTAGTTGAGGAGATAGTTGTCTCCAGTAGGTTAGTTCCTACATCTTGTTGAGATGGTGATCAGTTAAGGAAATTAGTGTCTCCAGTAGGGTGGTGCCTACAATATTTGTAATAGTAGGTTGGTGCCTACAGACATTTATAAAGATAAGTTTATGGTTTTCTCCCAATTTGGTTTCCATGTTAAACTTGGTGCATTATGATTTGAGTTTATATGTGATTATTGTTTCTTAGCTAATGAATGATTTATGAATGGTTAAATAAACTATAAAATATTGTATATCGATTCACC
>ML781574.1:44675-120132 GCA_009831015.1 Picea engelmannii
TTTTTTACCGTTGAACTTCTCTATCTCGATTCTAGATGAGCTTTCCATTCCTCTTTCTTTACTCGAATCTCCACTGCAAAATCTCCCACTAAACCCAGGTTTATCACAGACCCAAGATAAACTTGATCTATCAAGACCGAGCCAAACCCTCAACAACAAAGGCATCCCTCTGAAGCCAAAAACTAGCTCTGATACCACATGTAAGTTTTAAACCTGTGAAGTAAAGCAATGCATATAGATTCTTAAGAAAGACAGAAATTAATAAATGGATCATACACAGAGTACACGAAGATTTTATACCGGAAACCCTCAACCAGGAAATCCTTTCTTATATTCATTATATCGAATTTCACCATTCACCATATAATATATACAATGTTTTTAGGTATTCCGTAGATACCAAAATCCGAATCCCCTAATCCGGGATTAATTTACAAAACCTCTAAAAATAGCAAAATCCACTAAAAATAGCACCCACACACACCCACACACACACATGTAAAGAATATAACACATACCCATCATTCCTTATCCATTTTATTTAGTAGCACTGTTTTATTCTCAGCATTTCTGGTTTCGGATGTCCGCATTTCGGCTGCCTTAGTTCTTCTTGCTTGGGTTTCGACCCCTTTTACATTGGTATTCTGTGAGTCTACCCCTATGTTATTTCACATCTCGGTCTCTTTCTGGGCGGGGTCATATATTTCCCCCCTAGGAAAAATTTTCTTGGGTTGCGCAGTCGACGCAGGTTTGTTTCTGGGCCTCAGATTGTATTTGTGCTGGAACTCGGCCATTATGGTGTCGACCATTCTTTGATGAGCGGGATCATCAACGTCGTTTAGGTTATTATCTTCAACCGATGATTGTTCAATGTTCAGGGACTTCTCATAATCTTCCTTCGTCAAGTGAGGTTGTATACCGTCGTCGCCTAAGTTGTTTATGTCTTCCTCCAAGTCTTCGAACTCTTGCATATCATTTTCCCCAATAAAATTTTCATTTTTTAGCGGTGCTTGGATCTTTTGGTCTTCATTTTTAATTTGTCTTAGTTGAAACTGAGGATTGGGATTTCTCCTGAATTCTCTTTTAACGAAGTGATCAACTTTCGATTGGTCTAGCTCCATTATCGAGATTTTGTTTGATAGTTCTTTGATTATCCTGGCCATGCCATCCATCTTGTCATCTGAGGATCTTCCGGATCCAGCCCTACTTGTTCTCTAAGACGTCTAGTTTCCCTATTTCCCATCTCTCTTTTCGTTTTTAATTTACTCGAGGCCATCATGTTTGACTCAATTTCCACAGTGTCATCTTGCATTCGGGTTAGGTCAGCCCCTCTCCTTTCTCTTAATAGTAGAGCAAAATCGGGTTCAAAATATCCTGCGAAAGTTACTTTGGTTGCAGGCTGGGACGGTTTAACTTCAACAGGGATCTTATTGTACAACTTGTTAAACCTTTGGATAAATTCCATAACAGTTTCAGATCCCTTTTTCTTTAAAGACCCGAACTCAGTCAATTAGTATAAATGATCCTTTCTTTCGCCCCATTGTTTGAGAAAGAGGTCTTCTAGTGCATCGTAGGATATGATTGAACCTGGGGGCAGGCTTCAAAACCAAGTTCTTACCTATCCCTCAAAGGTTTGGATAGACAATCAGGAATACACGTCCTCATGCTCAAGCCCTAGAATATCAACGAATTGATAAAAAAAGTTGATATTCTCAGCTACAGTTAGATCCCCTTCTCCTGTGAACTTGGGTAGGTTTTTCATATAGTTCTCAGGTAAATCATGGAGAGGTACCAGAAGTACCAAGGGGGAGTATCTAGCGGCTACTTTGGTAAAAACCCTGGGAGGCATTTGTTGGCCTTGGCCTCCTATTCCCCCTGCTCCTCCTCCTCCGACGACCATGGATAACCTAGGAGAGGAAATCTGTGCATTATAAAGAGGGTTGGCAAAGATGTATAGCGACTCTCTGGATTCCCCGGGGTGGAAAGGGGAAAAGTCAGGAAAAGTTTTACCAGGAGAGGTGGAAGATGAAAAAGGAGAAGAAGGTATACGTGGACTCGACTCCTTTGACTTGCAGGATATGTAAATGGGAGTGATGGAGGGGTTTAGAGTCGATGGGATATTGATAGGGATGAGCTTTAAGGAAGGAGTGTTGCCCCTTGTAGCGTAAGAGGCCGTTAGAGAGGTCTTGGTTTTGATCTTGTGTAGGAGTTGCCCAGATTTCAGGGTTTCGACTTCGACGACACTGTCCGATATTTTCCCGAGAGGAAGTTATCATGAGGGGGATGGTTTAAGAAAGGTATTATATTTAGACTGATTAGACTTGGGTTGATAGGAAACCACGTTTTGTTTAAAAAGACCCCTTGGTCTTAGTATTTTTTCAGGGTCGGAAACTGGCACTGTCTGTTTGGCATCTGGTTTTTGTCTGGTGTTCTTCTGAAAGGATGATTATTGGCCTTAGGGGAGACAATTATTTTTTAACCATGGTTCAAGAACATTGGTATTCTTCCACCACCCCATAAAATCCTTGTTTAAATACCTTTCCAAGAAGAGGAACATATTTTTCCATGGGAATGTGGTTGTGATATTTATTTTCTAGAACCTCAATGAGTTTCCTTACAAAGTGTTCATTTACATTTTGACTGTATTTCCCTTATTTTGAGTTCTCTACGACTAGGGATTTAAAATATTCAACTTCTTTCTCAAACATTTTCAAGTTTAATCCTCCAATTAGTGCTACCCTAGTAATAGCTTCTCCTTACACACATGATTCTATATTCTCTTTCTTATGTTATTCACGCTATGCAAATTCATGATAGCTTAGATCAAAACCTACTATGCATGCAAGAGCTTACATCTATTACAATATATAAAATACACTTGATTTGTAAATATCGATTGAATATTGATGAAAACACAATAATAAATTAGTGATTGCAATAAGAATCCTCCTTAAAACATCACCATTTAACATGTGGCCTGCTTACTTGAATGGATATGGAAAACCTCATTTGTGAGTCTAAATAGGTAGACATTTTTAAAGAAAGAACTTAGATGATAATATGACACCTAAAACAGTTCAATAACTTCACAATTGATAGCAATGGTTTATTATTGAGATATAGATAACTGTTATTTTTTAATATCAAAACATGTAGTGAAAGATGAAGAGTAAATAAATGGGATATTTCCATAGGCCTCTTACTAAGAATGTATGAAGATATACTATAATATGTGTGATTGTGGCGATTCTTAACATTGGAAGTAAGTGTTTAGATCTTTTTGAACTTCAAGTTCGGGTGCAACCTACCTTTGACTATGTATTGCTAGGTTCATTGTATCTTGCATGTTCTTTATCAATGAGCACTTGCGAAGAGTGATGCATCCTCAAGGTAGCCTACATGTGTAATAATATTCAATTAGAAATCGTGTCAAAGTTATGGCCTACATGTGTAATAATATTCAATTTGAAACGATCTCAAAGTTATCTCCACTAACTTCCCTATTATTAAGGATAATAAAATCTAAGGCATGTTCCCAAAATCATTCACAATAGCAACTAATAGATTTGGATTTCATTGGGATTGAGATTTGATGCTACAATTTAAACCCTTCAGTCCTTGGATATCTAAGGTTTTTCATATTTTTGTTTTTTTGTCCAAATTGGTATATGTGATATAGAAATATGTACAATTTATCATTTTGAAAGTGAAGAGTTCATTTGTAGTTATGCATTTTTTTTAAATTGCATTATGTTATTTGTATAACAAAAATTACGACTGAGAGAGTTAATAAGAATGAGAATGAATTTTATGAACATTATATCAAAATAAGAAGAGTGTTTGTGATTAAATATGTGATTATAATATTATTGTTGAGCCAATATATACACTCAGGTTTAAATCCCTTTGGGATATTTTTTTTTAATCAGAACTAAGAAATATTATATTAAAAAGTTGGAGTAGGGCTAACAACAAACATACAAAAATATTTTCCATGGTGTTGCAAACAAAATTTGCAACTCTCACAAGCTACATAAGGGAGTTTGAATATGTTTGTATTTATTACATCCTAACTATTTACACATGTATGTTTCTTATTAAAAACATCAAAACTCTAATAAAATAAAAAGCATAAAGACTATCTAAACACATGTTGGCTAGTGGCCTCCTCTTGGCTAACATTGGGGGCTAGGGAGGTCTATTGATCAATGCCCATGGCCTCTTTCAAGTAGTAAACAATCTCCTCTTCTTTGAAATCTCTCTAAGCTAAGTTGATTGGTAGTCATTGATTAGAGGAAGTGGAGAGAGAATCCTTGCATATATTTAGAACCACGTTTTGGAGCATGCCACATTCTACTTCAAGGATGTCCATTTTTTCTCTTTATTGAATAAGAAGACTCATGATAGTCATTTCCTGAGAAGCACACTAATTTTCATTTTCATGAATCCTAGTGTTCATCGAGAGTAGAGATGTTTGATTGATTTGGATAGTCTCTTCATGCCAACAAATAACTCTTCGAACCTCCTATAAATCCCTAGAATCCATGAGATCTAATTCATCTTCAATTTTTCTTGCAATTGAAAAAGTTAAGTGGCGACCAAACTATCCAAATCTAGAACCAACACATTGAATAAGTTCTAAATTCCACTTCACTTCATTACACTTCCAAAAAATTATAATGCATGGACTTAGACGTCCCAACGGTTGACATCTAAGTGATAGAACTAGTGAGTTAAACCCTAACCAACATAGGTGACTTAAACAAGTAGAGCATTTCCCCAAGCCCAACACTCAGAACCAGAAACCAACACATGAAATACAAGTAGGATTCCATAGCCAAAAATAACCAAATCTTGAATCCTTAAAAAACCAAGGAGTTGCAACCCAGATGCCATAATTCTAATACAACATCCAAAATTATAGGAAATCTCTTACCAAGTTAGATCAAAATTCACTATGCTTCCGGAATTTTATGATGTCTGGAATAAGAGATCCCAATGGTCTAGTTCCAATAAACATAACCAAATAAATAAAACCTGACCAACAAAGGTGAAAAAGACAAGGAGAACATTTCCCCAAGACTACCACCTGAAATTAGAGGCCAACAAATAAATTAATGGAAGGATTTTGTAGCTAGAGATAACTAGATCTTGAACTCTGAAAAACCAAAGAATTACAACCCAGATACCAAATTTTTGAAACAACATCCAAAGTAATGGGAAAGATCTTACCAAGTTAACTCAAAACATATTGGAGCTACCAAGGCTACCTCAAAATAAAAAATACACTCTTTCCACCATCCCACCTCGTCGGTGATAGTCTATAATGAAGAAATCAAAGACCAAAGAGAAGATTAATTCTCACATGCATTATATCTAGGACTATGTCCTTGCAAGTCCTTTCCCCACACTTGAAAACAAAAATGAGGATTATCATGGCATATGTTAATTAAATGAGGAGTTATGTAGCTTAAAGTCCAAGTGGGTTGAAAACTTTAGGGGATATGACAAAAACAATGGCCCACATTTTTTATCATAACCCCTTGTGAGAGAGAGTTTGCTTCATTATCTAATACATCGACCTATGTATTAAGCTCTCTTAGTGCTTGATAGAATGATACCTTGTTCATATTTTGGACTACCTTGTTGATTCTTATAATGATTGAGGATAGCTTGTTATATTTCATTTTTGTGTGAAAAACCAGTGATTTGATAATGACACTAGAATATCCAACTACGATCATCAATTATATGTTGGAATCGATTGCAAGGAGAATGCACTAGAATAGAGCATAAGATTCAGCTTGATTATTAGTTGAAGTTCCTAATCCCCAAGAAAAGGTTGAATCATGTCTTCCATCAGGATCAAGATAATCCCTCTCACACCTGCCACCCCTAGATTTCCTTTAGATTCTCTGTCAAATAAAAGAATATGACATTTCTATTTTATTCGCCAATCAAGGAATTCCTATTCAGCCATTTAAATTTTCCATGAAGTGCCACTAGTTGGGTTGCACGTAAACATGCTAGAGCCTTGGATTGATAGAGGAAATTGATGAATACATGTCTCCTCCTCTTGATCCAATGAATGTTGATTATTCATTCCTCTTCCTTTAGAAATGAAATATTCTAATATAAGGCCTTTAGCCTTAGCTGCCAACAATTTAGGATTGTCCATAGCCTGGATAAAAATATCCCTATTGCAAGCCAGCCAAATCTTCCAACAATTGTTTTTGGAAGAGTTGACCACAACCATCGTAGAAGATTTCTTTCTTAAGAGACCCCGTATAATTTTTACTCCATAGGATGAACATGTCTCTCCATGTGTTGGTATTGTATATTTGATGGCTCAGACTAGAAAAGGTGCTTGACCATACCTATTTGGTTGAAGTGAAATCAAAGAAAATTTGATGGGAAATTTCCTCTACTAATTGACATAAAACACATTTGGAAGGGCCTTGGATTCCTCATTTTTGAAGGTTATATGTTGTCAAGAGTTTTACATGCCTCATGATCTAACAAAATATATTTATTTTAGGAATCCCATCATTATGCGATACCTAATTCCAGATGGGAGATTTCTAGGGGAAGGGAAGAGAGAGAAGTAAATGCACGTATCCTTCCCTCATGTTGTAATAAATTTCACCCCAACCCTTTTGGTCCAAGACATGAATCTCGCATGGAGCACGGCCTTTAATATTATCTAATAGATCCAAGACAACATGATTCAAATGTGAGGGGGGTGATTTGATCAACCAATCCATCTAGAAGCTAGAGAAATCAAACCATTAGGATATGTCAAAGAGGGTAGTTATATTAACAATTCTCAAAAATAGGCATTAAACCCAAGGACGAGGCCCAATTAGACTCATCCATGTTTGCTATGGAATAATCCTTCAGGTTAATGGTTCAGAAACTGTTCGATGGGCTCTAAAATTTGTTTGGTTTCTCTCTTTTTGTACTTTTTATTGTTTTATATTTGATAGCTATGTACTACGAAAAATAAGTGGAATACAGAATTTGTAAAAGTTTTCCCTAAGGATAACCTTCAAGAACAATAGATAAAGGTAATCCACCGCGTTAGTTCTTTAAGAACGAATTCTAGCAAGAAACCTTTATTATCAATTACCTTTAAGAAAAGACATATATGAAAGAGAGGAAATGATTCTTCCTTAAAACACAACTCTTAAAAGATACTTTATACTTCTAAGAAATAATTCTATAGAAGACTTAGCTACAACATACCCTCATAAACAAACAATTGTTTAAATTTTATTCTATCAATGCTCATAAAACTAATTCTATAATTATTGAATAACTTAATGAGAATCAAACAGTTTACAAAAAATAAAAGATCAAAGAATACCAAAACTTGTATCTAGCAATTTATGCAATCAAACAAGTTAACTTGATTAAATTGAAATTCTTACTAGACAGGTTCAACATAATAATTGATTGAAAAATAATCCACAACACAATCCATGCACACAATGGTTCTATAAAAAATTATCAGTGCTTCTGGAGCTTCTGAATTAAATCTTGAAATAGTTCTTGATTACATTCTGCCAAATTTTCTCTATTACCAAAAGTCTCTTTCTAAAGGTTAACCCATTTATTTATACACTAAGAGTATAAAAAATAGTAAACTCACTAAAAAATAAAAATGAGTCAAGATGACTCATATCATCATGGAGTCTTGGAGCTTGCATGTTCATCTAAATATTCCACCCATTGTGAACAAAGCTTGGTGCATCTTTCACCATACAAACATTTATGTAAATCCATCAACATGATGAGGGTATGCTTTGTCTCCCTGTATTGACACATGTACTTTTCAATTTTGGGTATCAGTTGTCTGATCCAATCAAGAGTTATTGCTCTAACTGAATATTTATGTAGGTGACCTCGCTCCACTGCAGATATTTTCTTTACCTCTTTATAGTACTCATTGAAATTTCTTTTAAAACATTTAAATACTTATTCAATCAGACAAAACTCTGATGGGGATTCAAACATCGACAATTGAAGGTCAATCATCATTTGGTTTATCTTTTTCCAGGTCTGATTGTAGGCATCCCATTCTTCTTCCATTATTTCCCTTGATTCTTCTACAATATTGCCCCAGTATCGTGTTGTTGAGTGCATATTTGAAATGTTGTCATATGTTAAGATATCAATTCCATGATCTTCATCTCCCTCGTCCTTCTGAATTTCCTTGAGGAACTCCACCCGGTCCAGAGCCCTGGTACCTTTCTCACTCCATCGGAGTGTTTCCTTGTGCACTATCCCTAATAATAGGGTCTCTTATTGGAGTGATATTACCTTTCTTAAAATATCATCTTGTTTTAATAGGTGTTTATCATGCTCCTCCATGAGATATTTTCTCAAATTAGAATCCCCTCCATCCTCCTCATAGTATTAAACCTGATGTTGAAGAGAGGATACTTCTTGCTTGGCTTGTTCCAACTCTCTTTCCTCTACTATAGCTTTATCAAATTAAACATGAGTGGTGGAAATTCTTGATGAAACAAGCTCACTCATCCTAGCCTTATTTGTATTAAGGATTACCTCCCCCAAGGTACATAGTACACAACTATCTATTTTGGTCTTTCTCTTTCGCTGAGTCCCTATGAAAATTGACTTTATTTTTATGTCGTATGCAAAAGATCCAAATCAAACAATTCATCAATCGGTTGGGGAATATTTTGGTTAACCCAAGAAAAAATATTCCCCATACTACCAAGATTGTAAAAGTTTCCAGTGATGGTCTCCTAACCTTTCTCTTTAGGCTAGGTATCTTTATTCTCCTCTTATTCATGATTCGCTTGAATATTCTCATCTGTATGGGTTTTCTGAACCTTCTCAGCATAATGATATTGTTGGGTCTTCTAAGCTGATGGAGTTTCCTATGTCTAATTCATTGTATTTTCCCCTTGAGTCTCCTCAAATGATGGTTCTTCATGGGTTTTCTTAGTTGATTTACCTTGTTTCAATATTTCCCCTTGTGTATAGGTATCATCCTCCTCCTTTTTCTTTTGTACCATTGTATCATCAACACCCCCTGCATTCTTACCTTCTCTTGCTAACTGGATTTGTTGGGGATCCTGGGCACCTAGAATACCTTTTGGATCCTTGGGTAAAGTGACCTTTTCAGTTGAGATACTAATATGATCTTGGTCATGTTCATCAACTAGCCCTATGGTGTTCCCTTCATGAGTTTGATTATATTTCTCAATGTTATCATATTCTTATCTTGCAACCTTTTTTTCCTTTGAGTCTTGAGGAGGATATTCAACATTTTACAAATTGTCATTGGTGATGGGCACACATGTTTTCTCATTTATTCATCATCCTTTGTTATATCAATGATATCACAAGGTTTGTGAGTTGTTGGATTATTTTTATATTCACTTTTGTTTCTATCCTCTTTCTCTTTTCTTATCCTCTCAAGTTCTTCCTTTGTTCTCTATTCCTCTTGATCTCGCATCTGCTTCTCATATAACTCTTCCTCTTATTTTTCTCTTCCATGTCTTGTTTAGTATTTTTGGATTTTCGAGAGGGGGGGTGAATAAGTAATGAGCAATTACAGTACTTTTAACCATAGTTTATTCTTCAACAATATTCAACAGTTTATCATTATCATTCAATATATCATCAACAGTATAATCATAAACAACATCACATCACAATAGATACACGGTACACTGGAATTTACGTGGAAACCCAAACGGTAGAAAACCATGGAATTATTTTCTTATATATCAAAATAATACATTCATTGGAAGCACCAACTTCCTATTCTCTAGCTACAACTGGAAAGAGGCTCCAACCCCCTATTCTCATGCTTCAACCTGAAGGAAGCTACAACTACCTAAATTCTCTAGCTCCAACTAGAAGGAGGATACAACCCCCTGAGTTCTTTAACTACAACCGGAAGGTAGATACAACCACCTATACTTTCCCCATCTAACCACCCTGTAATATAAATGTAGACCAATTTTCACTATCACAAACTAGGCCAATGTCACTACCACTTTCACTGTCACTCTGTCTCTTTCACTATCTTTGTCACTGTCAAATCAACTTGTATCTTATCATCAACCAAGTAAACATGTACCATACCATGAATCGATTTTATACCAATAAACATACTATCTCATGCATCAATCATGAACGAAAAGATACATCAACAATAAATAGTTAATCATGAACTAGAGCATCAACAATGTACAACATGTAACATATACCATATTGTCAAACATATGCAGATATGTACCATATCATCAATAAAGTATCTCAAAGAGACAATGCATGCCCCTCATGCATATTCCACCATACAACATGAATATGCATCAACCATATACATTCAACTCAAAGATAAGAACCATAAGAACCATGTAATGTGTTGAACCAGATATAAGAGTGGTCATCCATCTACCAAGAAACCAAGATATACCATATACAAATACCAAACCAACCATACCAAGTATGTGTCAAGCATACGCCATATAATGACAAGAAGTAACCATCAAAACAAGTATAAAACCATGCCAATACCTTTGTAGTTGACCTGAACCTCTGATATGTTGACATGTAACCTTTCTTCAAACTTCAGGGACCTGATATCAAGATCTACTCAAAATTTCTTGAGATTTTCACATGTACGCAAATTTCTTTTCTATAGCCTGTGTATATAATCCATTTTTTCCATTGTATCCCACATACATATGCTCCATTTCTGACCTGCTACCTGCGTATACCTCAAAAACTAGGGTTTTCTGCAACTCCGAAACTTTCATCGTCAACCCTTCTTTTATACCTCAGAAATTGACACTACAACCTTAGAAAAAGATCACTAGATCACAAGAAAGATAAGCAATGAATAAGTGTATGAGTTTGTTTGTGAATGACTCCTTGAGGTGTTTATATACTTGTGCTAAGTAACTCCTCTCCTTGGTTTAGGGCTTCTAAGGTTTGCTTGTTACAACAAATTTACCCCTTTGACCAAGACTTATAAAAAACTAGGGGCTTCTTATCCAATCTTCGGGGTTCCAACTTTACAAGGCCATATCTCCCTAACCATGAGGAACCACATGGCGTTCCACATATCTCCAAAAATGGCATGATTAGTAATATCCATCTATGAGGGTGTTTCCTACATTCACATTATCCTTTATATCCATATTATTCATTCAACTTTGAGTGCCAAAACCACACCGTCAGGGCTACCAAAATTCTTCAAGGGTTGACATAAATCTCTAAGATCACTCTCCAAGGGTTGACATCAATGAAAACCAACTGTCCAACAATCACACCCTTTGGCATTGATGGCAACACTTAGGCATGGAACGCCTTATGCTCATGCTTCCCCTATGACCATCGTTCTCCCTCTCTGCATGATTCTTTCTCTCCATCTCCATGCCTTTCTCTTTATCTCTCCCCTTTTGGCATCGATGGAAAAGGGTAATCCTCCTCTTATGGCTTCTCCCCCCATTTATAGGCCTCTACTAACTCTATTTACCTTTCTCTTCATGGTGCTTCCTCGTGTAACTCTATGATGTATTTGAAAAGAATTCAAAAGAATTATTTACTTAAACTCTTCAAAAAATTTGTTTCTCTCCCCCTACATTGTGAAGTTTGATTCCATGTGGATCACTTTGGGGTAGAAACTATTCCAATTTTCTATCCTTTCTCTTCATGGTGCTTCCTCGTGTAGAGTTGACCTTTCTCTTCATGGTGCTTCCTCGTGTAACTCTATGATGTATTTGAAAAGAATTCAAAAGAATTATTTACTTAAACTCTTCAAAAAATTTGTTTCTCTCCCCCTATATTGTGAAGTTTGATTCCATGTGGATCACTTTGGGGTAGAAACTATTCCAATTTTCTATCCTAGATACTCAAAAGGTTCCTTTGCAAGCGGGTTGGTGAAGATATCTGCAGTCTTTTTTTTTGCCTCGACATACTCTATCTTGATGTTATTATTTGTATCACGTTCCCATAATAAGTGATGATTTATCGGAATGTGCTTCTTATTACAATGCATTACTAGATTCGTTAAAATACTCATGGCAGTGGTTCTATCACAAAGTATTGAAATGGGCTCATCATACTTTACTTGCATATCCTGCAAAGTCTGCTTCATCCAAAGAACCTGATTACAACGTGTCGTTGATACAATATATTTTTTTTATGTTGTAGACAAGGATACTGATGACTGTTTGTTTCTTAACCATTATACCAAACACACACCTAAGTAGAAATTTTCCCCATTTGTACTTCTTCTATCATCAATGCAACCTTCCAAATCTGCATATGTGTAGGAAACAAGAGATATATCCTTCCCTTTTGGATACCATAAACCGAACTCTTATGTACATTGGAGTTATATGCATATCATATTTATTGCCAAAACATGTGATTCCTTTGGTGCTTCATGAAACCTTACAACCTATCCAATTTCTTGCACCACGTCCAGTTTAGAAGTTGTCACATAAAGTAAGATACCAATCATTGATCTGTACTATCTCTGATATACATCCTTAGAATCATCATCCTCACTTAACTTGCAACATGTTTGCATAGGAGTACTAATTTTTTGGCAATCTCTCATTCCAAACTTCTTCAACATTTCTCTAATATACTTTTCCTAAGAGATGAAGATACCTTTGTTGATATGACATATCTATAGTCCCAAAAAGAAGGTTAACTCACCAATAAAGGACATATCAAATAATCAATATATTGTCTCGGTCCACCTTTATGTAGATATTGTTGTCTGCATTTACTTTCCTGAACCCTTGTTGTTGTAAATATATGTCCAGTCTCGAATACCATGCTCTAGGGGCTTGTTTGAGACCATATAAATCTTTCTTCAATCTTCAAACATAAATTTCCTTCTCTAATAATTGAAGTCCTTCTGGCTGCTCAATGTATACTTCTTCCTCTAGATATCAGTTTAGGAATGTTGATTTCACGTCTATCTGATACACTTTAATATTCTTGGAGCATGAATAATCTAGTATGATTCTGATTGCTTCCATCTTATCAACTAGGAAAAATGTCTCTTCAAAATATATACCTTCAACTTGAGAGTATCCTTTGCATACCAATATTTCTTTGTTCCTGGTAACCTTCCCATCCTCATTCAATTTGTTCTTGAAGACCCACTTTGTACCAATGGCATTCTTGTTCTTTTGTCTTGGAACTAATTCCCATGTGTCATTCTTCTCTATCTGATCTAACTCTTCATCCATAGCCTTAACCCAGTGTTCATATTTGTTGGCTTCTTCAAAATTGCTTGGCTCAATTGTAAACAATAGTGCTAGATGTTCTTGTTCTGGTGACCTGATTCTTCTTTTGGTTTCAACTACTGCATATTTATTGCCAATCATCTGATCTAATGGATGATTATTTTGCACTTGTTTGCTGGGTGAATTTGGAGGTGCTTGAATATCCTGTTGTTATTGCTCTACTTATGGCTTCTCTTCTTCTTCATCTAATTCTTCATCTACTACTTATTATTTCAAATCTTCTGCATGATCATGTTCAAATAAATCTTTGCTACTTTCTTTTATCTTTCGACCATCTGTCTCATCAATCGTCACATTGATTATTTCCATTATGTTGTTGAGTCTCAAGTTGAAAAAATTGTATGCTTTCCTTCATAGATGATTTTAGGGGATAAATTTTGCAAATGGGCTAATTTTCCATGTTTTTTTCCCAAAAAAAGATTTTCCAATTTCCATTTTTTCTAAAAACGATTTTCCCAAATTCCATAGAATAAAAGTATTTATCCTTAAAAATCACCAAAATTTTATAGAAACCATATCAAATCCTTAGAAATTTTAATATTTTTACAAAAGTATCGCCAAACTTTTTACATTTTGCATAGTAAGGACTAGTAAGATTAGCCCTGGTTTCTACATTTCAATACAAATTTCCATGCTTAAAATTATCCCTTCTTTCCTTTTTCTTGAGTACCCAACCAAAATGTCTTTATCGACTCGAGAATCAAATTTTCCAATTCTACCATCTTCTCTTTTGATGTAGCATTTGCTTCTGAAAACTCTGAAGTGATTTACATTTGTTGGTCTTCCTTTCCATAGTTCATATGGAGTCTTATCATTGTTATTTATGAGCATCCCTCTATTATGAATGTGAACTATCGTATTCACTGCTTGTACCCAAAATAAATTTGTCAACTTGGAATCCATTAACATGGTTATGGCCATTTCCTGTACTATTTTAATCTTCCTTTCAACAACTCCATTTTGTTGAGGTGTCCTGGCTATTGAGAATTACCTCTTTATCCCATGCCCACTGTAGAATTCCATGAATTCCTTTTATGCAAATTCTCTTCCATTGTCTGACCTCAAACACTGGATTTTCAACTATGTATCAGTTTCAACCATCTCTTTGTATGTCTTGAATCTTTTGAATGCCTCTGAATTCTTGTTTAGAAATAAAACTGAATTCATTCTTATGTAGTCATCAACTAGTATCATGAAGTGTTTTTCACCTTTAAATATTTTTTTTCTTATCGTTCCAACTAGATCAATATGTACAATTTCCATTGGTTTTGTTGTGCAGTATCACTTTGACTTGAACTTTGTCTTGGTTTATTTTCCCTGCAAACAATGCTTGCATAGAATGTTTTTTGGCTTCAAGATCTCGAGTATTTCTCTTACTGCTTCCTTTTTTCTTACTCTGACAAGATTATGAAAATTTATATGACCCATTCTCTTGTGCCAGAGCCAAATTTCATCATCCTTTTGTAAGCAACATATTTCTTTTCCTATTTCATTTAGAACATATATGTTGCTTGGAGTTCTTACAATTGTAGCTACCAACTTTCCATATTTTTCTTTCCTTATTTATCACTTCCTTGAATCAAACACAGGTATTTGTCCTTGATCACACATTTGAATTACACTTAGAAGATTGTGTTTCATGTCGTTGACCAATAAAACATTTTCTATTGTGGCATCCTTACTTCCAAGCTTGATTGTGCCCTTTCCAATGATCTTGAATGAGTTTTCATTCCCAAATGAAACTGATCCATCTCTTTCCTTCTTTAATGTTAGAAACATGTCTTTATCACCTTTCATATGCTTTGAGAATCCATTGTCAACATACCATCCATGTTTCTTGTGTTGAGCTTGTAGAGCAAGATTGCATTCTTCAGTGTTGAATTGATCCTACTTTCTTATCCATATTTTTTGTAGTTCATGCTTATGGTTGTTGATATTCTTCTTTGGTTTTCTTGGAGGAGCAGTGAGTCTGCAATCTCTAGCCATATGTCCAACGGTGTTGCACTTATATCATTCTACCTCATCACTTAATGATCCAAATCTGTTGTAGCTTCTATTATGTGCTTCATGAGATCTTCTTAGATAACTATTTCTTGTATCGCCCTCATCATTGCTTCTGTTCTTGGTATTGGCTCTATAATTCACAACTTTGTGCCCAAAATTATAACATGAATAACATGAGCCAAGAAAAATAGTTTGATACCTGGGAGTAGAATATATTCTAAATGGTGCTTCTCTTATGAATCCTTCTTCTTCTTGAGGTATTTATATAGTTGGCTTCTACTGATATTGACTTCTGAATCTTCTAGGTTGTGCAGTGTCTCTGTAATATTCCTCTTGAGTTTTCATGTCTTCTTATTTCAAGGGACCTCTGACAACTTCTGCATAGTTTATTGGTTTTGCTTCTTGCTCTATTATTTTGTAGCTTGAACCTTTCTCTGTCTACATCTGATTGTATCCTAATTCAGATCTTCCATAGTAAGGTCATTGACTATTAATGATATTATCTAATATCCTTGTGTTGTTTTCTTTCATGTCCTTCTTCTGACGATCTTTTCTTAGAATGACTATCTCTGATTCTAACTTTTCAATGATCATGTCCTTTTCATATAAATTTCCTCTGAGTGCTTCTTTAATACTCTTGTCTTATTCTTCCTGGAGTTTTGGCTTCGTGATTTTCTACTGAACTTATTTGGAGTTCTGAGATTCTTCTTTCTTCATTAGTTCTGCCTAGAGTGACTTGTTTTTCTTCTTTTCTCTTTTAATAACTTCTATGGCACTCAACAATTCTTCTCTATAATTGAATTATGCCTCTTCATATTCTTCTTTGGATCCCTCTTCATCGGAGTCTTCTATTTCCATCAATAGTACCCTTTCTATATCATTGTCGCTGACTTCATCTTCGTCTGATGAAGAATAGTCTTCCTTGGTGCAAAGGATTTTCTTGAAAACTTCTTTTTATTTCTTCTACCCTTTTGAATTTTCTTTTTCTTTTTAGGGTCATCTTCTTATTCATTTCTTTTATTTTTTTATAAGGACACTTATTAGCAAAATGACCAACACCATCAAAATTAAAACAAATCAATGGAAGCTTATCTTTGTATTTGTTGGTTCCCGTTTTGAACCTTCTAAAAACGTTATCCACTTCTTCATCTCCTTTGAATCATCGTTGCAACTACAATTTGACTTTGCCTTATGTTTATATTTCTTCTTTATCTTGTTTTATGCCTTGAATGTTGCTTATTTCATGACTAGATTGTCTTGCTATGTCCTCATCTCGTAAGTTGTGATTATCTCGTGTAGCTCATCCATGCTTAAGGTGTCTAGATTTTCTCTCTCTTCTAGGGTTGAAATATTCAGATCATATCTCATAGGTAGAGACCTCAATAACTTTTGAACAATGGTTGTTTCCTTCATTTCTTCTCCCAAACCCTTGATAGAATTGATTGTCTCATCAAATCGTAGAAAGTAGGACGCAATGTTTTTATCTTCCTTCATATTCAATTGTTCAAACTTGACTAAAAAATTTTGAAGTTTGGCTCCTTTAACTTTGGCATCTCCTTCATATATATTCTTCAGTTTGTCCTAGATTTATTTTGCATATTCACAGTGCACAACCTTAGTGTATATTGATTCATTCAAACCATTTCGTATAACATTATTTTCTCTAGAATCATTGTCTTCAACTTTCTTTCCATCCTTATCTATCGGGGGAGTGGTTGGTGCTTTGTAGCCATCTATTACTACTCGCCAAACATCGAATCCATGTGATTGTACATATGTGTTCATTCATATTCTCCCAAATTCATAGTTTTGACCGTCAAACTGTGGTACCCCAATCCTAGCGTAGTCCATGATCTCCTTCCAGTGGTTAGACTACTTTCTAAAGGACCTGCTCATATACCAATTGTTGGATTACTGAGAGGGGGCATGAATTAGTAATGAGCAATTATAGTACTTTTAACCATAGTTTATTCTTCAACAATATTCAGCAGTTTATCATTAGCATTGAATATATTATCAACAATATAATCATAAACACCATCACATCACAATAGATACACAGTACACCATAATTTACGTGTAAAACCACAAAATGATTTTCTTATATATCGAAAGAATTCATTCATTGGAAGCACCAACTTCCTATTCTCTGGCTACAACTAGAAGGAGGCTCCAATCTGAAGGAAGCTACAACTCCCTAAATTCTTTGGCTCCAACCTGAAGGAGGCTTCAACCCCTTGAGTTCTATGGATCAAACCGGAAGGTGGCTACAACCACCTGTCCTTTCCCCGTCCAACTGCCATGTAATATAAATCTAGACCAACTTTCACTATCACAAACTCTGCCATTTTCATTTCCACTGTCACTATCACTTTGTCTCTATCACTGTCACATCAACCTGTATATTCTCATCAACCAACTAAACATGTATCGTACCATTCATCAAGTGTATACCAATATACATACTATCTCATGCATCAATCATGAACCAAAAGATACATCAACAATGAATAGTGAATCATGAACTAGAGTATCAAACATGTACAACCTGTGCCATATACCATATCATCAACCATATGAATATATGTACCATATCATCAATAAAGTATCTCAAATATCCAATGCATT
This sequence comes from Picea engelmannii, assembly GCA_009831015.1. Lineage (NCBI taxonomy): Eukaryota > Viridiplantae > Streptophyta > Pinopsida > Pinales > Pinaceae > Picea > Picea engelmannii. The sequence continues at coordinate 62,618 of ML781574.1, forward strand.
CCCCTCATGCATATGCCACCATAAAACATTAATATGCCCCAACCATATACAATCAACTCAAATATAAGAACCATAAGAACCATGTCATGTGTTCAACCAGATATAAGAGTGCTCCTCACTCTACCAAGAAACCAATATATACCATATACAAATACCAAACCAACCATACCAAGTATGCCTCAAGAATACACCATATCATGACAAGAATTAAACATCAAAACAAGTATACAACCATGGCAATACCCTTGTAGCTGACCTGAACCTCTGAGTTGCTAACATGTAACCTTCCTTCTGACTTCAGGGACCTAGTACCAACATATACTCAAAATTTCATGATGTTTTCACATGTACGGGACTTTCTCTTCTATATCCCACGTATATACACCATTTTTCCACTATAGCCCGCATACATACGCTCCTTTTCTAACCTGAAACCCATGTATACCTCAAAAACTAGGGTTTTTTGCAACTCTGAAACTTTCATCATCGAACCTTCTTTTCTACCTCAGAAAATGATGCTACAACGTTAGAAAAAGATCACTAGATCACAAGAAAGATAAGCAATGAATACATGTATGAGTGTGTTAGTGAATGAATCCTTGAGGTGTTTATATACTTGTGCTAGGTAACTCCTCTCCTTAATTTAGGGCTTCTATGGTTTTCTTGTTAAAAAAATTTTACCCCTTTGACCAAGACTTATAATAACCTAGGGGCTACTTGTCCACTCTTTGGGGATTTCAACTTTACAAGGAGATATCTCCCTAATTGTGAGGAACCACATGGCATTCTACAAATCATTGAAAATGGCACGATGAGTATTATCCATCTATGAGGGTCTTTCATGCATTCCCACTATCCTTTCTATCCATATTTTTCATTCAACTTCGGGTACCAAAACCACATCGTCGGGACTACCGGAATTCTTCAAGGGTTGACATCAATCCCTAAGATCACTCTCCAAGGGTTGACATCAATGATAACCAATTATCCAAACCAACTGTCCAACAAGTATTTTATTCTCTTTCTCTCCTTATTTATTCTAATAGATATTGTTTTTTCTTCTCTTTCTCAACCTTAATTCTTTGTTTGACCAACAACTCCTGAGAAACATCTTCTTCTTGTTTCTTCCTTTGTTCTTCCTCATTTTTCCTCTATTATTATTGTTCCTTGAGAAATATTTCCTCTTCTTCTTCTTTCCCTCCTCTTTAAATGATTTTCTTGAGGTACCCCCTTGATTTCTTATCTTTATCTACTCTTCTAATGTCAATGAGGCAAACACAGTCATGTTTGGGTGAGCTTTCCATTTTCCCACTTTTTTCCATTCTTGTGCATTTTCTGTAAAAATCTCATCCTACCACTTTTCATGTGTGTAAGGCCAACTAATAGATATTTTATATGCATGCTTAAGAACTGAGACCTTAGGGTCATGTATCCTGAATTTGTTAGTCATGAACATGTATTCTAAATGGATTTGAGCTTCTAGTTTAGCATGCTTGGTGTCCCTTACTATATAATATCCTATTTGAAAACTATAAGGGATAAAGATTCTCTTCTTATCTTTGATTAATGTAGCATTGAAACCTTGCATGATGGACTGGTAAAAAAATCCCCCAACCACGAGTCTCTCAGGTACATAGGAAGGTAGGAGATGTGGTGGACAAGTAGCTCCATATATTTGGAGGTATGTGTGTTTTTCCTCCAAATACCAATTTCTAATGTAGGAAAGGACTTTCCTAGCCTATTTTGATATCCTAGAGAATTCCTACCCAAAAATGAGATTATACAAGTGGGTTATAAAGAAGACACATATCTGGGAATATGATCTCTTATATATTTTTCCTATAACATATTGAAATACACATCTACTAGTGGTTCATAGATTTAACAATTGAGTTATAATATTGGGAAATTATTGTAAGCACATAATGCATCAAGCAAGAAAGAAAATATGAAATGAAGAGACAACACATGGTTTAGGTTTTTGAGTTTGTTCAATTTTGATGTTGAGTTGTTATGATATAATGCCCCCCTAGTTAAATGTATTTCCCCACATAGCGACATAATAGGCCAGAGGAAACCAAGATTTATAAAATTGCGAACAAACTCTCTCTCCATAAATCCTGCACAATAAGATCATCAAGTACATGTATGGATCTTTCATATCAATAATAAGGTATCACTGTCATGAGTTGTTCATGAGCTTCTTGTCTTCCTTCCACCAATTTCCTAAAATTATACTGGTGTCATATGTTTTTTAGAAAGATACTATGAAATCATTATTGAGAAATTCCTATGGCTCCTGGAACTTATAATACATGTTGACATCTTGTGGGAAGAAAGACTCAATACACTCCCCTTTGTCATTATTGATAAAGCAACTTTTACCTTCTGTGTGACTGTGTTGATGTGGAATAATTTCTCTTCAATAGTAATCGATACTCCCCGATGCACTATCCCAATTAGCCTATCCACCGTTTGGTTTAGGAGACCCATCCAAATTATGACCCAACTTCCATTACTAGGTTTTAGGGGTGATTGGATGGTTGTGAATGTGATGGGGATGCAAATGCAATCTAACTAAGTGTGTAAATAAATACAATCTACCCTATCCTAGCTAGGAGCATCTGTGGTAACCAAATGAGAAGTATAAATAAAACTAATCCATGTAAATAACTTCTTCCAAATAGTTGTTAAGAAGTAACAAGATTAGACAACACATGCATGCAGATACATAACCAGATTAGTCTAAACCATGAAACTACATACATAAGAAACTCATCATCTTAGGACAAAACATAAGAAAGAATAAGCAAAGATGAAATAATGATTTTGATTTGCATAAGAACAATCTATAAGAAAAAATACATTCTTATAGCACATGTAAGAAGAATACAATTTGATGAAAGTAGTTAACAACAAGAAACCATCTAGAAGAGTTCTTCTCTCTAACAAAATTGGCCCTGAGGGATTCTCAATATTAATTCTCAAAATAGTTTTCAAATATACAATGCTTGAAGAGCCCCTTTTCAAAATGGGCCTCTTCCTTTACTTCTAATCATTTAAGTAATCGTTGAAAGTGTCTTCTTGAATTCTACAAGAAGTAGTTACAAGTCCCTTTAGCTTCCCCTTCTCAATTGTTGTTGACAGGTGTTAGAATGGGACGAAGTTGAGGGCGGTTGGAAAAAGATAAAATAGAGATTAGTTGGGAGAAAATTTGAATTTTCTATTTTTTCTTATTCATGTGTCTTTGTCTATAACATAGGCCTCCCAGACTTGATATTGTCCCAACAATGATATGACTATGTGGTACAAGAGTTCCTTGAAGGCAGTTGCATGGGACGTTGAATTGTCGATAAGAGTCTTCATATCCCTCTTCAGGTTGGCAATGAATTCTTGGATCATAGTATGAATCTTGGTTGGTCAAACAAGATGCTCCTCCATTAATTCCACTGTCACCTTAGTGGCTACCTAATCACCTTCCTTTATTTTGTTCATGTTATACTATATTTTGTCAAAAAACAGTTCCTCTATTTTGGTTTTCATGAGTTCTTCAATGAGAGGTAGATGTCCCTTGTGTGTCAAAACTTGTGCAGCCTTGTGGAGTTGTGCACACATGGCTAGTGACTTCTTCATTTCCTTTTATTCCCTATCACTAGCATGTTGGAAATAGTCAAGGGTGGCATAAACGATCCTCATTTCTCCTTCTAAAGAGTGAGGCAGCTCGACTGAAGCATCTGGGTTCTCTGTAATCCATCATTTCATGTCATTTAATCCTTCATGTATGGTAATGAACTGGCATTCTTGGTTTGAACGACACTATCCTAGTCCATTATGTGTGATGGAAGTTGTTGGAAGATATGGAGATGAGAATACATATCAGTAGTAGTCTCCTTAAGCTATATTCTTACCTTTTCAACACATGCCTTGAATTATCTTAGACCGCCTTCATCCTTCTTTTGTGTGCCCAAGATGTTCCTCCAACTCTCTAATCCTAGCATTTTTTTCTTCATTTTGGCGGAACAATTTTTTATGTTTCGTTATGTTGCCTAAGTGAAAGTAGTGTTGGTGGATGTTATGGAGAGCGGGTATTTGCTAATGTCTTCTATTATCGTAGTCTCTATGATGACTGACAATGGGTTGCCTCCGGTGACTGGTACCTTCTTGGTCTGTTGTTGCACTATTCTTCTGGTGGATTTGTTGAATATGAACTTTTTTAAGTTCGTCATCTTGTTGGGCTTGTAAGGTGTACGAAGCCCCAACTCCATCTTGCCAACTTGAAGGCTACCACCAATGACGAGAAATTTTTTCGATGTCTCTGAGAAGTCAGTATCCATAGGATAAGTGTCATTGCTAAGAACTTCTTCATCCCTTTTTCATTGTTCTTCTTAGCTGCAACTTCATCTACTTCCATTTTATTTGTTTCTTCTATTTATGTGGCTACTCTCTCAACTGTAGCTCTTACTTATACCTCGGTTGTTGCTTCTTTCTTGGTTGTCTCTTTTTTTTTTCTTTCATTGTCATTGTTGCTGCTACTACATCAACTTCTTATTTTTCCTTGGCCTCTTCTATCTTTTTTTTCTTCTCGGGAGTGTCCTCTTTCTTCTTTTGGAATTTTTATTTCTTTATCCTTTTCTTGTATATCACTGCCTCCTCTCCCTCTAGTGATTCATAATGTGTAGTTGTTGTAGCAACTACTTATTTCATTGCTACCTTTTCTTCATCTCTTTTTCAGGCCTCTTTTTTGGACTTTTCTTCATCGAAGATGTTGCCCAAAGGTTTTCCCTATCTCTTGGAAAGGAATTCTTTACACGTTTGTCACCATAATGAATCTCTTCTTCTTCCCATGTAGCTGAAGTGTATTCCTATATGTGTGTGTACTTGTTTCAGTGTCCTTTGGCCACTTCCTTCGAGTCATGCCTTTTGAATATTTCTTCCTCAAAGAAAAATGATAGCAACATGTCTACTTCAATCTGAGCTTGTTTAATGATTCTAAAGGAGTAGGACCCAACCCATAAAAGTAGAGGTTGGAAGATAGATTTTTTATCCCTATATAGTGAGGCCCCAACTCCGTGAATCACAGTCTGATTTGCAATTTCCTGCAACACCAACCTGTCGAGTACAAATCTAGGAAGTAGATGAGGAGATTTGATAGCTCCGTATACCCTTATGTATGTCTCATGCTCCATGAGATACCAATATATAATTTTATAGAATATTGTTAAATCTTTGTCAGACATAAATGGATTGGGTGAGTCGAAGATGATCTTGTAGAGTGGTGCCAAGAAGTAATCACAAATATTTTGATACTCAGTCCTATACTTGTGCTCCCGGAGAAATTTGCAGTAGATATGTATGGTAGGGTAGATTGGTTGACAGGCCTAGCCCATCTTGGGATATTGATGGTGCACACACATCATGTCTAGAAGGTAGGAGGACATGTGAAAGCTTGGGAACTCACCAAGAGTGGTTTCCTTGACAGTTTTGATGGATTCTTATATGGTTGTTTATAGGATATCATCCCCATTGAAGGATGGCCCCTCATCGCCATAGTAGTATATTAGGGGCATCAAGGATAATGTGAATTTCGATGCATCTTATTCCTTATGTAGCCTACATAGAATCACCACAATAAACTGGTATGGTGTCCTTAGCGAATTGGTGGGATATTCACCAAAGGTTCTGATTTTGAATGTTTTATCAGGATTGTACCATATTTTGAATAAATATTTCACCTTGTGCAAGAATTTTTTTATGTGTTCATCGTCCAATGCTAAACTTCCTCTTTCCAAATGGTAGTACTTGGTTATGTCAACTACCCAAAATGTTGTCATGGGCTTCCCTTTGACATTGAGGATATATCAATTGTCCATGAGATCATGTCCGCACAAGGAAAAATTGTCGCATGAACTACCACCTTATGCAACCTTGACTTTTGGATGTTTTAAAAAACTTGAGCTTGTCTTGATAGTCAACCTATATGGGGAAGATATATTTCTTAAACATATGGAAAAATTCACCCCATTTGAGTGAAGTCTCATTTTCTATGAGTCTTGTAGTGTCATCGTAGACATCTCTTGAGGTGTCTCACTCTTCTTCTTGTTGTCTTCCACTTACGGAGGCCTCTATCATGGGATATTTTTTCGCAGCTTTCTTGCGAGGTGACATGTTTGGATCTACAAATAACGCATTCATCATTAGTATATCAAACCAGTAATAAAAGATGACAAGAAATTAAACATAAAATGTTAGTTCCGATAATCATGCAAATTATTGTGTATTTCAAGCAACATTGAGAGGTTTAATATGTATATGTCCATGCAAACATGTATCAGTTTCTGAAGAGGTATTGGTTCTAATGTCAGGAGGAAAGTCATTGTCTAAAGAAGATAGGACAATGGGAGACATGGTGAAAGTTTAAGTGAAGTATCAATTAAGTGTATAGCTCAGATTGGGTGAATTGGCGATGATGATGTCAACTTGGCCTATGCAAAAAAGTGATACCCATGTCAAAGATAACAAGTAATGCAATATTGTACCAACGTTAATCATGGAAATTATGTCGATGTGGTGTAGTAGTGTATCAAAGGTGTTGATAAAAATTCCATCAGTTATAACATGATGGCATCGACGAAGTTCATAAGAAATTTGTCGACATGTAAAGTTAGTACCAACAACAATATTGTTAAGCTTGTTGATGCGAGAAGACGGTACCAAAGGATTTCTTGGTAACTCCATCCACATAGGGAAAGGAGAGTCAACAAAGTTCTTTCCAACTCCTCCAACACAAGGGGGCTTGTATTGGAATCCTTGTTACCAACTACATTGAAATGGTAAAGGGGGACCGATGTGGTTCTTGTTAACTTCACCAATATGATACTAGAGACCATCACCACAACATTGTCGATAGGTTTCCTGAATTGAAAATCCGGCTGTGTTCGAATAGGAATGAGGAGAGATTAGGGTTTTACTTGGTCCCATTAAAATTGATGCAACACTCTAATTTTTAGAGGTTTTATTCCCTTTTCTGATCTAGATGGATCTAGGGAACATCACAGAAGTTTTAGAAGTGTCCCAGGAAGCTCAAAATGGCCTCAACAGGTAGAGAAAGAGAAAAATTAAAAGTTCCCAAAACTCAATGAAAATAACATGAACACGAAGAGTGTGTCGCAAGCTTTCCAACGGTGCAAATGGATCGTCAAGCAGAGTTACAGATTGAAATATATTCATGGTCAAAGTTTGGTCAAACTAGCTTAGTCAACAGGGATGAGTCAACATCCATACTGTTGATATCATCATCTGTATGGATGACATCAAAATCCATACACAACACATGGTAGGAGAAGGAAGGAGACACATGGCATACTGACGTTGGCATGATGACATGGTAGCACCAGAGGCTGCTACGTGTCACCCAGATTTGGCATTTTTGAGCCGATCCATGGACCAATCAGATCATGCCACATAGTAGTCCATATAGTGACGTGGCAACTAAGGTGGCAGCCCATACAGGTTGATGTGGCAGTCTATACAGATGATGTGGTAGTCTATATAGATGACATGGCAGTATGTATGAGATGACATGGCAGTCTGTACAAGATGATGTGGAAGGTACAATCAGCAGTTACGTGGAATATGACTGGATAGGTGAGGGCCAATAGTTGGGTTCCACGTGTCCCAATCAGAGGGTGCCATGTGGCCCAATTAGAGGGTGCCACGTGGTACCCTTGAAATTCCCAATGAGGGCATGTTTCTGAATTTTCAAAAAAAAAAAAGTTATAGCGGACCCTGCCATATCTAGCATAGGTCCCATTATGTCTGGCGGTTTCACCAAGATAGAACCACCTCCATTTTTATCCAACTATTATAAAAAAACGTTCCAAAATGGGGAGGCCCATAGGCTTGACCCTGGGACCTCCCCCTAGCTTAGTGCCTTAACACTTGCATGGTAACCAATTGGGCTAACCACCCCTTTGGTAATTCCACCCAAAACTTTATTTAAGAGATGATTTTCGCCAGTGCACAGACGGAGGAGTGTGCACTAGTCTGCCCAGGCCATACGGTGCACAATTTTCGATGCAGATTCTAATTCATTTAATGCAGAGTTACACATGGATCGAGTCAGAGAGGCCATAGGAGGCTTGAAGGTGTCTGTGTCTGATGGAGACGATTTGACAATCATTTTTAGGTGATTCAGCGACATGAATCCAATGGCGAGGTATGTTTTTGCAGTAGAGCTTCAGATCAACATGCTAATTTCTGGAGAAGCCAATGTAAGCATGTTTTTAATTATGTTGTTTTGTCATTAAATGTTGCAACATAACATGCATGTTACAGGTCTGAAGGAGAATGGAGAGGCTGCAACAAGGCAGGATGACCAACTTATTCCTTCTATCTTTTCTTTTCTTCTCTTCTTACATATAAAACCAATCAGTTACATGTGATAGATAGATTGTGGCACTTGCATGATAAGTGGCCAATGAAGCAATTCTAAATCTCATGGTTTTAGAATCTTTGTATGGGCTTAATATATATATGCTTGGATCTGAGTAGCAGATCTAAGGCACTTGATGGCTCCATGGTGATGGGGATCATATTCTATTCTTCCTCTTTTTATGTATTGAGTATGTGGGAATGATTTCCATGTCAGTATCATGGATGCCTCATGAGAATGAGAACTTGTGAAGCTTGTATACATTCCTGATCACATTCCGATCTCTTGTTGCCATCACCGAAGAGGGACTTTGGCCTTACAACTTGTAAAGGAGAGACATCATTATAGTGAGGAGAATAAAGTGGTCAAGCTTTGGAGCATGACCCAGAGAGGTTTCCCATATCGGGTGAACTCTGTTATCAAGGCAAGTGTCATATCCATTATGTGTCTTATGTTATTATTTTTCTTTTCTATGAATTTACGCACATAGGCTATTAAATGCAATCATGACATATAACACATAAGAAAAAATAAGGAGGTTTTATTCACTTTGGATTCAAGTACAAGACTTCAACTTTACCTTTAATTGCAAATCGCTCAAGTAAAACGATCTATAGTTGTCCCTTTTGAAGGAGTGACAGAATCAACCAATCATTGGAAACTAATCACCCCCCAGGTTCAGATCATGTGGTATTAGAGCATACTTGATACTGATTGTAGGTGTTGAAGCTAAGGATGGCAAGGTCACCAAAACAATTGTGGTTCAATGAGCTTCAAGATCTCAACCAAATGCTTCAAGTAGAGAATGTTGGATTGAAGACATTGTTGCATGTTGTAGAGGAAGAGAACCGAAAGTTGTAAGAGCAGTTGCAAGCCATGAAGATGAAGGAAGGGGAAGGATCTACGAATGAGACGATGATAAGACCATCTTGTGACCATGGAAAATTCACCATCTATGAGAGCGAGCATGACAGTGAAAATGCATGCACATTTTGTCAAACAAATGAAGATGACCTACAGGCATCTAGAAACCAAGGAGGATTCCTAGAAGCATCTTCCATTGATCCTTCTCACCAGGAACAACTGGACACATCTCAAGAATCAGACCAAGAGTTTGAGTTTGAGGTGGAGGTAATGAAACCATGTGTAGTTCCTTTCTTGATTAATGTTGATAATTTGTTTGAAATCCTTGAACAACATGCTTCTTGCATCGACTTAAAGTTGATGAAAAAAATGGGATATGAAAGAGGAGTCCTTGGAGCCAATGGCCAAGGTATTGTGGATCCAAGGTAGTGGTTTAGCCTCGATATGTCGGGATAAGATATTTCCCAAAGGACATTGGAGAAAGCTCCAAAATCATTCGGGAAGAAGACCCTGGGAAAATCACTGAGACTCCAGTGGTCAACAGTTCATCAGGAGATGAAATTGATTCAGTGCAGGATGAGAACACAACCTCTCATGATAGAGGATTTGAGACATCTCCAGGGAGAGATGAGCATCATGATAAAAGAGTTGATACCAACTCTTCTTTTTATTCAGACTCCAGAGGAAACTCACCGAGGTATATGAAATCTTGAAAATCTAAAATGCCATTTGATTATAATAATGTTAATCACATACAACAAATCTTGTGGCATCAAAGACCATGAATTTTTTTTGGATTGAATAACCATGCAGTGTCCCAATGTTGGAAGAGAAAATCCTTGTGTAGGAAGGTTATGTAAACCAGGAGAAGGAAGAGGATGGAAGATTACTTTCCACACATGGAAAAGAGTAGGGGAAGTGCACCTCTGAAGGAGAAAATATACTGCACCCATTGTAGTAGAGATGGGCATCATGAGGCCAATTGTTGGGCCTTGCATATAAATCTACACCTAAAGAGGAACAAGAAGACCAGGCATACACCTCCGAGGGAGACAACCAGTCGGGTAGTGCTGCAGGGAAATCTGCCACCAGGAAAAGACCAACTACCATAGAAAGAACAAATCGGTAAAGAAGACATGTTCAGAATAATGGCTGAATGAATGGGGAAAATACTTGAGTTAGTCGACAGTGGCCATCTTTGTAAATCACATGTTGTTATTCAGACCCCATAGAAGGGTATTATGTAAAAGTGATAATTATTAATATCATTGATTTTCTGGCACATGTTGATATTGTTAGGTCTTGTGAGGTAGTTTGGGTGTGGGTTTCTTATTGTAAGTCCAATGGAAATGAAACTTATAATGTAAATAATTTTGAGAACCAAAATTCCTTTCATTTTGGAGGCGTGATTCATATGGATCTAGGGAACATCGCAGAAGTTTTAGAAGTGTCCCAGGAAGCTCAGAATGGCCTCAACAGGCAGAGAAAGGGAAAACTTCAAAGTTCCCAAAACTCAGTGGAAATGACATGAACACGAAGAGCATGTTGCAAGCTTTCCAACGATGCAAATGGATTGTCAAACGAAATTATAGATTGAAATATATTTGCGGTCAGAGTTTGGTCAACCTAGCTCAGTCAGTAGGGATGAGTCATCATCTGTACTACTAACGTCATCATTCATACGGATGATGTCAGCATCCATATAGCACATGTGGCAGGATAAGGAAGGAGACACATGGAATGTTGACATCATCATGATGACATGGCAACAACATAGGCTTCCACGTGTCACCCAGATTTGGTGTTTTCAGGTCGATCCATGGACCAATCGGATAGTGCCATGTGGAAGTCCGTACAGTGACATGGCAGATGACATGGAAACTGAGGTGGAAGTTTGTACAAGCTGGCATGACAGTATTTACAGATGACTTGTAAGTCCATACAGATGACGTGGTAGTCCATATAGATGACATGGTAGTCCATACGAGATGATGTGGTAGATGACATGGCAGTCCATACGAGATGATGTGGTAGATGACGTGGCAGTCCATATGAGATGATGTGGTATATGGCGTGGAAGTCCATACAAGATGAAGTGGCAACTGATATGGTGGGTACAGTCATTAGCTGTGTGGCAGATGGTTGAATAGCCAAGGGACAATAGTTGGGCATCATGTGGTCCAATCAGAGGGTGCCCTGTGGCACCCCCGAAATGCCCAATGACAGCATGTTTCTGAATTTTCAAAAAAAATTAAGTTATAACGGGCCCTTCCATATCTGGCGGAGATCCCGCTATATCTGGCGGTTCCGGCAAGATAGAACCACCGCCATTTTTATCCAACTGTTATAACAAACGTTCCAAAATGGGGAGGTCCACAGGCTTGACCCCAGGACCTCACCCTAGCTTAACACCTTAACACTTGCACGGTAACCAATTGGGCTAACCACCCCTTTGGTAATTCCTCCCAAAACTTTATTTAAAATATGTTTTTCTCTAGTACACAGATGGAGGAACATGAATCAATATTCCCAGGTTGTACAAAGCATGATTTTCGATGTAGACTCTAATGAATTTAATGCATAGTTGCACATGGATTGAGGCAGAGAGGCCAAAGGAGGCCTGAAGGTGACTGTGTCCAATGAAGACGATTTGATAGTCATTTTTAGGTAATTCGGTGATGCAAATCTAATGGCGAGGTTTGTTTTTGCAGTAGAGATTCAGATTAGCAGGCTAATTTCTAGAGAAGCCAATGTAAGCATGCTTTTCATTATGTTGTTTTGTCATTAAATGTTGCAGCATAGCATGCGTGTTACATGCCTGAAGGAGCATGGAGAGGCTGCAGAAAGGCAACATGACCTGCTTATTCCTTCTATCTTTTCTTTTCTTCTCTTATTCCACATAAAACCAATCAGTTACATGTGACAGAGAAATTGTGGCACTTGCATGATAAGTGGCCAATGAAGAAGTTCTAAATCTCGTGGTTTCAGGATCTGTGTATGGGTTGCATATATATATGCTTGGATCTGAGCAACAAATCTAAGGCACTTGATGGCTCCATGGTGATGGGGATCATATTTTGTTCTTCCTCTTTTTATGTATTGAGTATGTGGGAATGATTTCCATGTCAATATCCTAGATCCCTCATGAGCATGAGAACTTGTGAAGCTTGTTGGAAATATAACTGAGAGGGGGGCGTGAATCAATTATGTATATAAGCTTGAAACTTTTACTGTTATTTTCTGATTCCTTTTAGATTATTATTTAATGTGTTGTTGATAACTTATCATGCATAGATATACAATATTTGATCAATCACATAGAATATAGAGAGACACTTATTTTCACGAGGAAACCCATAAGGGTGAAAACCTCTTCTTCTTAGGATGTCAATCAAGCTCCAAATTTCATGTACATCACAGTCTTTGAGCTCCAACTCAAATATGAGGCTAGAACCTATGATAGCAAGATACAACTTGTAGAGAGCACCAACTCTCAGATTTCTCTAGCACAAACTCCTAGGTTTCTCTGGCACCCACTAGATGGAAGCACCAACTCCCATAATATATTCTAGCACCAACTAGAATTTAGAGGATTGAAATCCTCCCTAGCACCACCATACCAACCTGATTGAATATTACAAAACTTTACTTACTTTCTCTATCTCTGATATGGTCTGTTACAGCTCCATGTCTCCTCTGCCTTCTTCAGCTTCGATACTATGTTCCACTTCTGCATCTTTCTGCTTCTATGCTTAGCTCTTTTTCCTCCTACACACAACACCCTGTTGTTTAGATTCTCTTATTCCTTTTATGCTCTGTGTTGCATCTGCATACTCTTCACTGCGCCATTGATCTCCACTTTAGGTACTACTCTTGATTCAAACTCTTCATCTTCTCTAACGGTTATTCTTAATCTGTTCATCATTAGCAGGCGTTATCTTGAGATTCTTTGGTTTCTCTGGCAGTCACAACTCTTCATCTTCTCTGGTAGTTACAGTCAGTCATTTTTGGCTTATTTGGCTTCTAATCCCCTTCCTTCAAGTGACCACCAGTGGTGACCATACGCTTAACCAACAAGCTCTTCGTGACTCACAACTTCGGGAATCTTGGTATGAGACATATCGATTCTCCCAACTCCCAATATCTGAAGTGGAGCTTATCGATGCTAGCTCCTTCCTCTATTTTCTCTCTCCACATGACCGATGGCTGTGACCTGGGGCCAAGCACTTCAGGACATCATGTTTTGGGTATTTTGATGTGATCCAACCCTGAATTTCCTGACTCCTGAACTCCCGAACTCCACACTAATGCCTAGCGAGAACTAGCTCCGTTCTCGATATGACCTTGGGCTATGAACTCATGTGACCACGTGATTGCAGAGGCATCCAAAGGTGATTTAAAAAAAACTGTGTTTTTCCCCACAATTTAACTTGAGCCTCCATGTGTCCTTTCTCCAAAACGGTGGTTTCGATTGCAACCTACCCTCAACTCATTAAATTTCACACACCTTCAATCCCCAAAATGCGACGGAACTGTTGATCTCACGATCTTGACGGTGCTCCTAAACTGATGGTTCAGATCTGTCCTTTCAAGTTCCGCGGATCAACGACTGTGAATGATTTTGTGATTCAGGCTTTGGGAGTTTCAACTCTCAAACACTTCTTTCCTTCATATGTCAATCTTCCGGAGTTGACAATCCACTGACATGTATCCCTCTTAGATTAACGATCAAGATCTCCTTCGGGTCTCCAGACTCCAGAGATTTCAAAGCTCAACTTCTCGTTCCTTCTGACTAAATATCTTCTAAAATGGAAGATCTGTTGACCTATGTCCTCTTTAATCCAATGGCTATCCTCCACTTCGGGACTTCGCCCTTCAACATTCTCAGATTTCATTTTCTCCTCGCTCGGCTTCCCTCCAAGCATTTTACCTGAACCTTGTGATCTAGTGACACCTATCCTCTTGTAGATCGACGACTCCTAGCTTCTTTGACTGTTCGGGCTTCAGCGATTTCAAACCTTTCTTCTTCACGTTTTCCCAGAGCATTTCAGCCCGAATGTGTAATCTTCTAACACGTACCCCTCCTGGCGATCAACGAACAGGGTCTTCTTTGGGTCTTTGGCATTCGGGACTTCAGGACTTTAGTCTAATCGTTAGTGGTAAAAATCCAGAAGTAAAACTCTCGCAGTGACGTAACTTCCTTACGTCACTTGATGATGTGGCACGACCTGAGTAGCTACCGTGTGTCACTCAGATTCATGATTTGCATGTACCTGAAATGTCGATTCAACTTGACATTTGTCATTATCTGATTGCACCATGTGTCCTTGCTGACGTGGATCTCCTCATGTGACTCAAGTTCTTCTCCTGGATCTAACAGTTTTCCTAACTCCCGAAATGTATCTTAGATTGATGGCTAAGAGAGACTTCAGACCTTTGTCCTTCGGGACTTCGGGACTTTTCATTTCCTTTCCAACCATAAACTCCTAAAGTGATTCTCTCTAGAGTTGTGGATCATGTGCCACATGTCAATCTTGATGATGTATGATCCCTGCTTACTTCGGGACTTCAGAACTTTGACAAGTCCTCTCTCCTACGCTCATCCAAAGGATTAACCTTCATGCATTTATATTTGGATCCAACGATTTTTGATCCTCAACACTCAGATCCAATGAATCACATCTATACTTCCCCTCTGCACTTCGTCCGATCACTAGACACTGATCTAATGGTCATCGCATTTTCTCCAGATTTGATGGTTTTTATTCATTTTAGATTTCGGGCTTCGGGTAATTCGACTTTCAAGTTGCCAATTCTTCCGAAGTGATAGTAACTTCCTCGCAACTTTTGACCTGAAAAAAATGTTGTTTGTCGAGCATGTTCTTATATCGATGGATCGATCTATCTATGGTTCTTATCTTCTAGCTTATCCTTTCCTTCCACTTAGAATGATCCAACGGTTAACGGAAATTCGGGCGATCGAGATCTCAGATCTCATCCCTTTCTTATCATATCCTTCATTAATTCAATCTGATGGTTTTTGGTGCTTTGGATCGGTGATCCAACGACCATTTTCTCTCTTCCTCATGAGTTTTTTATCTCTCCTACTTAGAATGATTTCTAAGTGTTCACGGGTCTCGACCTTTGCTCCTCCTATGAGTCTGTTTCTTGGACCTTGTATGCACTTCTAGAAACCGCTATCTCTTCCAAGCTTTCTCATCTTTTGCACTCTCAAGGTTTGGTTCACTGTTGTTCCTTCCATAAATGACAAGCACATTCTTCTTGTAAACATGTCAACAATATCCCCCTTTGGCACTGATGGAAACCTTGAAAGGATGCACTATTTTTCTTAGACCTCCAACTGTAGCATACAGACAACACCTTTTTCTCCCCCTTTGACATCAATGTTAAAGAAAATAGAGACTGAATCTGTGCTCCCCTTGATCATATATACTAGGAGCACTCTCCCCCTGATCAGATAGACTATTTTAACTTGATAACCGGGTCACACCAAACTTCTGGCGTAGATACTCAAACTGATCTTTTGCAAGCAATTTAGTGAAGATATCAACAATCGGATCTTTTGCAAGCAATTTAGTGAAGATATCAACAATCTGATCTTTGGATGGAATATAATGCAAAGAAACAACAGTTTTGGTTACCTGTTCCCTCAAGAAGTGATACTTGATGGGTATATGATTTGTCTTGGAGTGAAATACGAGATTCTTTGACACACTAATTGCACTAGTATTATCAAAATGAATTGGGATCGGTGTATTTTACTTTACCTCCAAGTCTGCAAGTGTCTTAATCATCCATAATACTTGGGTAAAACAAGTGGAAGTTGCATTGTATTCAACTTTTGTAGACGATAAGGAAATGGAACCTTGCTTCTTTCTCAACCATGCTACAAGAGAATCTCCTAAGAAGAAAGCACCTCCACTCGTGTTTTTCCTTTCATCCACACATTTAGCCTAATCATCATCTAAATAGACTGATAGTTGAAAATTTTGATTCCTAGGATACCATAGGCCATAGTTCATTGTTCCTTTCAAGTATCTGAATATTCTTTTGACAGCTAAAAGATGACTCTGTTTAGGTGTAGCCTGATACCTTCCTACCATTCCAACAGTATGCATTATGTCTGGACAAGATGTTGTGATGTACAATAGGTTGCCTATCATAGACCTATATGAACTATGATCAACATCAGGTGAGTCATCATCCTTTCTTAAATTGCATCCAGTGACCATAGGTGTGCTCATAGGTGTAGAGTCTTCCATTTGAAATCTTTTCAACATTTCTCTTAGATATTTCTCCTGAGAAAGAAATATTCCTTCAGACCTCTGAGTAATTTGCAGACAAAGAAAAAATGACAGTTCCCCTATCATAGACATTTCAAATTCAGACTACATGGCAGAAGCAAACCATTGTACCAATGAAGCATTATTACTTCTGAAGATGAAATCATCTACATAGACCAACACAATGAGAAAATCATTACCCTTTGTTTTGATATATATGTTGTTGTCAATTGTTCCTCTCTTGAAGCCTTTGTCTTGAACATACTTATCCATTCTATAATACCAGACACACACAGCTTGTTTCAACCCATATAAGGATTTCTTCAGCTTGCATACAAAGTCAGGGTTATCTGACAGTTGGAAAACATTTGGTTGTTCCATATAGACTTATTCTTTTAGATCTCCATTTAGAAAAGCTGACTTGACATCCATTTGATAGACTTTAAACTGTTTATGACACACATAGGAAATAAACATTCTAATAGCTTCTAATCTTGCTACGGGTGCAAATGTTTCATGAAAATCCAATCCTTTTATTTGAGCATATCCTTTGCAGACCAATCTAGCCTTATTTCTTACAATATTTCCTTACTCATTCATATTTTTTTTGTAGACTCATTTGGATCCTATTACATTTTTATTTGCTAGCCTAGGAACGAGTTCCCAACTGCCATTCTTTTCAATCTGGTCTAGTTCCTCATTCATTGGTTTTAACCAATATACGTCTTTATTGGCTTCATTAAAGTTTTTATATGAAGGCTATATGTGATTGCTCAGTGTCTTTGATTATCCTTCTCCTGGTTTGTACACCTTTGTCTTTCTCACCAATTATATGACTTTCAGGATGATTCTTTTGAGTAATTCTGGAGGAAGGATTTGATGTTGATTGTTGTCCTAACTCTTCTTGTCTGGGTGTCTCTTCTCCACCTGATTCATCATCTTCCTATGACTCTGATATTTTTTGTTCTTTATCTTCATTATTCTCATCATCTTTTTCATCTGTCTTAGTGCTTATTCTCCGTGGATGTTTACAGGAGCTTCTTCATCAATTCGAACATCAATACAATCTACTAATTTATGCATTCTTTTGTTAAAGAATATGTATCCTTTATCATTCATTGCATATCCTAATAAGATACCTTCATTAGCTCTACTATCAAATTTTCCTAGATGATCATTAGTATTCTTGATGTAGCATTTACTTCCAAATACTTTGAAGTGCTTGATTGATGCAGGTCGACCAAACCACAACTCATATGGAGTTTTATCACTGTTCAGCCTTATATGCGCTTTGTTTAGAATATGAACAACTGTGTGAATGGCCTATACCCAGAAGGTTTGTGAAATGCCCCTTTCACTCATCATAGCCCTTTACATCTACTAAATCACAGTGAATGACTTTGACAAACTCGGCTTCAACAAGTCCACTGAGGATGGCATTCATTTCTTTTTCATTAAAGATAAACTCCAACTTATCATCTTTTGAGGCCAAGACTACAGGCTTCACATATCACGTTTCAACGACATCCCAAACATCAACACCTGAAGACATTAAATGTGTTCTCATTCTTCTTTTCCAGAAGGCAAAGTTTGTTCCATCAAACAGAGGGGGTCTATTGGTTGAACTTCCATCATGACTAGTCATGTTCAAGCTTATGGATCTACCTTTGATCAAAGGCACCGACTCTGATACCAATTGTTGGAAATATAATTGAGAGGGGGGGTGAATCAATTATGTATATAAGCTTGAAACTTTTCCTGTTATTTTATGATTCCTTTTAGATTATCATTTAATGTGTTGCTGATAACTTATCATGCATAGATATACAATATTTGATCAATCACATAGAATACACAGAGACACTTATTTTCATGAGGAAACCCATAAGGGTGAAAACCTCTTCTTCTTAGGATTTCAATCAAGCTCCAACTTTCATGTACATCACAGTCTGTGAGCTCCAACTCAAATATGAGGCTACAACCTCTAATAGCAAGCTACAACTTGCACAGAGCACCAAACCTCAGATTTCTCTAGCACCAACTCCCAGGTTTCTCTAACACCCACTATATGGAAGCTCCAACTCCTAGAATATCTTCTAGCACCAACTAGAATTTAGAGGACTGCAATCCTCCCTAGCACCACACTACCACCTTGATTGAATCTTACAAAACTTTACTTACTTGCTCTGTCTCTGATATGGTCTGTTACAACTACATGTCTCCTCTGCCTTCTTCAACTTCTATACTATGTTCCACTTCTGCATATTTCTTCTTATATGCTTAGCTCTTTTTCCTCCTGCGCACAACACCCTGTTGTTTAGCTTCTCTTCTACCTTTTATGATCTGTGTTGCATCTGCATACTCTTCACTACACCACTGATCTCCACTTCAGGTACTACTCTTCATCTCCTCCTACCTACATGCATAACTATAGAAAAAAAAACATTGTCTTCTCTGTTCTACATGTCTTTCTCACCTCGATTCCTCTGCCTGATCATAATTCAAAATCTTCATATTCTTTGGCAGTTATTATGAATCTGTTCATCGTTAATGAGAATTATCCTAAGATTCATTGGCTTCTTTGGTAGTCGCAACTCTTCATCTTCTCTGGTAGTTACAGTCAGCCATTTTTGTCTTCTTTGGATTCTAATCCCCTTCCTTCATGTGACCACCGACAATGACCATATGCTTAACCAACAGGCACTTCGTGACTCGTGACTTCGATAATATTAGTATGAGACATCTCAATTCTCCCAACTCCCGATATCCGAAGTGGAGCTTAGCGACGCTGGCTTCTTCCTCTATTTTTTCTCTCCACATGACCGTTGACTGTGACCTGGGGCCCAACACTTTGGGACTTCGTGTTTTGGTTATTTGGATGTGAGCCAACCCTGACTTTCCCGACTTATGAAATCCTGAAATCTAAACTAACGCCTAGTGAGCACTAGATTCATTCTCAATATGACCTTGGACGATGAACTCATGTGACCACGTGATTGCGGACATGTCCAAAGGTGGTTTAAAACAAATTGCATTTTGCCCCACAATTTACCTCAAGCCTCCACGTGTCCTTTCTCCAAAACTGTGGTTTCGATTGCAGCCCACCCTCAACTTATTAACGCTCTCACACCTTCAATCCCCACAATGTGATGGGACCGTTGATCTCACGATCTTGATGGTGCTCTTGAACTGACAATTCATATCTGTCCTTTCAATTTCTGCAGATCAACGACTGTGATTGATTTCATGATTCGGGCTTCGAGAGTTTCAACTCTCAAACACTGCGTTCCTCCATACGCCAATCTTCCAGAGTTGACAATATGCTGACATGTGTCCCTCTTGGATTAACAGTCAAGATCTCCTTCGGGTCTCGAGACTCCGGAGATTTCAAATCTCAACTTCTCGTTTCTTCTGACTGGATATATTTCGAAATGGAATATTTGATGACATTTTTCCTCTTTAATCCAACGATTATCCTCCACTCTGGGACTTTTCCCTTCGGCATTCTCAGATTTCAGTTTCTCCTCTCTTGGCTTCCCTCTGATAATTTTACCCAGAGCTTGTGATCTAGTGACACATGTCCTCTCGTAGATCGACGGCTCCCAGCTGCTTCGGTTTTTTGGGCTTCGACGATTTCAAACCTTTCTCCTTCGCGTTTTCTTGGAGTATTTCTTCCTAAATGCATAATCTTATGACACATACCCCTCATCGCAATCAACGACTAGGGTCTTCAGCGTTCGGGACTTCGGGACTTTAGTCTAATCGTTGGTGGTAAAACTCCTGAAGTAAAACTCCCACAGTGACGTAACTTTCTTATGTCACTCGATGATGTGGCACGACTTGAGTAGCTATCATGTGTCACTCAGATTAGTGATTTGAACGTACCTGAAATGCTTATTCAACTTGACACTTGTAATTATCTGATTGTGCCATGTGTCCTTGCTTACATGGATCTCCTCATGTGACACATGTTCTTCTCCTGGATCTAACGGTTTTCCTAGCTCCCAAAATGTATCTTAGATCGACGACTGAGAGCGACTTCAGACCTTCGTCCTTCGGGATTTTGGGACTTTTCATTTCCTTTCCAACCATAAACTCCCGAAGTGATTCACTATGGAGTTGTGGATCATGTGCCACTTTTCAGTCTTGACGATGAACGGTCCCTCCTTACTACATGACTTCGGGACTTTGACTAGTCCTCTCTCCTGCACTCATGCAAAGGATTAACCTTCATGCATTTATCTTTGGATCCAAAGGCTGTTGATCCTCGGTGACCAGATCCAATGGATCACATATATACTTCTCCTTTGCGCTTCCTCTGGTCACTGGACATTGATCTAATGGTCATCACATTTTCTCCATATATGATGGTCCTTATTCATTTCAGATTTTGGGATTCAGGTAATTCGACTTTCAAGTTGCCAATTCTTCCGAAGTGATATTCCCCGAACAGTAACCTCCTCGCAAATTTTGACCTGAACAATTTTTTTTTCATCGATCATGTTCTTAGATCGATGGCTCAATATATCTATAGTGCTTCTCTTCTAACTTATCCTATCCTTCCACTTAGAATGATCCAACGGCTAATGGAAATTCGGGTGATTGAGATATCATATCTCAGCCCTTGCTAATCCTATCCTTCATTAATTCAATCCGACAGTTGTTGGTCCCCTAGATCGGTGATCCAACGACCATTGCCGCTCTTCCTCCTGAGCTTCTAATCTCACCAACTTAGAAGGATTTCTAAGTGTCCACGGGTCTCAACCTTTGCTCCTCCTATGAGTCTGTCTCTTGGACCTTGTCTTCACTTCTGGAAACCACTATCTCTCGTCTTTTGTGCTTTATCTCCTTCTACGCTCTTGAGGTTTGGTTCGTTGTTGTCTTGTCATCAATGACAAGCACATTATTCCTGTAAACATGCCAACAAATCTTGTATACATTCTTGATCACATTATGATATCTTGCTGTCGTCACCGAAGAGGGACTTTGGCCTTACAACTTGTAAAGGAGAGACATCATTACAACGTGGAGAATAAATCGGCCAAGCTTTGGAGCATGACCCAGAGAGGTATCCCACATCGGGTGAACTTTGCTATCAAGGTAAGTGTCATATCCATTATGTGTCTTATGTTCTTATGTTTATTTTCTATGAATTTACGCACATAGGCTATTAAATGAAAGCATGACATATAACACATAATAAAAACTAAGGAGGTTTTATTCACTTTGGATTCAATCTTATAAGACTTCAAATTTACCTTTAATTGCAAATCACTCAAGTAAAAAAATCTATAACTGTCCCTTTTGAAGGAGTGACAGAATCAACCAATCATTGGAAACTAATCACCCTCCGAGTTCAGATCATTTTCCAACACTGTAAAGGTCGTTTGGGTGAATCCTTATGTGAGTCAAGGAAGATATATCGATTAAAGGTTTGAGGTGATTGTTGAATGAAACTCCATGGAAGAAGATTAGAAACGATCGAAGGGCACGAGATGACAAGAGTTGAGGAGGAAATATGAAAGAATCTACATGACGCGGGAGGCTAGTGCATGAGTCAAAGTGATTGTACCAAGTGGCAAGGTTTAGAGCATGAGGTAAATGATTGTTTCACCATCAAGGAATGACCTAGTGTGAAGAATTGGAGAACTAGGGTAGTGAGGGTTGTTCTCGGTCGGATGAAATAACATTATACACACACACACACACACATTATTAACATATCTCCATAACATGAAACCCAAAAGGAAACATGGTAGAAGGAGAAAGTAGCTTACCTAGTGATCTAACAATGTGTGGAGGCAAAGGCTTGTGGGAATGCAAGTTGTTTTCCACAAGGTAGACTCTCAAACACAATGGTGGATTCTCCTTTCCTTAAGAGAAATCATAACAATGAAGCTTTGGGGGAGAGCTTGTTTTTATAACCTTTTCTTGGCATTGATTTCGAGATACCAAAGGAGATACAAGGCAGAGCATCGTTGCTAAAATTTGGTTTGTCGAAGAATATGTTGGGAACTTCTCCAGTTGTACTGGATTTTTTTTGGAAATCCTCTAGTTGTACTAACAACATTTTTTGGAAATTCTTCGGTTGTACTGGAGAAGATAATGAGAAGTGCGACGGTAACCAATTCTATGTATCAGAAGAGTTGGTGCGAAGTGCTCCAGTTGAACAGTTCTGTGTTAGGGATATTAAGGGGAAGACCATCGGTATCATCAGAAAGGGTGGTAGGAAGGGTGTTGGTATCAAAAGGATATGTACCAGAGACAATCAAATGAAATTCTTTGGTACATCGGAGTACTCAAGAGGAAGGTGGCCAGAGTGTATCGAAGGAATTATGAACATTTTATCCAATGCACTCAACTTTGAACTTGGAAAAGAAATTAAATATCCAACCCTTATAATGTATAACATAAACATTGGGAGGAATTTGGTTGGTGCGTATCAGATATAAACATGCGAACACCTATGATTGTGTCGACAAAGTTCATGGGAACTCCTCCGATATATGAAAATTGTTCCTTAGAAATGTTTAAGTGTCAAACCATAAAACAAACCAAACTTTCAAGATAAAATAATGCCATCATCAGGGCATGGGTATACTTTAACAAAGATCAAGGAGATGAGCAGTCTTCTCATCAATTTAAGAGGGTCTCAAGACGAAAAGGAGGGTCCCATTTTCTTGGTTAAAATTGATTTTACAAGCAAGAACTCAATAAAAAAGGGAAGGTGTTGATGCTTGGAACAACAAACTTATAATCCACTCAATGAACTATGCACAAGGGAAGATTGGAGTTCTAGCTACAACTAATTGCAATCTAGACCGTCTGATGAATTGTAAGACTAATTCATATATCGTTCTAAGATCGATATTGTTGTGGGGAGTTAAATTTGGATAATTTTTGTCCTTGAACTTAATGAAATCATTCCATCCAGGGATTGATACATGTGTGGTGGCACCTCCCATGCACGGTTATGTGTCCCCTTACAATGAAACTTGAGTGGATAACTTATTTGGAGGGATCCTGTGATGCACCCACTACCCAGATACCTTTAAATTCACATCTTCTAGGAAAATTTTGAATTTATATTACCATTATTTAAATAATAAATAAACATGCATGTCAAATAAGAACTCGTGCAATATTCAAGAACATATTAATTAGTTATAGGAGAATTCCCAATGCATAATATAACAACAACAAGCATGATAAACTCAACACAAATATAATTAATACACAGTTAAGATAAAACAAAGAGAGCACTTATATTTAAATAAACCATCCAACAACTGATTGCAGACATCAGACATTCCACCCAATTGTAGACATTGTTGTTCTAGCTCTGAACATCAAGTCACCCATGAGCCAGGGATATGAATCCAAAATAATGGGTCCTAGGCCGAATCTAAAACACACAATATTTAGCTAACAATATCTCACAATTTTCTCAACCACATAGCAATCCTATTTTACCAACTCTCTTCCCCTTCAACCTCCACAACCCAAAGAATTGAACCCATTTTTCTACATTGAAGTCCCTCAGGTTGTTCCACTTCTTTTCCAAGGATCCAGTGCTATTGATTAGGATATATCAATGCTAGAAACTACAAGGATTCTTAGTTGTGGACAATTCTTTCACAATTGCCATCATTCTCATGCACACAGACATCCATTCCTTTCTGGAATAATCAACAATTATTTACACCCAAAAATCAATGGTTTGTTTCCTCCCTTAATTCATTTTCTATCCAAACCAAGAACAACATTGAATAGGAATGAATGAGGAACAAGTAACAATGATTGAGGAACCAAATGAGTGAGTAACCCCTAAACAAACCAAAAGTGGGGTTTATATAATTACATGCAATAAAGCACCACGTGGCCTTCCCAAAGAATCTCATGTAACCATTTTTCCCAACTAATTCCAAGATGGGTCAATAAAATACAATAAAAATACTTAGCCTCATTATCCCCCCTCTCTCTTGAAATCATATCCCCCTATCTATGTCCTTGTTTGTCTTGTATCCATCGATGCATTTTTATTAATAATATTCCAAGTATTACATTTCTAGGCACTCCAACCTTTCAAATTTATAGGAACTCTAGAATTTCATCAAATAAGAAAAAATACATCATTAATACTAGGAATTGGAATTGGAGTATTACGTTCCCATCCTCCTTATTTTGGCATTGTCCTTAATGCATATACAAAAGATCATAAATAAAAATTTCAAAAGTATTCAAAAATTTATGGGTGCTCCTCTCACATGGCATCCTCATGCTATGAAGTACCATCTTCGGGATTGTAATTTTCCATTGAACATTGACCAATCCTATGGCTCAATTTTAGAGTACGATGACCTTCCTCTCTAATATGCACACTGGCTGGACCTGAAATTCTCCTTCTGAATCCACCTAAATAAAATTCCACCCAATAACATGGTTAGTATCATGTACATATTTTTTTAGAAAAGAGACATGAAACACTTTATGCACATTCATGGAAGCAAGCAATGCAAGGATGTATGCTACTATCCCTACTATGTCCAATATCTCAAATGGACCACAGAATTTGGCTGCTAGCTTGGTACAACTGCCCAAATTCATCGAGCTCTTCTTGGGATTCACTTTCAAAAGTGCATTATCTCCCACTTTAAATTCTATAGCTATCATGTTCTTATATATATAACTCTTCTATCTATCTTGTGTTGATTTCAAATTGTACTTAATTTTAACCATGTGGTATTCCATATCCTTGAGCAATTCTTTCCCAAGTACTACCATGTATGTTGGGTTGTCCCAACTCACTAGAGTATTGCATTTTCTATCATAAAAAGCTTCAAATGGGCTAGCTTGATAGTTGTTATTATAGGAAAACTCAACCAAATGAAAGTAATCTTCCCACTTATATGTCTTATCCATCAAATACATTCTCGAAATTTATTCAATCACTTGGTTGACTCTCTTTGTCTACCCATATCACTATGGATGGTATGTTGTGATAAAATTCAGATTTGTACCAAATCCTTTAAATAATCCTCTCCAAAAGTTTGAAGTAAACTGTGTATCTCTGTTTGAAACAATTGTCTTAGGTATTCCATGCAACCTATCAATTTCCCTCATCTAAATTTTTGCAATATTAGTTGTTGTACGAGTCATTTTCACAGGGACAAAATGAGAAGCCTTTGTCAATTTATCCACCACTACCATTAAGAATCATGTTTCCTTGTTTTCCTAGGAAATTCAGTAATAAAATCAATGGTTACCACTTCCCATTTCTTTTATGTAATTAGAAATGGTTGTAGAAAACTCATTGAGTTTCTATGCTCGGCTTTCACTCTCTGACACTCCATACATCTAGCAATGTAATTAGAAACATCCTTCTTCATTCTTGGACAAAATCATTTTCTTCTTATTGTTGCAATTATTTTCCAGTAACCAGGATGTTCGGCATATGAAACATTGTGCATTTCTTTTAATACCAAATTCCTAAGTTCTCTAGAAATAGGAACATAAATTATGTTTTTATGCATAAGTATTCCATCTTCTTTCATATTGTATTCTTTAAGTTTATGTTGTACATTTTCCTAGTGTAAACTTTCTTTAACTTGTAGGTAGTGTTGGTCTGTAACAACATCATCTAAAATTATTCTTTTTAACTCTAACTAATGACTACTAATAGTTGTAACATGCATGAGATGTACTCTTCTACTTAGTGCATCACCAAAATTATTTTCTTTTCCTTAGATATGCTTGATGTCAAAGTCATACTCACTTAAAAATTCTAGCCATCTTGTTTTCCTGGAATTTAAGGTTGGTTGCTCAAAAAGATATTTCGAACCAGTATAGTATATCCTCAATTAAAATCTCTTCCCCATTAAATAATTCATCCACATATTCAATGCATGAACTATGGCAGCAAGCTCCAAATCATGTGTGACATAAATCCTCTCATGTTATTTTATATTTAAAGACTTGTAACTAATGGCATGTCCATTATGAGTGATGACTCCACCAAGTCCTTCTTTACATGCATATGTGCATACGAAAAAATTCTCATCTGGGTTAGCAATATTCAAAATAGGTTCACTGATAAATAAGTATTTCAATAAATTAAAATTTTCTTCACACTTTATTGTCCATTTAAACTCAATTCCCTTCTTTTGTAAAGAGGTGATGGGATGAGAAAATTTAGAGAATCTTGCTATAAATATCCTATAGTATCTCACTAATCCCATGAAATATTGACTCTTGAAACATTCCTTGGTGTTGTCCATCCTCTAATGTCTTCAATCTTCTTTGGATCTATTGTTATTCCTTCCTCTGAAATAATGTTCCCAAAATAACAGATCTTCTTTTGGTAAAAAGAACACTTGCTTAACTTGGAATACAACTTATGTTCTCTCGGAACTTGTAGCACCAATATCAAATGATCCTCATGTTCTTCTTCTAACTTGGAATAGATAAGTGTTTCACCCAATAACACAATGACAAATGTATCCAGATGATTTTTGAATATGACATTCATTAATCACATAAATACAGTTGGTGCATTGGTTAGTCCAAATGGAACCACTAAAAAATCATAATGTCCATACCTAGTTCTAAAATTTGTCTTACTGGTGTATTCTTCCTTGATTCTCACCTTGATTCTCACCTGGTGATCATATCTTGATCTCAAATCTATCTTCAAAAATATATTTTCTCCTCTTAGTTGATCAAAGAGGTCATTAATTCTGGGTAGAGGGTATTTTTTCTTCACAGTGTCTTTATTCAATTGTCTAAAGTGAATTCATAATCTCCAAAGAGTATTGTTTCTCCCCAAGGTGAAACACTTGGGCTTATGTACCCTTTCTTCAACAATTCTTCTAGTTTCATTTGTAATTATTTTAATTTTGGTGTACTCATTTTGTAATGATTTTTTGACATTAGGGAAGCTCCTGGTACAAAATCAATAGAGAAATATATATCCCTCTTTGGTGGTAATCCTGGTATTTCTTGGAATACATCCTGAAACTCTTGCAATACTGAATAATCTTTGAGATTTGACCCTTTTGTATTTTTTGTCTCCCCCACATGAGCTACATATAATCGACATCCTTTCCTAAAACTTCTCTTCAACTATAAGGTTGAAATATCCCTTATAGAAATGGGTCTTGGAATTCCTTTCACAATGGTTTGTTTTCCTTCTTCGTGAAGACATGTAAATGTCTTGTTATGGAAATCTAGGATAACATGATGTTTTTTGAACCAATCCATTCCGATTAGGATATCATGAGATCCTAATGGTATGATATTTAGATCAACATCAATACTCACTCCATTAATATTTATTGAATAATCTTTGGCAGTCTCATTGATCCTTCTTTTGGTTCCAGTGGCTAGCTGAACCAACCATGATTTTTCAAGATTACCTTTCTCCAAATAAAATCTATACACTATTTGAACATCAATGTAACTATGGCTTGTTCCTAAATCAATTAAAATAACAACAAGATGAATTAATGATCTTACCTTACACCTCAATCATATGGGTTTGATGTTCTTCTTTTCGATCTTATAAGGATGCATATATTCCTGGATATTTCTTCCCATGTATTTTATTGTAGTAGCCTTTTGGATGTTGTGCAATGTCATCATATTGTCTTCTTTGTGAGGGAAATCCTTGTACATGTGATCTTCTTTAAATCCCCAACATTTGATTGGTGGTCTTCCCCTTTTTCCCAAGGAGTCTTCCCTCTTGGATTCATTCTTAGTGGGATAATATTGCTTATTTGTATTAGGAATATTTATGTTGAAAGGAGGTTTGAATCCCTTCCTTCTCTGATCATATTTACCCTTCTTATTTTCCTTCCAATATTTTTTCAAGCGCTCTACCCTTTCCTTGCTCATACAAGTACTTAGCTTTTCTAATGGTCTCCATCAAAGCTATGGGTTCATCATATTGAATTTTATCTTTATAGAAATATGGAATTCCACTCATAAACCTTTGTATCTTCACCTTTTCTTCCTTGATAAACCCCACATACTTCATCCATCGCAAGAAATTGTTTTCATATTCTCCCATGGTCATGCTCCCCAACCTGATATTAAAGAACTCTTGCATCTTCTTGTCATAGTAGTGCTCTGAAAGATACTCCTGCTAAATATATATATTTAATTACTTCTAAGTAATACTACTCTCATTAATCTGCTCAAATTTCTTCAATTTATCCCACCACATAGTGTCTTTTCCATGCAAATGATATGTGAAAATCTTGGCTTCTAGGTTAGATGAGTAATTGTGTAGTTGAAAATACTTCATGATCCCTATCAACCAGGCTTCAACATCATCTTCCCTTTCTATTTCACCGTCAAAGAATGGTGGCTTAAGATTCCTAAGCTCTCCTTGTAGATTTTCCAACTCATATCTTATTCTTTGATGCCTAAAAGGAGAAAACTTATGGATCACTTCTTGACTCTTCAAATGCACAAAACTTCATGGTTGACTATGGAATTTATTGATGTCTATGAGTTCTACTAGCACTTCTTGAGTGACTAGGTCTTGTGTAGTTATCCCTTCTTTCATGATTTTGTCCTTATTCATCATGTATTGAGCTTGATCTATTCTTCACTTTTCTCTGCAACTGATTTAGGCTTTGCATCATCTTATCATTTATTTGATTATGATCCTCTTGTGCTCTCAATATCTTCTCAATTCATGAAGAGTTATATCACACTTCTCCAAATTATAATATTTCAATACTATTCTCCTCTAAATCATCTTTACAATAACTATTATTATGCCCAATATGATCTCTAAGTTGAAAGTTATGGCTTCCTGGAAAAACCATTTTCACCCAATTTGTGCATTTTCTTCACTGGTGCAATTTCACTGGAAGTCCAACTTCTGTCAACTTTAGAAGAAAATACATCAATATACAAAAAAATGTTTGTACTAGGACCTGATAATAATCATTATGGTGAACACACACCAACCTTCATATTATCTATCTATTTCTTCAGTGATATTCTACAACAATCTGGAATTTGCAACTTTGTCCTTTTTACAATTTGTTTCCAGACTTACAAATTTTAGAAGAATTGATTATCTCCCATATTGCGCACTTATTGAAAAACTTCACTAAACCAAAGTTGTTTGTCTTGAAGAGTATTTAAAATGTTGAGTAAATAAAATTTTCCATTTTTTTGTTCTTAGGTCACCTTTCCTCTAAAAATCCCCCAAAAAGTGGCCTGGAATAGTGGA
This sequence comes from Picea engelmannii, assembly GCA_009831015.1. Classification (NCBI taxonomy): domain Eukaryota; kingdom Viridiplantae; phylum Streptophyta; class Pinopsida; order Pinales; family Pinaceae; genus Picea; species Picea engelmannii. The sequence goes on from ML781574.1 coordinate 92,463, forward strand.
TTTTGTCCTATTTCAGCATCCCCATTCCAAACCCATTATATTTTATCCAATTCCTTCACTGGGTATTTTCATGTCTACTTTTTGAACTTTCTCTAAAAATTTCAGCTAAATTTGGATCCCAGTCATTGAACTAGACTTAGATCTTTAAAAATGTTGTTTTGGACTTTCTAGAAAATTCAAGAAAAAATGGCTAGTGGCCCTCAGTGAAACTTTTTTAGATCTACTCATTGCGGAAAAAAACCCGAATTTTGTTATCTCAATCTAAGTTATTCTACTCCAACTACAGCCACAATAAGAAAAAGGCTCCAAACTTTGTTTTTTTTAAACATATGCAACTCTTTGCATATGTGGTGTAGTTTTTTTTTCTGAAACATAAGAAAATATTTGTGTATGTGGTATCTACTGACATGGAAAGTGATGTGGCACCCTGAGGGGATTCCATGTCACCCTTCGAACCACCATGGCATGCCCTGTCACCACCTTATGTCTCTCCCTTTATCTTACCTTTCTTTTCTTCTTACCTCTCAATTTAATATATATAAATAAAATAAAATTATTAATAAATGTGAGACCCACCCATACCAACTACCACATGGAACCACCACAATGTCCCATGTCATCGATGGGTCCCATCCCCACCTTACCTTCGACATGCACCCATCCACACCCCAGATCTAGCGACAGATATCAAGTGAATAGATCAACAGTAAAAAACAAATTCACATAGTCAAAATGATTAAGAGTTAACGGTCCTATAACATGTGATACCACAAACCATCATGGTCTACATGGTGCTCCCTCATTGATTTCACATGCCCAATAAATATTTCAAGACCGCTCAACCTGACATGCAATACCATCAATGGTTTTGGTCTATACCGCAACTTGTAACCCTACCATGGTGGTATTCCACCCAAAACTATAGACCCCTAACCTTGCCACCGTGGAATTTCACATTGATGTTGACTTCATGTACGAAAAATCCCCAAATTTTTCAAAAATTCATAATTTTTCCAAGTTTTCAAGAATGCCTTATTTCAAAATTTTTGTCAAGTTCGCCATGGAATTTTGTAATTAATCTCCCCTTGGACAATTCAATTTTACTAATGGCTAATTCTTTTCATGTTCGACCCCTCGATATTACTGGTATCAATCAATTTCAAATTCACCATGGAACATGGAAAATTTTCCTAATTTTCCCAAAAATGCATAATTTCAAGAATCGTTGTTATGGTGCCCAAACACCTTATAGCTCGGACTCTAAAAAATAAAAACCTACAATTTGACCCATATATCCCAAGAGTTGCAATTGGTACTCTGATACCAATCTGTGACACACCCACTGCCCGAGTAATTCACGTCTTCAATTTTTTGTTACCATTCTTTAGTTAATCAAGAAACATGCATGTCAAACAAGAACTCAAGAAATATTCATGAACATGCTAATTAGTAATAGGAGAATGCCCAATGCATATTATAACAACAACAAGCATGATAAAATAAACAAAGAGATAATTAATACATAGCAAAATATAAAATATAGAGAAAACACGAAGAGCAATTATCTTTAAATAAATCATTCATCCACTGGTTCCAGACGTTAGACATTTCACCCAACCATAGACATTGTTGTTCCAGATATGATCATTAGAATACAACCCCTAATATAGGGCTATGAATCCATAAGGACAGGTCCTAGGTAGATTCCAAAACACACAAAAATTAGCTAACAAGCTCTCATGGTTTTCCCAAGCACACAACAATCCTAGTTTACCAACTCTCTTCCCCTTCATCTTGCACAACCAAAAAAATGAACCCCTTTCTCTACAATGCAATCCCCCAAGTTGTTCCACTTCTTTTCCAGGGATCCAATGCTACTGGTAAGGAAATATCAATGTTGGAAACTCTAAGGATTTTTAGTTGTGGACAATTCTTTCACAATTGTCATCATTCTCATGCACACATGCATCCATTCCTTTCTAGAATTATCAATAGTTACTTGCAATAAACAACCAATGTCTATTTTCCTCCCCTAATTCATTTTCCATCCAACCCAAGAACAAGAGTGAAAAATAATGAATTAGGAATGAGTAACAATGATTGAGGAACCAAATGAGTGAGTAACCCCAAAATATCCCAAAAGCGGGATTTATATAATTACATGCAACAAAGCACCATGTGGCCTTCCCCAAGAATCCCATGTAACCACATTTCCCAACTAATTCCAAGATGGGTGAATAACATATAATAAAAATGATTAGCCCCTTTATCCCCCCTCTCTCATGGAATCATATCCCCCTATATTTTTCCTTGTCCATATTGCAGTCAATGATCCATTTTGATGAACGATATTCAAAGTATTACATTTCTAGGCACTTCCGCCTTTCAACTTTACAGGCACTCTCGCCTTTCATAAAATAAACAAAAATTCATTATTACTCTGGGGACTCAAAACCAAGGTATTACATCCAGGTTTAGATACATGATCATCAGGTACATGTATGGCTCTCTCAGACCGGTGATAGGGTATCACCCTAATTAGGTAGTCATGAAATTATTTTCTTCCTTCCACAAATTTCCTAAAACAAATTTGGTGTCATTTTTTTGGTAGAAAGATACTATGAAATCCTTATTGAGATATTCCTCTGGTTCCTGTAACTTATAATACATGTTGACATCTTGTGGGAGGAAATATTTGATACACTCCCCTTTGTCATTATTAATCAAGAAACTTTTACAATATGTGTGACTGATAATCCACTCAACTGACTCTACACAAGGGAAGACGTGTGTTCTATCTATGACTAAATGCAATCTAGACTGCCTGATGTATTGGAATACCAAGTCATCTACCATTATAGGATAGATATTGATATGGGGAGTTGAATATAGATAATTTTTATCCTTAATAAAAATGGCATTCCATCCATATATTGGTACCTATGTGGTGGCACCTCCCATGCATGGTTCTATGTCCTCGTACAATGTCAATTGAGTGGATAACTTCTTCAGAGGGGGCATGATAAGTGATTCTCACCCTTTTGGAGTGAGTGGCTCTTATGTATGAGGTGGGGAGGAGCTAGAACCATCATTTGTTTCTCTTGTCCCGGTCCTTTAATTTTTCAGTGATCTTTGAAATGGAACCTTCCTGGGAGGCATCTTACATAAAACACAAAAATACCAAAATGAGAACAGTCGTACATTACTAAAAAAGGTTAGTCTAGTGGAAAACAAAAATGCAAAGTGTACCTATTTACCCAATTATTCGAAAACATTGGTGTTGAGAATGATGTTGCTTACTTGGAATAGGGATGGATTACTAATAATGTTATTGGTTAATGTGATCCCTCTAATTTGTAGAGTGAATAAAGCATTCTATCCTAGAGAAAAATAATAATGATTTGTTATCTTGCTAGAATGGTTTTCCATTAAGAAAAAATAAGTAAAAATGATTAACTTATGATTGTGGGGAATGATATCTTGCATATCGATTAGCGTCAAATTCCTCTCTTGTACACCAAATAGGCCATTAATGGTTTGTTTGATGCGCAAAAAGTCTTATCGGAGGATTTTGGAAAGCATTTTGGCATACCTCATGATCATTAGCATCGGTGAGAACCTAGACTTTGTGACTTATAAACACATAAGTGAATACCAAGATCACCAATCATCGACATCGACGGTGGAACTGTAACCCTCAAAAAACAAAAAAAATCAATTTGCACATAAAAACCCTAAGAGATATCCATACAAGATAATGGCGTGGAGTGTTGACATGATGTGATGGCATGGAATAGATGAAACACAATTAGTGGCATTGATATATACGGTAAATAACATGGTAGGTGATGTGGACGACTAATGTGGCAAGTGACGTGTCAAGTTTGTTGATGTGTATAGAATGGGATAGGTATTTCCACATATGCTTAGTGTCTAGCATGTGGAAGTTGTCCAAAGCCTTCTAATATTGAATTTACTTTAATTAAAGGAATTATTAAATTAAATTACTTTTATTAAATAAATATTTAATTAATTGAGTTATTTAAGGAAAATCCTAAAATTAATTAGCATGTAATCTCAATTGTTAATCACTTTGTATATTAGGGTTAGATTATAACTCAAGAATATAAAATCAAGGCTAGGGTGAAGAAGGAAGACACTTGAAACTTGATACTTGTGTTGAGAGAGTCGAGATAGAGAGGGTTGGATCATGAACGATTGTGATTCAAGGAGATATTGGATAGGTAGAGAAGGACTTCCATCTAGAGATCAGTTCAAGGAGAAGAGAGAACAAAGGTTGTCACAAGTGGGTTTGACCAGAGAGAAGCCATGTGAAAGTGTTGCACCGTATGAAGCTTGTCGTACAAGATTTCTGATGCCGACGCCCTCAACCCGCAAGTCGGAAGGTCCACGTCAGCATAGGATATTTCCTTTATCATGGCCCGAAGAACTCTGACGGCTCTTCTATTTCCCTATCGGAAAATCTACACCCACAAAAAACTCTCACTGGATCCCCTTGTTACACTTGGGAGATCAGACTTCGCGACTTCGCGAGGTCAGTGGTTGAGCGTTGGACTCTCGAATCCCCGAAATCCGACAACAGTCAACGCTGACCCTTTCCTTCTCCTTTCAGGATTTTCTCTATCGTGATTTCGACGTTCGCGATGATAAACAACTCAATTCTCCGACTCCCGACTCCCGATTTGTTGAAACTCTGATACACGCGCGAGTTTGACTTTTCAACGCTTCACCTCATCGACATTTCAAACTTCGCAATATCGCGAATCCTGATGCAATTGTTTCGGGACTTCTCACCACGAAACCCCGAAATGGAATTCTACCTATCCACTGACTGACTTCTCCGTGGCCCACACTGTTCTCTTAGCCATCGGGATATCGCGTTTCATGATTTCGCGATTCCCGTTACAATGTTTATGGGACTTCTACCCATGAAACCCCAATATGGAATTTCTGGGTTAATCCAACGGCCCTGGCGGCTTGGATCTATGGTCCTAACCCTCCTGAGCTTAGAACCTTTAGGGAATACTCATCGTATCTCCCCTTCTTCTCTGTGAGATCTGATGGCTCACGAAAATTCGCGAACTCTCCTCAGAGAATTTCGACCATCCGTTCTTTCTCTAAGAACCTCTGCACAACTGGCTAAGTTGCTTCTCTCTCTGCGGAACTTGTCCTCTTGTGTGCAAACTTACGACGCCTCTTTCTTGCCTCCAACGACCTTTTAAAGATTTTAGATCCTTCTGAACTGCCTTCAGCTTCGAGTCTTAGAGAAGACTCTTGCGCGCACTCCTTGCGGCAACCTTCAGACACTTCCAAGTGTTGAATTTCCTTCGACCCTGCACACACCTGCAGCAGTAATCTCTCGATATTTCACTCAGGTCCACAACCCTGAGACTTCACTTAGCCTGCACACTCCTTGCATGGCTCCTATGCCTGTCTGCACTTTAGAGTGAATGAGAACAAAAGCTATCTCTATCTGAACCCTTTGTCAACGCACTCCTTGCAGACACTTCAACTGCACTCCTTGCAAAAACTCTGGCTCAGGTAGAGAAACAATTGAAACTCATTCCTACTTCCTTTCAGACTTCAAACTCAAACATGAAATCATATACACAGCATATAAAGAAAATGTATAACAGGAAGCAAACATTCATGAGCATATCATTCAGCATCAATACACAGAGAACAAACACGAAACCATGCATTTGAATCAAACTCTTTCTATTAATCCAAATATTTGTACATGGGTGTTATTACACAACTCTCTACTTCTCTTCTATGCTCCTCATACACACTACTGTTACAAGACACAATGAGGGTGTCTATATCCCGTTTCCCTCTTGCGCTCTAAAATTGTCTAATCTAGAATTGAATTCTACCTACTTGCATTAACTACTTTAAATGCCTTCTATCTACTAAGGACGAGAGAAAATCGCTCAAGGTCTGTTTACATTATACAAGTGCGCTTCATTAAATTTCTACATTTATGTTCGCGCATCAACTCCAAGGTGATTTCAAAATTGCGCTGGCGCTTTCCCAGCTGTCCTTCGCTTCTGCGCTGGCTCGCTTGATGTTGGAGATGCTCCTGCATCAATTTCCATACGTGTGTGTGGGCTCCAGTGGAGACAAGCGCATATAGGTGGGAGAACTTAAGGATAGGCATGTACATCTTGAAAAGTGTGCATATCTGGATCATACAACAGATCATATTTTGTGAGGTTTTTCTATAGTTGTATTTCTCTCAGTGGGCCATTATCCATTTTATCGGAGATCTGATTTTAGCACAATAAAATCATTCTCAGCATTGGTTTTCCCTCCAAGTTTTTTCCAAGGGTATCTACCCAAAAATATCGATGTTTATGTGTGCATGATTTAGTTTCCATTTTTTTCTTCTGCTACATTTTTAAAGTTGAATATTTCAATAGTGTATTTTTGTTTTGTGAGCTGCTAATGTGATTTGCAGTAAGAAAATCACTAGATAATAAGATACCTAGTTGTTGGAGTAAGGGGATTTCAACAAGGTTTATTTGATAAAATGAAGTATAGTCGATGATATGGTAGTGTATGATTGATGACATGGAACCATATGGTTACTAGGTTAGCTATCATTCACTCTAAAAGTTATAACAATCAAGATCCATTGTTGTAAAAAAAATCAGACATATTAGATTGATCTATCAACTCACAGCTCATCGACATCATCCGATACAAGATACTCCTATCCATTCGACATCAATATGTTTTTTGTCGACATCAATGGATCATCAATAATCATCGAGGAACATGACATGTTTCCTATAAGTCTCAACAAGTTATGATGACGCCCAATGGTTTCAATCAACGTTAGTGAAAAAACCTCGATACTTTCAATCTAAACTGACTCGAAATTTTGTTGACACTGATGATTCCTCAGTCCTTCCTAAATAACTTATTCAAGATCAAATTTTATATTATGTTGGCTTATACTTGCATGCCCCAACCTTGATAGTCTGATCGGAACTTGTGAAATTTGTACATTTTAAGCTCCTTTTTAACCTCTTTTTTCCTTTTTTTATTTTTTCCCTCTTTCTATACCAACACGAGAGTTCTTTTTGAAGTTTTCTTGATATTAAGACATGAAATAAAATGAAACAATAATGCAGTAATTTGAAGAAGACAAAAAATGTAGTCAAAGACTAAATCACAAGAACATACAAAAATGACAAAAAGTGAAAGTGGTACCCTAAAATTTGAAAACAATTGAAGGGTGTGTTGTGTACTCAACAAATGGAGATTCACTGGGAAAAACTAGAATCTTTGACTATACCTCAAGAGAACAATCACTTTATCTTCACGGATATAACTTAGATATTTAACTAACCCAAAAATCACTTATAAATATGTACATATATAATCTAGGGAATGGCATGGATTCTTTTTCATGGGGATTTATCTTATTTTTCCAACCTCTTTATCATTCACCAATGATTCATGCTTCACAAAATGAAAATAAATCTAACATCACCCCTAAGATGAGAAATTTAATTAGTAATCTTTAATTACTTTGTCACCCTTCTAGTGTTTCTTCGCTACCAATGAGCACCCATATCCTCAATAGAGTCACCCCGATATCACAAATCTTGCTATGCAGCTAGAAAGCATCCATAGCCCAAACATATATATTTACATTTCCTCGGTATTTCCCTTTTGATTTATTTTATTTTCTCATCACAATTTTCTTTTATTATGTTCATGAAAAACAAGAGTACCCCTTACTGAATATTTTGTGATGAGAATTTATCGTGGGATATGAATTGAGTCTAAGAGGATGATATATGTTAATGAAAAAGATAAACAAGTACTCAGGATTTTTAGGAGCATTCTTCCTTAAAAGGAATTAGGTGTTCATTAATTCCACCAGTGTGAGAGACACTTCCTTTCTTTCCATTATTGCCCTTCAGAAATTCCTAACCTTAGATCAAACACTATGTTGTTCCATAGATTATATATATATATATATATATATATATATATATATATATCTCCTAACTTCTATTCCTATTCAAATCTGATTCCCCTTACTTTTGTTATTGAATATGCAAGTTATGACATTAGAGAGTTGTTTTATCATGCTTTTCCAAAAGCTAAAAACTCAACACTATTATTAAAGTGCCAAAACTTATGGGCGCATGCATGGAACAAAAATTTATATTAAAATCAAAACCATCAATCAATCATAAAACTAACTGACTAAAATTAAAATAAAAGAAAACCAAATTTCTATAGTACATACTACCCACATGGAGCAGCTAGGTGAAATATCTTTTGAGGCCCTGGACATTGGCAGGGAGAGAATCCAATTCACCTCCCAATATTTTCAATTGATAAGTGCCAACCCTAATTTTCTCATCTATTTGGTAAGGACCTAACCATATATTCTGAAATTTAAAGTGTTTTCCCTTAGGTTCATTATATTTGTCCCATTTTAGAACCAAATCCCCCACAATAAAGTTCTTTTCCCCAACTTTATGCTTATCAAACCACTCTTTAACTAGCTACTGGTGATCTGCAAATTTATTTTTATCCTTTTCTAGTTCCTCCTCTAGAATAAGAAGTGTATCAATGCATTGTTTCATACTGGAGAGATGATAACCTTTGGAAGCCTGGGATGGTTGCAAATATGGAAGATCAATATTTGTTGGAAATATCTCCTTCTAACCATAAACAAGAAAATATGGAGAAGTGCCTAAATATTCTTTAGGGGTTACCCTGTCATCCCATAGTGCATTATGTAAATCGTTATGTTGATTCTTATGATTTTCAGTAATAGTTTTCTTTAGGATATGAATCAAATTCTTATTTGTAGACTCAGCTACACCATTTCATTGTGTATAGTAATTTGCAGAATACCTAAGGATAATACCTTTATCACGTGAAAATTCAGTCAAAAGGGTGGAAGAAAAATATGTACCATTGTCAAATACAATCACAGATGGTATCCCAAACCTAGTGATTAGTTGTTTCTCAAGAAATTAAACAACCACCCTTTCATTAACTTGAGTGAGGGGAATGGCTTCTGACCATCGGATAAAATAATATGTTGTTGTTAAAATGTATTTGTGTTGTTTTGATGAACGTGGATTAGTTTCTCCTACAACATTTATTCCACATTGTTCAAATGGTCTACAAATGGTTACTGGTTTCAATGGGATAGATGCTTTCATCTCCTTATCTGCACTTAACTGACACACCTTACATTCCCTAACATATGCATGAACATCTTTAAATAAATTTGGCCAATATTAACCTTCCATCGGAACTTTATGGGTTGTGGTTTCCCCTACAAAATACCCACCAGTTGGGCCATCGTGAAGATCCTTCAATACCTTTTATGCATCATCTTTCTCTAGGCATGTTAATAATACTCCATCATAATTTTTTATAAATAAAACTGAGTTTATCAGACGATACTTTGAAGATTTCATTCATAGGACTCTTTTCTCTTTAGAAAGTGATCCAGACACACACCATGATGAATAAAAAAAGAAAGTTCATAGTACTAGGAGTCACTACTGGATGGGACAAAAGGTAGTTTGTTAGAACACACAAACAATTCATTTTCCCATCTAAACTCATTCAAACTTGTTAGGTCTTGAGAGTTTGAAGCCAATATACACAATCCTTGAACCCTGACTACTTTCATAGGTTTTATTTCAAGATCAAACTCTTGGATAATAGTCATCCAATTCCACCTTCGTTCTCCCAACTCTTTTTTTGTAAAGAGTGACCTTAGAGAAGCATGAGGAACTATGAATTTGGTATGATTTTTGAGAATATAGGATCTAAAATGATTAATAGTCTTGTATATAGTGTGGACTTGTTTATCAATGGCGGTATAGTTCAACTATGCCCCTTGTAAGTTAGTACACATGAAACAAATAGGAACTTAATTGTTATCATCATCCTTTACCAAATATTGATCAAAGGAAAAGGTGTAAAGAAAGAAATCCTTATTAAAATCAGGACTGTCTAAAACAGGTGCTTGAGAAATAGTAGTCTTAATCTTCTCAAAGGATTCATTTTCTTTGTTATTCCATTTAAACATGACATCTTTATGAATAATTTTTTGTAAGGGTTTAATAGTTTCAGCAAAATCAAGTATCAACTTTCTCACGAAGTTGATTTTCCAAAGAAGGATTGCATGGTTTTATTATTATGTGGGAAAGGTAGTTGGGAACTCACTTTTACCCTCTTTGTATTAATATTTATGCCATCCTTTGAAATAATGTGACTTAGAATTTTTCCTTCTGTACACCAAAAACAGTCTTCTTTGGGTTAAGAGAAATACCATATTTTCTACATCTCTCAAAAAAATTTGTCAGATGAAGAATGTGATATGATCTATTCTTAGAATAAATAGTTACATCATCAATATAGACCAAAACACATACATTTATCATCCCCCTAAAAGAAATATCCATGGCTCATTAAAATGTGGCACCTACATTAATTAGGCCAAAAGGCATGCATTTGTATGCAAAGGTACCCCACTTAGTATGAAAAGTAGTTTTCAGTCAATCCTCTTCTAAAACTAAAACCTAATTATATCGCGAGAAACCATCCAAAAGTAAGAACATCTTAGATCTGGAAATAGTGTGTAGAAGTTGTTCCATTGGAGGGATGGGATAATTATCATTTTCAAAGGCTTTATTTAAATTGTGAAAATCCACATAGAGATGAATCTCACCTGTCTTTTTCTTTACTGGCACCATTGTATCCACCCAAGCAAAATGCCTTAATTGAAATATGATTTCTTAAGTTCATTTTTCATTAAGGGTTCAAGTGAAGGATGGAACTTTCATAACTTTTGTTGAAATGTCTTGACACCATTCTTAAGTGGTATTGTATGTTGTATGATTCTTATGTCACAAGTTTTAAGTTCTTGGTAGGACCAAGAAAAAATATCTTAGTATTCCTTGAACAACTTCAGATAAGCTCTTCTTTCATATGTATATATTTATTTTCCAAGATTGATGTTCTTAGTATTTTCAATGGTTATTATATTGATCACTTCATGGGATAGACTAGAGCTCCTAGTTTTTACATTTAGGGGAATTTTAAACTTGTCTCATAGTTCAATTAGATTTTCTAAATTTATTACCCCTTTATGCATGGTGATTAGTTTAGGCCTCATAGTTGTTGTATACTCTTTATCTTTTACACCCTCAAACTCTTATTCAGCCAAAATTGTTTGAAATTCCTTATCATCAATAGCAAGATCTCTAAAATTTTCTTCATTACCTAGAAATTATATATTATGTTCATCTCCTTAAAACACCTTCCACATTGTGACATCATTAGGGACATGAGGTTTGTATAATATCTTAATGGAAAACCTAGTAGCTTCATAGTCTTCTGAGGGGGAAATCCTAAAGGCTATTGTAGCCAAAGAATTGGATAACAAATTTTGGGACCAATGTATAACAGTGATATTGAAAGAAAGAAAAATATCTATTAGATTGTGAACTTCTTGATAAACATTTATGAGGTTAAGTGAGTTGCAATGTATAATATTCTTTATGTGTCTATCTAATATTCATAAACTCCAAAAACTTTGAGTTTTTTAATAGTCAAATCAAGAGGTTTCTTGAGACTTTGAACTAAGGCTTCATACTTGGTAGTATTATTTGTGCACTCAAACTCTAGCCTACAAGACAAGAAGCTAATTTTACCATTTGGATCCACTAAAACACACCTAGAAATTTCCCCTTCTTAAGACTTGGATCCATCAAATAAAAGTGTCGATATTTTAGGAGCAACATGAGGTACTATTTTGTTTTTTTTCAATTTCTAATTTTTTTCAATTTTCTTCTAAAACAACAGTTACAAAACATTCATTGGGACTATTAAAAATTTATGATAAAATCTCACCTTTCTACAGACATAATTATGACCTTTGTGTTACTAAAATTTTAGATGTGGAATCTATGAAATTCCCAAATTCTGAATCAAGAGTGTAATTCCCAAGGATAGGAAATTCGAATGAATATGGTTAATTTGGATACTCCAAATGAGTCACAGTATGCAGGGATGATTTTAAGGATGGAAATTTATTTTAAAATGTAGAAACCTTGGCGAATCTTACTAATACTTCATATGTCAACTATAAATGTTTCACGATATTTTTGTAAAAATATTCAAATTTCTAAGTATTTTATATTATTTTTATAAAATTTTGGCGATTTTTAGGGTAAATTAATTTTATCCTATAGAATTTGGGTGAATCATTTTTAAAATAACGAATCTCGATTTTGGAAAAACCATGGAAAATTAGCCCACGAGCGAAATTTAGCCCCTAAAATCATCCCTGATAGTATGTTTCATATATTTTTCTCTATTAATCCTAATTTTATTGGGATATACATTCCAAGGTAACCATAAATGAGGCTAATAAGAGGAAAAGTAACCTTGGATTTTATAGGACCAATATCGACTAAGAAACATTCCATAGGCCTCAGGGATATCCATAACCACAATATCAATGAATCGATGAATATTGGGATTTGAAGCAATCCTTATCAAGACATATTTCAGTTCCCCTATTACCTTAAATTATTATCTGTCTAAGTGAATGATATGGCTCGAGCTCTTGATGTAAGTTGCATTCAATTTCTTAAAAATAGAGTATGGAATGACATTAGAGGATGATATAGAGTCTACCAAATAGTTTTACAATTTACAACTGAAAATATCAAAAGTTAACAAGAATGGAGGTGTGGATGTCTTGGATTTCTTCTCAACTCATGGTGTGTTTACTGTTGATTTTCAATATTTGCCTAAATTGGATTTGTTTATTGTGTGGTCAAAATTTACCATTTGAGCCTTTTCATCTTTCAATGCTTTGAGAAAAAGAGTTTTTAGTTGAGATATCTTGCATAGGTCCATTACTGAAATATTATCCTTAATCTTCTTAAAATATTCTACCACATTATGCTGTAACTCCTTATCTATAGATTTAGGTAGGGAAACATATTTAGGCAGGGAAACAAATGTAGGAGTGGGAGTAACTTTATGTACAAGTTTCCATGGTTTCTTAGGGGTTTTAGGTCTAGTAGGGTGGGATTTAGGGATAATCCATTTGCTTTTGGTATGGATAGCCAAGGTTTTATATAATACATCTTCTTATTCAATATTTTTTACTCAAAGAATCATTGTTATTGGATAAATCAGTAGGTGCAGACACTAACTGATCTCCCTAGATCCACCTGGATCTAGAACAAAACAGGATACGACATTACTCTCTCTCTAAGTTGTAGTCATTGAATCTACTACCGAGAAGGAATGAGTGACATACCTTTATATCACTTCCTTAGGTCTCTGTTATTCCTACTTCACTCTGGTGCTCTTGTGAAATCAGGTCCAAGACAACACAAACCAACCAAAGTGAAGATAACAAAGTATATTTAATGCCAACCTATGCATATGATCAAGGAGTTATGTAATAAAATAAGAGTGATTTTATGGGAAAGGGACATGCTGCTATATTATATTAAATAAAATTAGAAGATACAACCAGATCGCCTTGATGTCACAAGATTCCTTTCATTGATCCTTAGTTCCAACACACACACTTGCTCTACACTTGCATGAAGAAGATCCAATACAACTTGATAGAAAAATAGAGTCTTCAAGCTTCAATCCAAACATAGTTCTTCACACAATTATTTCATCAATTCTCCATTCAATCTTTCTTAACCTCTTCCTTGAGAAACCTTTCATTATATAGGAGAAGAGGATATGGTTAAAGGGATGAGGATGATCCCACTAAATCTGAGAAGTCAGTAGGATTCCAACCATGCAAATGCCACCTCATTTTCTAGAATATTCCCTTCTAGAACCTTCGTAACCTCTTCTCTTTTCCAATCTTTGAAATAGGTTTGCACCCTACCTATAGAGCAGACTGTGAACAGTTCACACTCCAAGTATAGGGTTGCCTGTGAGAATGAAGGATTTTTGCACCCTATAAAATAGGCAGCCTGCGAACTCATCTTAAAAATATGCTTTTTAAAAGAAGACAATAGCCACTTTTCTCAGGAAAAAGGTCTTCATGAGAGCCTGGACACATAACTTGTAGAGACATCACTAGAGTGACCAAAATAATGTGTAACGGAATGCCCCCCATAGTATGAGGCTGGAAATCATGACAACTGAAATACTTTGTAAAATGTGTGTGTGTGTCAGAAACAAGGAGTGCACCTAATTGAATACCTATAAACAACCAAGCATCTGCAAAATATAATACCAGTTCTGAGGTAGGCATTCCCATGCTCAGATCACAAATGAATGAAATCATAAATGTAGGCCATGGCCACCAATCATACACCATGGATCCATGTTGTCAAAATGATACATAGCTACCAGGAATACACTATGGATCTATGTTAGAAGACTCGAATTAAGACATAGCCACGTTACATACAAAGTGGATCTATGTGTCGATACAAATCATACATACTCCATCGCAGCCTAGATAAAAAAGATGAGACCCAGGGTCTTCAATTCCATCACCTGAAAGTACGAATCTAGCCATGTGATTACATGTGTTGAAGTCGAACATGGTAGAAACCACTCGATTACCGGTCATTGATGAAAACTATTAAGAAGTGCGAGGGAAATCATCATTGATGTCAATGACTCCCAAGGTACCAAAGTACAATCCGAATGAATGTGAATGAATGAGATGAAGTCAAACACTCGGCGGAATCTCTCGATCAGGGATCAATGATGTGAAACCCCTATCAAAAGAGAAGAGACCTGCCATTAAGCCATGTAGGTTCCAAGGTACTGAATGATTTCTAAGTCTTATTCCTAGATAATGAGTTGGATTCGACAGAAAAAGACTCATCAGAGGAGGGCCTTGATGTATCCCCCATCAATGACATGAAATAAGTAACAGATTTTGAGGGTGAATCAAAGTATGACTATGAGTTGAAACAAACACAGGGAAGGCTGACATAGTAAGAATGGACAACTGCATATGGCCGACTCAATGGAGGGCTCGTTTGAACTTCTCTTGAACATATGAATGACATGACAAAGGACTTGGCAGCACTAACTCAAAGACGACCCAAGATATGACCTTGTAGCAAGTCGGACGAGAGACAAATGGATTTCCCAACCCGGATTCAAATGAGGAATAGGGGGTGTCATGTTCAAGAGCGACGCTTACTACCATTAATACGAATACGAAAACACATCCCTTTCCCAAAATTTCCCCCACCATTTCTGGTGAGTACCTCTTTATTTTTACAGAAGCTTGAGGAGGATAACATATGCTTGTCAATGTAAGCTCATCCTTCAGACGAGTCCCTCGAAGTACATTTAATGAACCCTAGGAAGGAGTAGTTCGGTCCCATTATGGGTCTTTCGATGTTTGTTTAACGAGTCCAAGGATAGAAAACTAGGGGGTTTTCATGTTTTGAGAGTATGAAAAACACTTAAAGAGAACTCTCCTAGTTCCTTTTTCATAAATTAGTTCAACGAGACCGAAAAAGTGATAAACTATCGCTCGTCGAACATTTTCTTCAAATACTTTAACGAGCGTGAAAAGAGCAAGATCGCTCCACAATCTTTTCATTTTTATGGAGTGTGAAAAAAGCTTAAAGGATACTCCTTTACGTTCATCGTTTTCGTGTTACCATGATGAGTATGAAAAGACCAGAAAAAGTATACTCGGTTGCGTTCTCATGTATTTTCGAGCGCGAGAACGAACGAAGACTGAGCTCGAGGTTTTTCCTACAAAACCCTAAAAAAGTAGTCGTACATGTGACAAAAAAAGAAAAAAATACTCGTACACCGTCGTTCAAAATTCGAAGTCACTATATCTACGAAAAACCATACTCACAAGGCTATTAGGGTATTAGGTCTTTTAAGAAAAGAAATAAAAATAAAAAATCAACAAGAAATAGTAAAAAGTGAATAAATATGGGTGAAAAAGTCCTTTTTACGATTTCATTGTTACTTTGCCAAAAACTTGTCCAACACACCTCATTTTCCCCCAAATTTCTTTGCTCGATTGTGGGAGGTACAAGTGATCATTCGGCAAACGGTTTCAGCCAATGAGGTAATCTCCTGATTTTCCAACTTTTTCACAGATTAAAATTGATTTTTATGGGTAATTTTAAGTATTTGAGTCCATTTTAGGGTTGGTGAATGCGCTCAGGCATTCTCGTAGGTGAACCATTTGGGGCCTGCCAAAACCTAGGATTCTCGTAGGTGAACCATTTGGGGCCTGCAAGAACCTAGGATTCTCGTAGGTGAGCTTCATAGCACCTGCAAGATTCTTGCATTGTATGTAAGCTTCACTTGCGAGGGTCGAAAGATAGATTTTTATGCAAATTTTTACCCAATAAAAAATTATGCAAGAGGTTAAAACAAGTTGTTTACTTCCTTCTCATTGCTCCATTGCAGGCGTTGACCATCATGATGTTGGAATGGATGGAAATAGAACATGAGGAGGATGATGCCATTGTCGGGAATGATCCGGGTACAATCACTGCCCTCCGGGAATGTGGGCTCTTAAAAGTTTTTAGGATCTCGGGCATGAGAGCCCAACTCAGATTGTTAGAGTACCTGGTCCACATGTGGGATGTGGATAAACAGTTATTTCACATAGGGGTCCACACGCTAACACTAGATATCAAGGATATCTATTTTTTGATGTGGTTGTCACAACATGGATACCATGCTACTTTGACCGGAGGTAGAGGCGACAGACTTCCTATGAGCGAGTATGTTCATTGATATTTTGTTATCGAGGTGGAGAGAAGCAAGCGTAAGGTCTCCATCTGGGGTGTCCAAAATCTGACCTTGCGGACTATCTTGTTTACCATTGCACGCATGGCCGGGAGTGCTGCTCTGCACATGGCTCTCCAGAGCTATTTCCAATATGAAATAGAGTGCACAGAGCCTCGGGTTTTCAACTGGTCAGACGTGGTTCTCCATAGTATGAAGAGGCAACTGAAAAAATGCAGAAGGGATGACCTGAAGCAGTTCGGGTACGAGTCACTTTTGGTGTCATTCTTCCTCGAGAGGGTCCCACTGCTGCGACTACAAGTAGATTGGGGTTTAACGGCCCCACAGGATCCGAGGATGCTGAGGTGGTGTAACCTCATGGCTCGGCATGTAGCATGGCCTATAATCAAGTATAATGATTCATTTTTTGATTGGTTGAGGCCCTAGATGTTGATGATCGATGACTACACATATGTCGGTTTATATTTCTGAGGAGATCCGGATTTGGTCTTGCCTGAGGATGCTCAGTGGGGTGACTTGGGTGAGAAGTATATGTTTTGTTCTTTTTTAATGTTTTTGCAAATTTTATTATATAAAATGTTTTTATGTTTATCCAAGGACTAATCAAAAAATTTCTTTTGATGACACAGATGTGGGGTCGTATCGACCTCTAGGAACGTCTCCCATTCAGAGGTGAGGAGAAGCGGCTCCAGTGGCAATATGGGATGTCAAGGACTACGAGGCAGTGGAACAAAACTTAGAGGGGTTGATTGCAGATGTCCCAGACATTGCTATTGGGGAGATCCCGAGACGTTATCAGTGACATACTGTGGGTGTGTCCCAGTCTCTCAGTCGACTGCTCTATAGGGTAGCCCGAGCAGTTGTATGTTATCATGAGAATAATCTATGATGCTATTTTGTGGAAGATATGAGCTTCATATTTTGAGATTTTGATCTTTGGACATAAACTTTTTGTAAAAACTTTTGATCATTAGATACATATATACGGCTTCTACCGGCTTATTTTGTGTTGTATAATACATGTGATGTGTGATTGGTTCATAAATGTCCCAAATGTCTGTCTAACACATAATTAGCTAAGGCACCAGTCAATGTATTTAGACATCTTGGAATGTGATGATATTCGATATAATCAAAATAACTTTCCAAGAGGTGAATTCATAAATATACCTGTAATAAAGTAGGACTTCAGATAGCATAGACATTACTTAACTGTAGTACTACTAGCTGCGAATCGAGTTGTATAACCAGGTGGCAGATATCAAGAGAAATATCATCAATCAACAATTTGATGACGACGTTGTATTCTGTGATATTATTGGTCACACGACTGAGGAACACACCTCGTAGACTGATAAGTTCGTTTGTAGGTGCATAAATTGCCCATGCAGCAGAAACAAGGTTTTGAGTACTATGACTAGCGCCATCGGCGAAGCCAATGTGGGGTAGTGAAGACTCCGAAATCTGGAAACCAAGCACAACGCAAGATAAGCGGTCGAGGGTAGAGACCAAATAACGAAAAAAGCATACTAAAGTAACACACAAAAAGTATGATACAATAAAATACAAGCACTCATGCACAGGTGATCTTAAGCATAGTACTTCTTTAAGTACAACCCATTTCTAGGTTCACTCAAAGGGATACTGTCATAGTCCACCAACTCGTAAGTTCTTTCTCCAACACTCGTATGACGATATAAGGACCTTTCCACATAGCTTCAAATTTTTCGGCTCCTAGCATATCCCGATCTTGTTCGTAAAGGAGAACCATATCACCTTCGGAGAAAATGCGTAGCTTGACATGTTTGTCATATTGGGCTTTGATGTGTTTCTTATGGGCTTCTATAACTAGGGTGGCATCGCGACATGTTTCATATAGTTGCATGAGATACAACAGATGCTCTTCCTTGGCAGAAGTGTTTGGGAGAAGTTAGACGACTAGTTTTAGAGAAGGTATCTCACATTCAATCGGCAAGATGGCTTCTAGACCATAAACTAACTGGAAAGGTGTAAACCCGATAACAAACTTAACTGATGTCTGTTAAGCCCATAATGTTGAAAACAACATCATGTGCCAACTCATTTTGTGAATCCATATCATTCATTAAAGCATGGTAATGAGAACTTTGTTTATTGCTTCAACTTGGCCGTTGTCTTGTGGGTAATAGGGTGTTGAGTTTTCATGGCGAAGACCCAACTTTTCAGTGAGTTCAGACATTATGAAGTTTCTAAAGTGGATACCGTGATCAGTAACGATAGCTTGAGGAACACCAAACCGAGAAATGATGTGATTGAATATGAATAATGTTGCAGTCTTTCCGGTATTGTCGAATGTTGGCATCTCCTCGACCGATTTCATAAAATAATCTATGGCTACAATAATGTATCCATCCCCCCCAGCCGAGTGAGGGTGACATGTCATGAAATGGATACCCCATTTCGCAAAAGGACAAATGAAGACCACAGGGTGTAGAGGAGCAGGCTATGATCGTATTTTTTTGTTGTAGGTTTGGCAAGCGTGGCATTTTTGGACAACAATTATACAATCGTTGAATAAAGAAGGCCAAAAATACCCTGCTCGTAAGATCTTCTGGGTAGTAGCATACCTAGACATGTGACCACCACATGCTCCAGAATGGTAATCATTCAGGGCTTTCTCGGCTTCTTCAAACATGAGGCAATGTTGAAAAATTGATTCAATCCCACGACGATAAAGAGTATCACCAAGGATAATATATTGACGGGCTTGGTAGCGTATTCGACAACGGTCAGTGCTAGACAAATCAGGCTAGAAAGTCCGAGTCTGGAGATATATGATGATATCCCCATACCAAAGGTCATCAGAATTGATCATAAAAATGGATTCATCGGGTAAGGAATCCTCTGCTACATTTTTCGTCTCAAAACAGGGAAGGTTGCATATCAACTTAGCAAACACCAAGGATTTCTTGGACTTAGCGCGTTTGAATTATAAGTCAAAATCCTGGAGTATTACAATCCATTTGGATTATTTCCCCCCTAGCAATTGGCGTGTAAGAATGTGATGCATAGGGTTGCAGTTGGAAATCACAGTAGTCTTGCGTAAAAGGATATAGTGCTGGAAACGTTGAACAGCTTGGACGGCGGCCAAGGCCAATTTTTCAACATGTAAATACTTGGTTTCGGTAGTCATGAGACTCCGACTCAAATAATAAATGACATGTTCGTCATGAGAATCATCCTCCTGAATGAGAACCATAGCGATGGTATAGTCTAAGGCTATGAGATAAAGGAAATAATCCCGACTGTAATCAGGTGGGAAGAGTAGTGCGGTACGAGTTAAAGACAGTTTCAAAGGTTCGAAAGATTTGTTAGGAGTGGTATCCCATATGAACTCAGAACCTTTCTTGAGAAGTTGAGTAAATCCAAGAGTTAGCTCAACATAGTTCAGGATGAAACGATGGAGAAAGTTTGCCTTCCTTTGCAAACTTTGTAGCTGGCAAAGTGAGGAAGGAAGAGGAAGATTGAGAATCACCTCAACCTTCAAAGGATCTACCCTGATCCCTTGACGTGAAACAATAAAGCCCAAAATTCGACCAGATTCTATGCAAAAAACACATTTGTGCAGGTTTAAGCGTATATGGTAGAACCGACATCGAAGAAAAATGGCTCAGAGGTGTGTGGGATGATCGACATGGTTCATGGAATGAGCCGGTAGGTCATCGAGATATGGTTGGAAAATGTGCTTTATATCATGAAAGGCATAAGACATAGCACATTGAAAAGTCACGTTGGCATTCTTTAAACCAAAGGGTAGTTTTCGGTAGGCGAAAGTTCCCCAAGGACAAATGAAAGCGGTCTTGTGTTGGTCGACGGGTACGATATTGATTTGATTATATCCGGAGAAACCATCCATCAAAGAGAATATTTCACTCCTAGCGCAATCGTCGATGATATGGTCAACGAAGGGGGTGGGAAAGTTGTCTTTAGGACAAGCTTTGTTAATATCCCTATAATCAACGCACACGTGGATCGTACCTTGTTTTTTGTTAACCGAAACAAGATTGGAAACCCAGTTAGTTAGAGCCACAGTGTAAATAAAGCCATCTTTAAGAATTTTCTCAACTTGAAGCTTGATAGTAGCTGCTTTACGTGGGTGGACCGGATGAAGTCATTTCTGGATGGGTTTAGCGCTCGGATATGTCTTAATCTCGTGAACAACAATGTCAGGGTCTATACCTAGCATTTCTTCATAGCTCCAGGTGAAGACGTCACGAAATTATTGAAAAACAGATTTATAGGTGACAATTTCGTCAATGGAACACGACGCTCCGATGTGCACATTTTCAACAACTCTAGGTTTAATGGATATGTCGAGGGGGATGGTGGGTGAGATATTAATTAAGATCCCTTCATAAAACAGATTGTGTGTAGACTCGGGAACGGTAAAAATTACCACAACAGTTGACGAAGTCGAGATCCGTTGGTAACTCTCGATGGTGTGTTGTTCCAGGAAGAGAATGGAACGATGATGTTCATCATCCCAAGGAGTATCTTCAATGGACATAACAGACATAATCATCTCGTCGGTAGGAAAAATGACGCGAAATGTATCCAGAGATAACTCACCAAGAGAGGAGGTAGAAGGGGTGGCCGATTGAATGGCTTGATAAGCGGACTCGATCGGGATCAAAGGTATTTGGTCACCATAACGAAGATGATCACTGGGGTTGGGTACTATCCACGGGTCATAAGACACAGGGGTTTAGCGAACAAAGGTGGAGATCATGTTGATCGAGGCGAAAAATGGATGTGGAACATCGAGTGGTGGAATGGGGAAAGTACCCATCAAAGAGGAATCTTTAAGAAGACCCACACCGACGTTCTCATATCCAAGGGGGGTTTTGCAATGAAAGGGATGTTGTTGGTACGTGTATCAGAGTTTAAGAAGTCCAATTGGTCCATCGTAATGAATTTTCCTTGATGTGGGAAACGTACAACATGGAAAAGAGTGGACACAACTGTGTGCATGCAGTCGATCCAGCTACAACCAAGTAAAAGGTTGTAATCAAGAGCAGAATCAAAGACTTCGACTTCAACGTTGACCATTTTGCCTTCTAACGTAATAGGAAATGAAGCGAGGACACCGTAAGGCTTAAATCCAGATCCATTAAAGGCTTTGAGCATGTTGTGGGATTTAGTTAAAGGAGGAGCTCTGATGGTTTTCCAGCAGGTAATAGACATGACACATGTCGAGGCACCTTCATCAATAATTGTTCTACAAATTTTCTTGTCGAAGACAATAACTTGTATTTGGAATGTGAGTTGGGGGGGTAACCTTGGAATGTGATCTTCCAAGTAAAAAGTTATTAAATTTGTATTTGTAGGGTCGATTCCACCAATAGCTTTCAACAATGCCTTCTGTTGTATAGGACAACTTTGAAGGACTTCGAGGGCTGACATTGCGGATGATGCTTGGGCTAGATCTTCAAAAATACTGTAGTTTTGGGCAGCATGTGCATGGGGATTGAAAGTAGATTTTCGGACAACACCCTTTGGGGGAGGGTGAAGAAATGTATCTAGGCTCGGTCGTTTGAGATGAAGAGGACCGTTGGTAGGTGGAGTCGTGGGGGATGGTTGGACCAACGAAGGAGGTATTTCATCAACCTTATCTTTGGAGGAATAATAATATTTGGGTCGAGTGGTAAGTGTGATGTCATTCTTATTTGAATCACTTGTACACATTAAGACATAGGATGTAGTGGAGGGGGAAGGTTGGTCATGAATGACCAATTGGGAATGTTGTTGAGAAGGGAAGGGTTGTGACAACATGACCGGAGTAGGAAGTTTCATGGTCCCATGAAGGAACTTAGTAACCTCGGCTCATCTTGGACAATCCTTAGTGTAGTGATCATCACCATAGATAAGACAAGGGTGTCATGGTTTGCACTTATCCTTATCGTCAACAGGTTGTGTTTTGGTCTTCTCATATTGCTGATTATTTTTATCCTCCTTGTTCTTACCCTTCCCTTTTTTGGATTTATTTTTTCCAGCGGGGGTAGATTGAACAGAGTTCACCTCAGAAGTTTTTCCGGTGGGAGGCGTAGGAGACTGAGTGTTTTGAACATTAGAATCAATGGATTTGGAGTTGTTTCTAGAGGCTTGGATAGAATGGGGTTGGGCATGGAAAGTGCCAATCACACCGTCAGTTGCATGAGAAGAAGCAAGAGTAGTTGAAGTAGCAGAAGTATAAGGATGAGGTGCGTCAGGGAGTAAGTCATAAAGAGTACCCGTTTGTGAGTAAATGAGGTCGAGGTATTGAGAACGACTGATCGCCTATTCTTCTGTGACAACTCCACCCATGGTGATGTCACGAGAAATGTCATTCATGAATGATTTCGTGAACCACTTTGCCAACAACTGATAAGGAAGTTTGAGTTTGATGAGACATTGTCTCCATCGACACTCATGAATGTGATCAGAGATATGAGTGGCTTTGGTTTGTTTGAAAGAACTCAAAATTTTTATTCCCGTTTCGTAGCGGATCGGTAACTGGTAGTGGGTGAGGAAAGCCATAGCGAGGGTGTTGAATTCAGTGAAGAAGCCTTGTGGTAATTCTATATACCACTTTGCGGCGGAACCTGTGAGAGTTCGCTGAAAAAGGCATAAACTAATAGAGTCATCCATCAAAGAGTTGGATGAACACCAAAGGTGAAAAGTCATTACATGATTGTTTGGGTCCTCTCCTGGTTTACCATCGAATTTAAGGATGTCAGATGGTAGTTTGGCCGGTATCATGAGCCATTGAGGAGAGTGAAAGATCAGATCATTTAAAATTCTTGACAGATCAGGGAGGTCTAGGGTGGCTAAGAAGGGTAACTGTCTATTCACGTGTGGGTACTGGTGACTTTGGGGAGGGATCCCTGTAGGTATACCAGTGGGACCATAAGCAGTTTTCATATAATGAGAAGATCCGGGCAGATTCGGTTGTTGGTGTGGAGGAAAGTAATTTATAGGGTTGTATTGGTTGGGGTTGTTCCCTTGAACAGGGTTGTGGGGTTGAGTGTTCAAGCCCCAAATAGGATTGGATGTACCTGGATATGGTTGGCCTATACTAGGGGGTATGAAGGAGCTAGCTTGAGGCTATTTCCCCCCAGTCGAGTGAGGATTATTTTGGATAAGATAGTTCCAATACTAGGCCAAGGATGGAGGTATGTTTTGTCCATATGGTGGGGTAGGTGGGGGTCGCCCTCTAATCGAGGGTTGCGTCTCAGTTGGGATTTGTTCTACAAAAGGGGATTGGGTTTGGCCTCCTTGGTGAAATTGTCCACCAACAAGAATCTGATAATTAGGTGTGAAAGATGGGATGGTGCCTCTAGGGTCAGTGCCTCCAATAGAGGATGGAAGAGGTCCTCTGAAAGGGGGTCTAGGAAGTGTCAGAATGAAACCAGGAATGAGATGGTGCCCAGAAGGAGTGGAAATGCCAGGAGTCCCGGATGGGATTTGTGTAGGAGCGGGAATAGAAGCATTCAATGCATGATATCTGGGGGGAAGTGTTGGGGTGAATCTAGGCGAAAGCAGCGTGCCAATGGGAGCTTGGCTAGCCACCGTAATCCCAGTGTGAGGGAACGTAGTATCTTGGACCATTGTGTAATGGACCGTTTGTAGGGGGATAGTCAAGATGTGGTCGGTTGGCAGAGCATCTAAACTAGGAAAATAATAGGCAGTAGTAAAATTTATTGTGTCTGGATTGGATGTTTCAGGAAGCTCAGGTGTGACAGTGATATCAACGCCTTCAACTGATCCAAAGATATCCCATCTAAAAATGCCAGTAGTCCAAAAAGGATCTTGACCCTCAGGTCCTGTGAAAGGTCCAGTTGGTAATCCAAAAGACTCAACAACTATTTATCCATAAGAATTCACTTGAACAATACGTCTCATAGAGTCAGGAGGAAGTACAATTCCTCTCAAGAATTGGTAATTCAGAACCATTCTAAATAGTTTTTTCTTTCCACTTGTGGAGTGGCAATGTCTTGGACTTCACTTTGTTGAGGAGAGCCCTCCGGTGAGTTTGTAGGAAAGGGTTGAGAACCTTCTAGATCTTCTGGGGGTAGGCCTTGCATTCTACATGAACGGCGTGGAGGGTTAATTGTGATCGATTTAAAATATTACGAAATAAATTCTATGGCCAACTTGGGTAAACAAACAACACGCGCTAGGAAAATCTAGGAATCAAAACCAGACAAACAAGACCTTCCAATTCCGAAGTCACTAGTTAGTGATGAAATCCAAGGTCACAACGACGAGACAAGAAGGGGTTGGGTGAGGGTGTAAAATTTACGTTAACGACCTACTTAACGGACTTACACCCCGGTGCAAGCTCCCACACATAATCGTCGGTATACCCTCCAAGGAGCCCGAGTGAGTTTGGCCAACATCGATTGCAAGTACCCTAAATACTTACCCCTTCATAGTCACCTTGTGTAAGACCCTAATAAGATAGGTTACTAAGGTTACCACAAACAACAATGATTCCTGGGGAAACAGTCGACAGTCCGATCCACATGCAAGGGCAGGTTATCTAGCTCGAAATCAACTTGAGAGGATTCCACTCATCATTGTGGGTATACCTTCAAGTGACCCCCGTAATACATGCAATCTCTACACCAAGATCAACAAAGCAGGGTCAGTAACTATGTCAATCTCAATGTGACCTCAGGTTTGACCCTTGTGTGAGAAGGGCTTCCCAGGACAAAATGTTGCAAATGGAATTTGACACTCCTTATCACAAGATACTATGTGTGTTTTGCGCTTTGGAGAGTGTGTCTCATTGCCTATTCCAAAACTCTAGCCTAGCTAATGTTGGTGCAAAAGAGCCCTAGAAAAGTTGCTAATTGAATTTTAAATTTGCGCAATATTATTAAAGGTTGTTGTTATGCAAAAAAGAGACGGAAATGAAACCAATGTTGTGTAAGACTCTGACCCAACAATGCATAAATAGGGATGAATGATACAATTTTTTGTTCGATGAATTCTATCTACAGGAGGGAAAGAGGAGTTTTCTGGAACAATGCGAACTATGATGTACGATCTTTCTTGAAATGTAATATCAAACAATCATGAACAATGCAAATTCCTTATTCATTCTCTTTCAATGTTTGAATGCCAATATTTTTCGAATAAATGATTACTTAAACAAAATAAAAATAATAATCTTTAATTTTTTATTAGAAACCAAGCAATTGGGATGGAACTAAGAAAAAGTAAGAAACCAATGAAAATGAAATACTCAACAAACACCAAAATCGATCTTTCAGTGAAGATAAAAATAACAAATTGACAAGACCAGTCTCTTCAAATGCACATGGACAACAATTTTCCAAGTAGTGAGCAATTGAAAAGGACAATTAATCCAAACTTTTAATCCAATCAAAGGCTCTTGACCAAACAAGCACTCGGATTTCAGAATCGAAGATTATACCCTTGTTAAGAAAAGGTCAAGAGGTAAAAAGTGAGAAAAAAATGATCAAGAAGAGTTTTCGATTTCCGAAAACTATTCATTCGCAAGATTTGAAGTCAATAAACAGTCAATCACTGGAAAAATAAGTTCTTCCCAGATAAACAAACAAATCTGGGCATCTGAAGACACAAAAATACCTAATCCAAAGTTTTTATAGGTGAGTTCATAGTCTGGTAGTAGGGTACAGTGCGAGAATTAGGGATTCTCGCAGCCTAGACATAGGCAAGGTGCGATAAGGTCGCACTGAACTGAACACTAGGGTGTGAACTTCAGTGATTCTCGTAGGCCACAGAAAGGTACAGTGCGAGAAGGTTTGTAATCAATCAAAATTTGGAAAAAGGACAAAACTTTTGAGTGAAATTTTGGATCTAAAGAGTCTGTAAGGACATCCTAAAGACTCAGAGATTGATTGGGAATGAAAAAGGGTAGGTCAAGAGAAAATGCCAAGAAAAAACCACAAAATGGGTTGTATCCCTAGTGGATTCACCAATTTTGTTATTGGATAAATTGGTAGGTGCGGACACTAACTGATCTCCCTAGATCCACCTAGATCTAGAAAAAAATAGGACATGACATGACTCTCTCTCTACGTTGTAGTCATTGAATCTAATACCGAGAAGGAATGAATGACATACCTTTATATCGCTTCCTTAGGTATCTATTGTTCCTACTTCGCTCTAGTGATCTTGTGAAATCAGGTCCAAGACAACACAAACCAACCAAAGTGAAGATAACAAAGTATATTCAATGTCAACCTATGCATATGATCAAGGAGTTATGCAATAAAATAAGAGTGATTTTATGGGAAAGGGAGATGTCGTTGTATTATATTAAATGAAAGTAGAATATACAACTATATCACCTTGATGTCGCAAGCTTCCTTTCAATTATCCTTGGTTCCAACACACACACTTTCTCTACACTTGCATGAATAAGATCTAGTACAACTTGATAGACAAATAGATTCTTCAAGCTTCAATCCAAACAGAGTTCTTCACACAATTCTTTCATCAATTCTCCATTCAATCTTGATTAACCTCTTCCTTGAGAAACCTTTCATTATATAGGAGAAGGAGAGATGGTTAAAGGGATGAGGATGATACCACTAAATCTGAGAATTCAGTAGGATGCCAACCATGCGAATGACACCTCATTTTCTAGAAGATTTGTTAAGCCCTAATATTGGCTCATTACCCCTTAATTGGGGCATATTAGATAGTAATGTTATTTATTACCCCTTAATTGGGGCATATTATATTAGTAATGTTATTTTATTTATGTCGGATTTAGGCCATTAGTTGTAATTATACCTCCTAGTCTCCTATATATACCAAGGAGACATTTTCATTTTGAATCATC
>ML781574.1:152695-190644 GCA_009831015.1 Picea engelmannii
AGAGAGATTTGAACTCTCCATCCTTTCCCCTTCCTTCCACCCAAGAATATATGAGAGATAATAAAACTTTACATTAAATCATCACCATCAACCAATCATCACATAGAACCTGATAATGCTTCCTGAGACTTCTTTAATTTCTGAAATTATTCAATTCTTGGAGTACTCTGATCCTGTAGATAATATTACTCAATGTATTTTATGAAACTCCTCCAATTTTCATTCCTTGAATCCTCCCCAAAAAGAGGTTATAGAAAGAATGGTAGACTTTATTCAATTCTGGTATGTTCCGAAGACCCAACTTGTACAGCATGCCCCGCGCTCAATATTTAACATCCAATTCTAAAAATCACACACAAGAAACTAAATTTGGTACTCTTTCCAATGGAGGTGGTCCCACTTCATTTGTATTCTTTATGAATCAGTAATGACTATTTTATTCGGAACACCTGTTTATTGACTAGATTTAGGACTGGTCACAAACCCTATCTTCCACAGAGTGTATCTCCATAATTATAGAGAATCAAGAGCTGAAATTTTTACCAGAGGTAACTTGATATGTCTTATCAATACCATAGTGATTGCACCATCTAAATCATTCTAGAAAAATATTTATAGAAAAAATGGTAAGATGGCCTGAAAATAACATACCTTAGAACACATCACCAAAAGACTTCATCCTCCCTTGAAATCCGTCCTTCTTTTACTTCTTCTTCCCTATGAAATTTGACTTTTATCAAATGAATGTATAATGATGTTTATTTATACCATTTATGTCACTTCCTTTTAACATTAGGGCTACCTGACACTTTCTTATTTTGTAATTCTTTTCTTTAATTATCTTGAGGGCCTACATGTACAATTCACTTTGCCATCTTCAAAAATTCATTTCTCCTGAACCATGAGGATCCACGTGACGTGCCACATACCACCAGAAACAACATGATTTATAATATCCATCCATGGGTTTTGTATCTGCATGTGCATTTTCCTTCATGTCCAAATACCTTCATCAATCTTGCGGTCCAAAACCCATGACTAGTTTTGACATCAATGACAACAACCAATCTTCCAACACTATGACCCACTGGCCCTATACTATAACATGGACCATGAAGGTGTGAAATATGGGAACACTCGATAGAGTGGCAATGGATACACTCTTTACCTCCACATGTGGTTTCTCCTTAGCTGATATGTCCTGCTCATTGTCCTATACCTATCCTACTTCATCCCCCTCCTCACTATCTAATAGCACCTCTATATAATGTGCCTTACCCTTGCCCATGCACATGTGCCCAAGTTCCCAAGGGTCCTAGTAGTTGAATCAAAGATTATTTCTTCTCAACTCATTACAAGTTGCCTCATCCAACTTCTTCTTACTCTTTCCCTTCTTCTGAAAGGGTTTCTTATCCTTGCCTTCCTATGGAATGAAAGGTTTGAAGAATGTTTTTTCCTTTGGGGATACATCCTCCATGCCACATGTCCTGACTATGGCATCCTATAAGGTCTCAGGTTTGAAGGCCTTTACCCAACCATATATTGGCTTGGATAAACCCTCTGTGAACAACATCACCAACCTCTACTCATATATATTTGTCATTGTGAATACAAGTCTCTAAAAATCGGTGATGTAAGCATCTGGTGTCCAAACTTGTTTGAGTTCTTCCAACTCCCTGAAGTGTATCTCTAGATCCTTTGTATCAAACCTATCCAACAACTTATGTTTGAATTCCAAATAGGAGGTGATACCAGCATGCCCCAGAGTGACCAATACATGGTACCACCACTCATGAACCTCCCCATCCAAATGCAAAGTAGTGGATTCAATTGCTCCTACCTCCAAGATGGTGTTAAGCTGGAAGTAGGTGTCCAACTTTTGAACCCAAGCTCTAGCCATGGATTTTCTTGAACCATCAAAGGAGGGAATGGTGAGCTTCCCAATATTCCTCATGAGATCAATGTTTTGTTGACCCCTATTGACCTCCCTTGGCATGTTCCTACACTTGATATTGCAGTAGTCCTATAGTGATATGGCCACCTAGAAATCCTCTCCCATAGCCTGGTAGTCCCTCCAATAATCATCAAAGGTATCAGCCTTAACTTGTTGCCCTTGATTCCTTGTTTTTTGTTTCCCCAAGAACTATGGCATGAGAAGCCTGGGAATTATTCTACTAATGGTTTTGGTTCTAACTTCTGCATGAACATGATTGTTTCTACTCTTTGCATGGTTTCCATTATTCCCATTGGGACCCCCTACACCATTTTTACCTCCATGGAGTCTAGTAAAGAGCACAATAAACCGATAAACTTATCTTCATCGGAAATCTTAATATCAATATATAATAATTGACTTACCACAGTATTGAAGGCATTCAAATGCTCTGTCACTGAGTATCCATCTTTCATCCTTAGGTTGTACAGTTTCTTCTGCAGGAACATTTTTTTTACTAAGGACTTAGACTGGTCCAAATCCAATAACTTATTCCATAAATCCTTGGTTGTAGCTTCCCCTGATACATTCAATAATATTGAATCTGAGAGACACAACCAAATTATGCTCTTCGCCTTCCAATCCAAATTTTCCCATTCTTTTGTTGACATTCATGTAGGTGCAGTACCTAGATCCATAGCGATCCACTAATCTTTGTCCACCAACAGATATTCCATCTTGAGCTTCCATATCTCAAAAACAATTCCATTAAATTTCTCTATCTTTATTTTCAAATTGCTCGCCATTTCTTTTCACCTGAAGAAATGATACCGTAGATCTCCCACTTTAACAAGGATTATCACAAACCTGAGCCAAACCCTTAGCCACAAAGGTGTCCCCCTAAAGTTAATAACAACTCTAATACCAAATGTATATTTTAACCTTGTACAATAAATTACTGCAAATAGATTCTTAATAAAATAGAAAATATACAACAACACACACAAACATTACAGAGAGATTTTACCCTAGACACCCAAACTGGGATAACCAACAACCTGTTTAGTCGCACCACTAATCTTCTATTCATCATATCTTCATTATTTACAATACTATATATATATATATATAGGATCTCATGGCATACAAAACCCCTAATCCAATGACCTGGATTAGTCAACAACCCTAATTCCTTATCTGGAATAAGAAAACCATTAGCGAAAGCAAATACACAACATAAGACACTTGGAATACCACCTTCAAGGTGAAGAAAGTTCTATGAAAATGGTTAGTAATGCCTTTAGATTTGATTATCAATTCAAATTTGACTTCTTTTATGTGTTTGATGAATTATAAATTGCACCCATTCATAGATACATTCATAGTATATTTGGATGACATTTTGACCATTAACTATGTTGGAAGGTTAGTTGTCATTGATGTCAATGTTGTAAAGTTGGTTTTCATTGATGTCAACCCTAGAAGAAGCCCCGAAGCAAGTTTGGAAGTCTCTAGAAGTAAAGGGTGTATTTGAATAAGTCTCCAAAGTGGCCCCCCTTATGTCATATGTTTAAGCATGGACCTCATGGGAATACGCTTTGAATAATTCTACAAAGAAACCATGAGAATATGGCTAGGAATCCCCATAGGTGTGGTCATGAAGCCCGAAGTTAAATAGAGGAAAAGGGAATGAAAGAAATTTCAAACACATACAAAACTCTCATAGATGGATGGTATCCATCATGTCGTTTCCAATAGTAGGTGGTATTCCACGTAGTTCCTCACGGTTGAGAATTTATGCCCTTTTAAATATGAAGCCCCTAAGTATGGTAAAAAATCCCCTAAACGATTGCAACAAGAAGTTACAAGTCATCCCCAAAATTAATTAAAGAATAAAACTTTTTTTCAAATAAGAAGTTACAGGTCAGCTTAAGTCAAGTAAAGGAGTTACTTGGAAGGGTAAAAATACATATCAAAGAGCCTCTCATAAGGAAAATGAAATCAAGAAAGTATGTGATCTCTTATTGAATCTGAAGGTAGCGGAGGAGTGCAAAGAAGGAAGTCTTGGAGCCGTATATTGGAGAAGGGTTTCAAGTAACCCTAATTGAGTAGACCTCTCTGGGTCAGGTATAGGGTGTCCCGCGAGGCTCTCACGGGTTGCACAACACTCGTCAAGAGAGGCACCACCTATTGTTCGCTCTAGTCCCATGAGGCTAAGGAAAAGGTTGATGATGGAGCTATTGTCTTGATGTTGAATCTTAAGGAAGGTCTGATGGTCTAAGATCTAATGTACCAGGTTTTACAAAATGAAAAGGTATGTTATTATATATATTTTGAGGCTTATATATTGAAGGTTATGGCACATACTTGAGGTCTTTGGCACATGGTGTTGGTATATTCTTTGATCCATATCTTGGTAATTTTGGAACAAGTTTGAGATGTTGGTATATGTTTGA
This sequence comes from Picea engelmannii, assembly GCA_009831015.1. NCBI lineage: Eukaryota > Viridiplantae > Streptophyta > Pinopsida > Pinales > Pinaceae > Picea > Picea engelmannii. The sequence continues at coordinate 157,085 of ML781574.1, forward strand.
GGCATACCTTGGATGTTTTGATACATGGTTGATGCATACTTTGGCACATGCTTGAGGCATGTGTTGAATGTTTTGGCACATTGTTGATGCATATCTTGGATGGTATGGCACATACTTGAGGATTGTATCTTGGATACTTTAGCACATGGTTTGAGGTGTATTTTGGATAGGTTGGCACATGCTTAATGCATATATTGGCACATGGTTTGATGCATATTATTGTGATCTTCAACACATGATTTGGAGATGTCCTTTGGTGACCTTGGCATGATTTTTATGTGGTTATAGGTATGGATCTAGTTTTGATGATGATGATGTATCGGTAGCAGTGATAGTTACAGTGACCGATTGAGTCTGGATTTGATGATGATGATGTATCAATATCAGTGAAAGTTACAATGATAGGTTGAGTTTGATTTTGATGATGATGATGCATCAGTGACAACAGTAGTGACAGGTTGAGTCTCACACTTATATTTCATGGAGGAAGGAAGGGAAAAGGAAAGGGGATTGGATCCTCCTTCCATTTGGATCCAGAGAATATAGGGATTCATAGCTTCCTTCAGGTTGGAGCCTATGAATTAGGGGGTTGGAGCATCCTTCTAGTTGGAGCTAGAGAATTTAGGGATTTGTAGCTTCCTTCAGGTTGGATCCTGTAAATAAGGGGGTTGGATCCTCCTTCCAGATGGTGTTGGAGAACTCAGGGAGTTGTATCTTCCTTTAGGTTGGAGCCTGTAAATAGGGGGTTGGTTCCTCCTTCCAGTTGGTGCTGGAAAATTTTGGAAGTTGGTGCTTCCTGTGGATGTAATATTGAAGATATATATTAAAAATCATTATATGGTTTTCTCCCTTTTGGTTTTCCACGTAAAAATATCCTGTGCACTGTGTATGATGTGATGCATTGTTAAATGGTACTATTTATGGTTAAATTTTTATGATATGTTAAATGCAATCATAAATTGAATGGAATTGTTGATAAGTTAATGTTTACATGTTGTGATTAAAATGGTAAAAAGTGTTCAATATTGATTCACCCGCCCACCCCTCAGTATTGGTGAATATTCGAACAAACTCTACTTGGGAGGAGCATATTCTACATATTAAGTAGGTACTGGTCAACAGGGATGATTTTAGAGGATAAATTTCGCTCATGGGCTAATTTTCCATGGTTTTTCCAAAAATGAGATTCGCTATTTTAAAAATGATTCGCCCAAATTCTATAGGATAAAATTATTTTACTTTAAAAATAGCCAAAAATTTATAAAAACTATATAAAATACTTAGAAATTTGAATATTTTTACAAAAATATTGCCAAACATTTATAGTTGACATATGAAGGATTAGTAAGATTCGCCAAGGTTTCTACATTTTAAAATAAATTTCCATCCTTAAAATCATCCCTAGTATTGGATACATTAAGAAAACATTAGTTGCTAGAAAATATATAGAAGTATAAGTTTTCCAGGAAGTCCTTGGTGTAATTAGGGTATGTGATTAGTGGAGGTGAGTTGAATAATGATCCTATAGAAATATAGGTCATCCTTAAATAGGCCACACCTACTAATATATAAGAAACTCCATAGCATCATCTTCAGTTGTGGTAGCACCACTTCATTCTATAACATCTAGTGGTAAATGTTTCCAATGGGGTAAGAATCGATAGAAAGGGTTTGAAGAATTGAAGCATAACATTAGTTAATCCTCATCCCAAACACTACCTAACTTTCACAAGTCATCTAAACTAGAAATTGGTTTTAGTGGTTATGCTATGGGTGTAATATTAATTTAGGAGAATAGTCTACTATCATTTAGAGATATTTTGTCGAGTAGTGTTGATTTACCCTACATATGATAAGGAACTCTATACCTTGGTGCAAGAATTAAATAAGTGGATCATTGTTTATTAGACTATAAGGATACCATTATCCTCACTAGCCTTTGAAATACTTTCATACTCAAAGTGAGCTACAACAAGAAAGGAACTTTAAATCGATGGCATTTTTGCAACAATTTCACCTAGTGGTTAAATATGGGAAGGGTGTTGCAACAAGTTGGATGATCTATTACTAAGGATGAAAACACAAAAAAACATTTCTAGGATCCATTAAGCACATGGATCCATTCATCCATGAAGTGTGTAGAGAGAAGTATGTAGAAGATGAAGAATTCAATGGAGGTGTATCAGTAGTTATAGGGTCAACATGAGAAACTAACCATTCATTTCCTTATATGAGATGGATTATTGTATGATATGGTGAATATTTGTGTACCAAATGAATAAAGAGTAAAACCGATAAGGGAGGATCATACCTCCAAGTTCGCTAGTTAATTTGGTATTGGGAAGATCATGGAAAACTTGTAGAGGTATGTTTATTAGCCTAGAATGAAAGAAGAAGTAGTTAGGTTTATGAGAGGTTGTATATTATGTTGCACTAAAAATCCTAGTAATAGTAAGTAAGGACTACACATTCCACTTCTAGTTCTTACAAGGCTATTGGACAGTATACCTATGGACTTTGATGGGGTTTTTCAAAGGACAAAGAGAGGGAATTCCTACTTGTATATGGTACTTGACAGATTCAATAATAAGTGCATTCTAATGGGATGTGAAAATATCTAAAGGAAAATAATTTGCAAGCATGTTATTTGAAAGGATTTGGTGCACGTTAGGGTTCCAATGATCATAATTTTTGATAGAGATACTAGATTTTTTAGCACATTTTGGACTTCATTGTAGGAGAAGTTGGATATTAAATTGAAGGGATACATTTCCTTCCACCCGTAGACATATGGGAAGATGGTGGTGGTGAACAAGAAATTGGTTCAAATTTTTAGAGGATACAATTAGAAGCATCTGAAGACTTCGAATGAAAATTTAATTTAGATAGAGAATTTCTAGAACAATATTGGACACACTTCCACTAGTAAGTCTATTTTTGAAATTTGTTTTGGATATTTCCCACCATCACCATTAGATATTGTATATGGATAACTTGAAGAAAGAGCATGAACCTTAAGTGATGAATTGAAGTTAGAGTTCATAAATAGGATAAGGTAGATACACATATATGTTCAATAAAAGATGAAGAAATATGAGGAGAAGTACAAGGCCATGCATGATCAACATGAGGTTGAAAATACCTTCCAAATAGGAGGCGGATTTTGGTTTCACCTTAATAACAAACAATTATAGGGATTGGGTGATAAATACCTCCCGGTATAAAACCAACAAATGTAGATTTTGGATTACTCTACTGGAAGATTTGCACTCTGGATGTTATCAAATATTCAAATGGGCCCAAAATCACCTTTAACAGAGTTCTAGGTTATTTGTTATTCACCATTCCACTCTTTGTATTTCAAACACACAGAGGTTCTTAACTTAAGCGCTTTTGTCGATCGACACTAATCTTCCCTTCAAACCCAATCATTCATTTTTCATGGGTGTTAAACCTATTCCTTCCAAGTGACCATATATTGATAAGGTGGTTCTTTCAGATTCATCGCATCAGTTTTTTTATTCAACGTTTCGGACCAAAAAAATGTGGTCCATCATCAAGAAGAGTTTTAATATGGACCACATTTGTTTGGTCTGAAACATCGAATAAAAAAAACTGATGCAATGAATCTGAAAGAACCACCTTATCATAACTCTAGTCGCAAAAGTCTCAAAACTGAAATATTGACCATATATTTTACCTAATCTCTTGTCAAAATTATAACTAAGACTCTAAAACCCAAATGTTATATTTACATAAGACCAAATTCCATGACCGATCACTTAGGACATCATCGTCAAATTCTAAATCCCTGTATCACCATCAAACTTCCCTTTCTTCTCTTGTATCGGAGTGTCGTCGTCAGACTCCCTCTAGTGTAATTCACTTTGAATTCAAACCAATCCTCAACCATTGATCGGACTATCACTCATCGAAGTATTCATCCAGATATGCCTTTTGACTCTCTAGACTTTGATGTCTGTCAGACTATCTACCTCCACCATTGATATGGAATAAGCCTCCACTCCAGATTTGATCTTCGTTGTTCAATTAAACACAAACAAAACCTAGGTCGATATATCAATGATTTTTCGACCCATGATATGGTTAATTTAATGATAATGATTAGATCCTTTTTGGCCAATATTATATGTGCATTTTCCTATTTTTTAGAGTTTTGAAGGACTTTTGTATCAAATTGCCATAGCCTACACCCAGTACGTATGATTAATGTTTTATGATGGCTTCAAGTATAATTTAGCATGTTTTGATGATTCCAGGAAGTTAATTCGTGATCTGTGTGTCACGGGGAAAAATCGCATGGTGTTTTTCCATCCGTCACTCCATCTGGTACTCCATCCGGTACTGCATCCGGTACTCCATTCGACACTGTGTTTGGCACTCCATCCTGCACTAAAACCCTAGGTGAGTTGGTGGTTATCATATCGGCGACCAGTGATGGGAAAATCGTTGAAATGGGTTTTCCTTGTGCTCATGACCTCTAGCTATTGAGCTTCTGACAACTTGGATTGGGTTGTTATGTTGGGAATTTATTGGCTCTCTTAGTTTCTAGAAGCCACTGGTGGTTAAGATGCATTAAGTGTGATTTACCATTTTTAGAGGAGGTATACCCTTCCAATGGTCGACCTCTCATCTTTTAATCTCTATAAATACCACAGCAGTGGTCAAACAAATAAAAAAGGATAGTTAAACTCTGTTTTTCCATTTCAAGACATTTTCTCTAAACTATGTAAAACTGTGTTTTTAATTTTAAATGTTGAAATCGTGTTGATTGAGCTTGTGTTTCATTGTTGAGGAGTATCCACGACCTACTGGGAGGCTCACCAGTCATCTGGGTGAATATTCAATCAATTTGTTTGTGAATTCACGTAGAGTAGTTGTCATTTCTTTTATTTCATGTACATGAGTTTTTATTATATTTTACTTACTATGTAATTGTTGTTCATAGTTTAATTGCTTCAGTTTATTTTTCCAGGATACTTATGAATGATATTGTTAATATGCCATGACTTTTTAACTTATAGGAACTAGCTTGCAAGCTTAGATACTAATTGTGTTGTGTGATTAGATGATAGTTAGAATTTAAGTATGCTAAAATATAATTTAAAACTGAGTATTTAGTTAATGGTTTCTTTGACAAGATTTTGATGGATGATTAGTTGTTGTTTTTTTTAGCCATCCTCCTATGCTGACCTCTTCATTATCCCTGAGTTTTCACAGTGCGGGGAAGTGTTCCTTCATGCAAGCTTGGGGTTATTTTTGTCTCACTTGCAGGGCCATGACGATGGCATTTCAATGCAATTCTCCCTCGGTTTTGATGGAAAGATAGAATGTGTGGGGTCTCTCACCTTAGGGTCCTCTAAGGAATCCATAGATACAGCCACAAAGCTTCCAAGAATTGGGGATAGATGGTTTAAAAACCACCAGTTACTACGATCGAGCTATAACACAGTTTTAAAACCATAATTTCAGAACATCTCTAGAGCTAAAGGCTACTCCAAGGAGTGGATAAAAGAGGAGATAATTAACCCTCTCATAGTCATCACCAGGCTAATCACATGTGAAGGTAGATATTACGTCTTTAAAGCTTGTCACTTTCAATTATTATCTCACTTTCATCTTAATAAGCCATTGAACTTTCCCTTCTTCTTTTTAAAGAGTCTTGAGAAAATGTCCTCCCAAGTGAGGAAGAATGTAACCAATCCCCGCAACAACCTCTTTCACCATGTCCTTATCAAACTTCTTGTATTATCCAAATTGGAAAAATAGGGGAAAACTTGGGATGGGTTCATTTACCAATTTGCAAACCCTCACCTGACAATCGAGACTAGTAAAAAGACACTTGATCTAAGGACTATTTCTCCATCCACCCCACTTTCTGAAGACTCCAAACCCTCCTGCACAAGCCATTTATTTACCAGAACAAAAATCCAAGAAACTTGTTGAAACCCCTACATCCTCATCGGGTAAAAAGACCAAGAATCCTATTGTTAATCCCCATATGCCTTCAACGTCTCTTGATCCTACACCCAAAAAGATACAATAATTAATTCAACAAGACTTTCCTATAGGCCCCACAAATAGGAGAGGAGCTAATCGATTTAATAGAGGACCCTTTTGAAACAGTACCTGGAGCACAACAAGAAAACCTTATGCAAAACCCCTGACCACTTCGGACCCTATCCAAGTATCCTCTGATCTCGAAATCCCTCACAAAAGACTTAGGGAAGTATCTGCAGACGAATTGGAGCCTCATAGAAAGACAAAAACTGAACCTAATTCTCCTTATAAACCCCCTATTACTCCTACCTCACAGATGCCTACCCTAGATCCTAAGACTGATAGACACTATACATCTTTCAAGAGATCTAAGCCCTCCTCCGAGATATCTAATCCTGCTCCAGCCATTGAAAAGTTACAATAGGAAAATTTTCAGCTGCTGCAACAATTGGAAGAGAGGAAGACTTTGGACATGCATCTTCACCATGACAATGCAATCCTCCAAGAAAAGGTGAATTCCCTTCAACGATTGGTTGACGAGATGACCAAAACCAATCGCAACCTCAGGGCACAAGACAAAATCTTCACAACAAGAAGGATAAGCTTCTAAAGCTAATCCTTCTCAGCAAGCTTAGTCATGTGGGGCAATTCATTTTTGTTTGCAGTGGGACCTGCAAAATCTTAGGTGTGGGGGTAATTTCGGGCCTGTGATATGGTTAATTTAATGATAATTTACTTTAATTATAATTTAATTTAATTTTATGAGTATTTCCCTTTGCAATTTAAATTGTTAAAATAGGATTAGTTTAATTTACTTTATGCAATTTCTTTTCCAGATCTAGGTTGCAATTTTAATTCGAAGTTTGATTATTGAGTTTAGTTTTTAGTCATGAATCTATAGTAGTATGAATTTGCTTACATTAGCATAGAATGCAATTGAATTAAATAGAATAGTTTTTTCATATTGTTGATGATTAATTGAAGAATCACATGGATTTGTAGGGTAGTTGATGTTTCTTCTATAATAGCCAAGTTTTCATTAGATTGTCTAATTCATACCTTTCACTTTTCTATAGAAGTTAATATTGAGTTTATCCCTCTTGAGTTATCATTAATTGTTAAATGTCATCATGATATCATAAGACACCGAAGACATAACCATCAACACTATATTTGAAGATTTCTTACTTTTGTAGATGAGAGAATAGTTTTCTTTCTTTGGTAGATTAAAGAGTAGTTGTTGATTACTTTTATTGTCATGATGCTTTGAATTTAGTAGATTAAGATTTCCTTTCGTAAATTAGAAGTAATTATGAAGTTTAACTTAAGAATAGAGTTCACTTGCTTATTAGTTTGACTAGTTGTTTATTGAGTAATTTTGATTAGTTTACTTGTTGTAGAAGTTATCATAGGTTACTTAGTCAATTGCTTATTAGTTTACTTGTTGCATAAGTTTTAATAGGGTGGTTGCTTGCGTATTTAGTTGTTTTAATAGGGTAGTTGCTTGCTTGTTTATTTTCTTACTTGTTGTTGCTTATTGGATTTGAATAGATTAAGTATATTAGTTTGTTGTTGTTATTTCTCATTAAGTAGATTAAATAGATAGTTTGTTTTTGCTTATTATAATGATTAAGTTAGCTTGTTTAAAGTAGGGTTTTCATTTTCTTTCTTAGGACTATCCATCGATCCATTGTTCAAAATTTACTTAGGATAAATAGTTTAAGTTTCTTGATAGGATTTGATTATTAATATCCTTTTCCTGAATAGATTAGTTCTTAGATAGCCCATTTCCTTAATTAGACCATACTACCTCTAGCCTTTCTTCCTTGGCACATATAGTGCTACAACTCTAAGTTTACTTACCCCAATTTGACAATTTAATTGAGGGTTTTTAGTGCATATAGAACACCCATCATTTCTGGTGTCGTTGTCGGAGAGTTGTCTTAAGGTAGGAAATAGATCATTTCTAAACCTTAGCATTAGTTTGGTGGCGAGGGAACTTTAATACGTGAGGTAAGAACCTGTGCATCTCTTATAGCAGGTTCCCCCAAACCCAATTGTAGTTTTTATTTTTTATTTTGTTTGCTTTCATGAACCGACCTAGAGACCCAAAAGGCAGATACATTAAATCTAAATCAAAACTTTCAACCAAGGTTCCTTCTGATATTTTTGGCGGAAGGAACATTCCACTTATAAACTCCATAGATCGACACTGAAAAATAGGAACTAGATCATCCCAAAGAGCTAAAGAAGTCTCTGAAGAGACTAGGATAGGGAGCACTATAGAATAGAAAATTGAAGAAACAATAATAGTGGGGCAGGAGGCAAGACCACTCGAGCCTTCCGCATAACCAAACAATAGAACCTTTGTTTTCTTAACACCATCATGAGATCCTAACTTTGAAGACATTATAGACCCTGAATAGGTGAATACTTTGTTTGGTAGTTCATCCAATATAATTGTCTCTCAAATTGACACAGAAACTTTGGCACCAATAATCTCAACCGGCTCGAGTAGAATCCCAGACAACCAAGAAGTAGGAAGAACTTTCCATCAGAGGGATACCTTGTCCTCTTCAAGGATAAAACCACTTCGGTACTCTCTTTTTCAAAACCAAACCAAAACTACCTTCGGGTTTCCAATTTTAGATACCACACCAAATGTCAATATGAAAAATATTCCCCTCTCATCATTTCCCACCTTTTATGGTAAAATCAGTTAATATCTGGATACCATCCTATTTTAATTTGACATATTGTGTAGGAGATACAACTACTTACAAGATGCCCAGAAACTAAAACTCTTTCCTGCCACCCTCAAGGAATCTACACTAAGGTGGTTCATGGGGTTGGGAGAATCCAGTATTAGATCTTAGGAAGCCATGAAAGATATATTTCTTAAGAAGTACCAAGACTATTGGAATACCAAAGAGTCTCGTAATGATATTTTCAAAATCCAACAGTTAGAAGATGAGAATCTCGAGGATTATATGGAATGGTTTGCTTATATCTCCTATAAATAAAAATATCATGACCTTCCAGATGATGCAATTAGGGCTCTTTTCCTTAAGGGAAATTCAGAGGAATACCTAGAGATCCATAACCTAATGGAATAAGGTGACATCTCTCATAAACCATTTTCTGAAATCTGTGAAATGTGTAAGAATTACTCGAGGAGTAGAGCTAAAATATGAAAGAATGTTCGGGACCCTTATAATAGAAACTTAAAACCAGTTAGTTCAGGCGGTATCACAAGAGCAGATATAGGGAACCTTTTAGAAAACTTCAAGACAGATATATTAAGAACAATAGTTTCCTAGTTGGACACCCTCAATATTAAAAAGAAACAGGAGGAAAATGAAGTAATGAGCATATATTTCCCAAGATGCAGGAGGAAGCATTTCTCAAGGGAATGTCAATTAGATAACATTTCAGTTTGTGGCTTCTGCACAGAAGACCATTCAACTGAAAAATATCCATCATTTTCTGGTTTGTTAGCCATATATAGGAGTGGGAATCTTGGGGAATCCTCTTATGCACCTAGGAGGCCATGACATCCTAGGAACCAACCCACATACCCAGATCCACAATCTCAAGTTCCACCCTATTATCAACAACAACAACAGTGAAACTCACCAAGTTGGAAAAATTGGTCTACATAGTACCAACATCCTTGGCTTCAAGGATGGAGAGGATGACATAACAAAGGGAACCCTCAATCTCCACATGTTCCTATGTCCAATCATCCTTATCCTTAGTTTCCAGTGAACATTCTGCATCTTTTGCCAGGTTTTGTTCCACCACCTTTACCTCCTATTCCATAACAACAACCGCAACAATATAAGAATGCAAGCTAACCAAGACCAACATTATTATCGACACAACCAGTGCCCAATCCCAATAATAGTCCCACTCAACCTCTTCACAATGTTGAGATGCAGGCCTTCCCGACATATGTTATTACTCTTGTTCCATTACATGAGGTTCAATTGAGGTTAGGAAAAGTTATGGATAGGAAGAGACCTTCAGTAGTCATCCGAGAAGAAGAAGAATAAGAAACCCCCAAGCAACCCATGGATGACACTAGGTGGGAAGATGTTATTATTCCTAAGGACCAAGAACCCAAGCTTCCCCAAAATGAGCCTTCAGAAATTACGAAGGCCCCTCCTTATCCAGAAATATTAGTGATCGAGAAACCTACCACCCGACCGAAATTTGAAATCTTGAATGAAATGAAAAATATTTGTGTCAAGATTCCCTTTCTACAAGACATTAAGGATATTCCAATCTATAGTAAGTTAGTCAAATAATTGTGTATTAAGAAGCCAGGTAGGAAGCAGAAGGATCCTCCAATAGTACATTTGATAGGAGAACTTTTTGAGTACATATCATAGCAGCCTAAGGTAGCAAAATATGGGATCCCAGGGAACCCCATAGTGACCATAACCATTAATGAGATCTCCATTGGAAACACTTTCATAGACCTATAGGAATCCATTAATGTTATGACCGCTACTACCTTGGAGAAATTACAGTTAAAACCTTTTCTTAGGCCTACCCCAACCATTTTGGAATTAGCAGATAAGACTAGGTTTATACCTAAAGGAATTTTGGATGATATCATAGTTACTTTAGCCTCATGGGAGTACCCAGTATACTTTCTTATCATCCACTCAAAGGATCCTACCAAAGGCCATCCTGTTATTTTGGGAAGACCTTGGTTAGCCACATCCAATGCATTTATTGGCTGTAGAGAGGGAGAAATGGCCATCTCGAATGGAATTTATATCCAGAATCTCACCATATACCCTGCAACCCAACATATCAAGGATAATATATGGTGGCTTGAATTTCCATATGAAAATGAGGACCGGGAAGAACTCGTATTTCCAAGTGACCATGCCTGGGCACTTCAGGAGAACACAACGGAAAATGTGCTAAGCCAGTTCATTTATGTTATCACATGTGTTGATTTTCCTCAGTCTTTTCCCCAATTTGAGTACATGTTTGGGGAAGAATTTCAGGAACAATTGGACCCATCCATGTTTTGTTCAACATCTTTCATCTTCGATATATATGAGTTTGCTACATCTTATACCATTCCCTACGAGATTAGTCCAGGAAAATTTCTACATATAAACTACGGGCTAGATGCAGATCAACAAAAACATTTAGTAAGTATCCTTAAACAAAAATCAGGGGCATTCACCTAGGAATACACTGACATGAAGGGTATACACCCATATACATGTATCCATAAAATATATACCCAGGGGGAAGTAACACTTGTTAAGCAACCCCAGAGAAGGATGAACCCAACACTTAAATATATAGTAAAAGAGGATATCCAAAAGTTATTAAATGTCGGATTTATTTATCCCATCTCTGACGGTAAGTGGGTATCCCCACTTGTAGTGGTTCCAAAGAAAGTGACCGAGAAATGGAGAATTTGTGTTGATTTATGGGAACTCAACAAAGCCACTCTAAAGGATTACTTTCCTCTTCCTTTCATCGACCAAGTTTTGGATAACCTGTCTCGAATGAAGTATTTCTCCTTTATAGATGGATATAGCGGGTACAATCAAATTCTCATAGCACCTGAGGATCAAGATAAAAATACCTTTACTTGTCCTTGGGCCACCTTCTTGCCAATTGGATTGTGTAATTCTCCTGCTACATTTCAACGAGCAGTACTAGGGATATTTTCTGATCTTATTCATGATTGTGTAGAGGTATACATGGATGACTTCACAGTATATGGAAACACTTACCAGGAAGCCTTAGATAACATAGAAAAAGTCCTTATCAAATGAAAAGAAATGAACCCATCTTTAAGTAATAAAAAATGTAAGATGTTGTTGAATGAAGGACTGGTTCTGGGACATCACGTTTCATATGAAGGAATTAAAGTCGATCCTGCAAAGATTGAGGTCATCGTCAGACTTCCACCCCCCAAGACTCAAAAAGAGGTGAGAAGATTTATTGGACATGTTGGGTATTACCGACAGTTTATTGAAAATTTCACAAAGATTGTTGCACCCATGTTTGGATTGTTAATAAAGGATGTTTATTTTCTTTGGACTGAGCAGTGTCAAACTGCCTTTGAAACACTAAAAGCTAAGTTGTCTGTAGCACCAGTTCTTAGGGGGGCCAATTGGGCTCTCCCATTTCACATATCTATTGATGCCTTCAACACCACAATAAGAGGAGTATTAGGATAGAAATAAGACCAGCAGTCCTATGCCATTTATTTTGTAAGCAAGAACTTGTCCCCTGTCAAGCTAAACTACATAGTCACCGAAAAGGAATTCTTGGAAGTAGTTCATGCTATCAATAAGTTTTGTCATTAAATTATAGGTTATGAAGTATTTATACATACAGACCATTCTTCCATTAGATTTCTCATGAATAAACCCATAACTAATGGTTGAGTGACGAGGTGCCTCCTGCTATTACAAGATTTTAACATCATCGTTCTTGACTGACCTGGAAAGGAGAATTTGGTAGCTGATTTTATTTCATGAATAAAAAATGAGGATGATGATATTCATGTAGATGATAGTTTCCCAAACGAGCACCTTTTTTCCCTTTCCGTAAATACCCCATGATTTTTAGATATGGAAAACTATTTGGCTACTAGGAAGTTATCGTCTCATTTGTCACCTCATGAAAAGCATAAAATTATCACCCAAAGTGCCAATTACTCTTGGGTTGGACATAAACTTTTTCGTACATTTCCTGATTTGATTATTCGTAGATGTGTCCGAGAGGATGAGGTACCAGAAATACTACGAAGTTGTCATGATGGACCATGTGGCCATTTTTCTGACAGACATAAAAAATATAAGGTGTTACATTCGGGTTACTATTGGCCTAGAATTTTTAAATATGTTGCCAAGTATGTGAGGAGTTGTGATAGTTTCCAAAGGATTGGAAGACCTACATCAGCCGGAAAAATTCCCTTGCATGCCCAAGTTATGATAAAACCTTTCGCAAAATGGGCCCTTGATTTTGTAGGACCAATTTCACCCATGTCTGGTAAGAAAAACAATATTTTGATTTGTACAAATTATGTCACCATGTGGGTAGAGGCAAAAGCCCTATTTAGGGCTACAGAAAAATCTATTGTCGAATTCATTTGTGAAGACATCTTTACCAGTTTCGGTGTCCCTCGTGAAATTTTTACAGACCAAGGCACTCAATTCACTTCCAAGATGATGAGAGAATTAACGGAGAAATATGGGATTAAACACTATAAATCCTCTCCATACCACCCACAAGATAATGGTCAAGTAGATTATACAAAAAAAGTTATGGAAGCTATCTTAACCAAGACCATTCAATTACATCATCAGGATTGGGCCAATAGGCTTCCATAGGCTTTGTGAGCATATCGAACCACCTGGAGAAACATCACTGGGCATACCCCTTATGATCTAGTGTATGGGAAACAAGTACTTCTACTAATAGAATTCCAAGTAAGGACCTTCTGTATTGTCGCAGAATTGGGATTAAACTTAGATGAGGCTTAGAAACAACAAGACCTACAATTAAATGAGTTGTATGAGATCAGGAAAGATGCCATCCAATGAACAATATTATTCCAAAACCAGAGGAGCAAGTGGCATGACAAGTTTATTAAGAAGAAACACTTTAAACCTAGTGATTTGGATTTGTTGTTTGAATCTAGATTTAAAACCTTCAAAGGAAAATTTACCACTCGGTGGTTGTGTCTTTACGAGGTAGTCATTGTATATGAAAATGGGGCTATGAAAATCAAAACAATTGATGATGGAAAAGTCTCCTTTGTATTAAATGGACACCAAATCCAATTTTATCACAAGCCCATTTCCAAAGAAGATTTTATACAGGTCATGTCAACTGACAAGGCATTGGCCTTAGTAGATGGGGAAATCCCCCCTTATTCTTGAATATTTTCTGAAATTTTCTACTGTACATATGTAAATAATTTTGAATTTTGTTGATAAGCAATTCTAGAGATCTTTGTAGGTATTTATTTCACTAGGAGTAGACACTTTCAAGGAAATACAAAAGAAGGATTTTTCTTCAACACATTGCTATACTTGAACCTTGTTGTCTGTGAAGGATCAAATGAATAATGACTTGATGTAATTAGCCATATTTTTGCAAAAAATATCATCTTGTCTTTTTTAAGGCATTTTAAAAAGCAGTTTCTCTTGAAAACATTCACCACGATATAAGGAAGTGATATCGTAACCATCAAGCTTAGAGGTCACTCATACATTTTTCCCAAGAAACCTGAGTAAGTGAGTAAATTATCTTTATTAAAGAGTAACAAGGAGGTCTGATTAGCGATTAGCCATGGAAACATCAAAAAAAAGGAAGAAAGTGAGTTGAGCCTAAAGATACATTTTTGTTCTTTCCCAATGGTACCATCCACTTCACACTAAAAATTCTTTATTATATCATATCTTTAGATAGGCCACGTCCGCTTAAGTACCCCTTACATCAAGACAAACACTAAGGAATATATAATGGAAAATCATCCTCTAACATAAATATCATCCCAATTGAAAAAAAAAAATATTGTTTTAAGATTTGTCCCCCCATCTTCTTGCACAAAGCAATCTTATACTAAAATCTTAAAAGATGGAGGGTCGGTCTCTGAGGGTGTAAGAGACTAAACCGTCGGGATACTGAATAGGTCTATTGGTAGTGGGTATTGGCCTGTGGTATGACTAGGTAAACATGTAAGAGTATTGAACAGGCTTGTTGGCAGCGGGGCATTCTACCTAGCAAGGATGGTATTCTGATAAAAAATAAATAAAAATTTAAACTTGTCCTGATGTATAGAATTACTTGTAGACATAGCTGACATGAAGTATGTATGGTTAAGTTAAGGTTAATGAACTCCATAAATTTTACATTGGGAACTAACTTTGAGACTATCTTGAAACTCTCTTGCCTACCTCTTCTTATCTATATATAGGATCTCTTATCCTATAAGTGGGGCCATATTCTAACCGTCTTGTTAGACTAATCTGTGAAATTTATCTGTACACTTAACAAGCTGTAAATCTTCAGCTATTGGGAGAACTGACTAGTTTCCTATATTTTTTATTTTGAGGTGTCACAATACTCAGGTGTGGGGGAGGGGTTTCATGAGTTGACAAATGATATTTTCTATGTATTTTTTTCATGACACGGGCTATGACATCAACAGTTAGTTTATTTTTGAAATGCTAATTCCCTATGTGTTTTAAATTGTTGTACATTTCCTTAACAGACCACTTAACTGGTTTATTTTTGTTACAGATTGTTCATTACAAAGTTGAGATTACATGTCGTATGCAATATAAAGGAATAGATAAATTAAGCATGGTGGAAAAATAAATAATAATTGAACACTCTACCTCTGCTCCTATTCACTGTGACTGTCAAAATCATTCTAAGACTGCAGGCTATTCATTACAGGAGGAATAAAATTGTATTTTGCATAGAGGTACCATATGGAGTACCATATGAGGTGCCCGATGAAGTTCCATATGAAACTATACACCAGTAATTTTCCATGATTTCAGGTAACCAGGAATCAATGGCATTTATTTGAATTAGTTCATGGCAATTAAGATTGAATGATGAAAACCTTAGACATTTTCATGATCAAATGTCCAATTCAAAGAATTGTACATTGATCTAACTTATCCATCATTATGATTTCCCCCAAAACATTCCTTCAAATTCCAAATCAGCAGTCACACATGGCAACTTGTGCTTTTGGATTTCATTGTGAATGCAACCGCTCCACCCTAGGCGCACTCAAAAATGGAGGGATCGCTCAATTGGGTTATCCCATTCGCCCTTGGTTTTGATGGAAATACAGTGTGTGTGGGGTCTCTCACCTTCGGGGTCCTTGAGGAATCCATAGCCACAGCCACAGCCACAAAGCTTCCAAGAATTGGGAATAGATGGTTTAAAAACCACCAGTTGCTACAATCGAGCTACAATAGGGATTTTAAACCAGAATTTTAGAACATCTTTGGGGCTAAAGGATACTCCAAGGAGTGGATAAAAGAGGATCTAATTAACCCTCTCATAGTCATCACCAGGCTAATCACATGTGAAGGTAGATATTCCATCTTTAAAGCCTGTCACTTTCGATTATTAGCTCACTTTTAGTTTAATAATCCATTGAACTTCCCCTTCTACATTTTAAAGAGTCTCAAGAATATGTCCTCCCAAGTGAGGAAGAATGTAACCACTCCCCACAACAACTTCTTTCACCATGGCCTTATCAAACTTATTGTCTTAGCTGAATTGGAAAAATAGGGGCAAATTTAGGATGAGTTCATTTATCAATTTGCAAACCCTCACCTGACAATCAAGACTAGAAAAAAGACACTTGATCTAAGGACTATTTCTCCATCCAAACCCCACTCTTTGAAGACTCCAAACCCTCTTTCACAAGCCATTTCTTTACCAGAACAAAAATCCAACAAACTTGTTGAAACCCCTGCAGCCTCATCGGGCAAAAAGACCAATAAGCCTATTGCTAATCCCCAGATGCCTTCAACATCTCTTGATCCTACACCCAAAAATATACAAGAAGTAATTCAACAAGACTTTCCTGCAGTCCCCACAAATAGGAGAGGAGTTAATCGATTTAATAGAGGACCCTTTCAAAAGAGTACTTGGAGAAAAAGAGGAAAACCTTATGAAAAAACCCTGACCACTTCAGACTCTATCCAAGTATCCTCTGATCTCGAAAGCCCTCACAAAAGACTTAGGGAAGTGTCTATAGATGAATTGGAGCCTCATAGAAGGACAAAATATGAACCTACTTCTCCTTATAAACCCCCTATTACTCCTACCTCACAGATGCCTACCCTAGATCCTAAGACTGATAGACATTCTACATCTTTCAAGGGATCTAAGACCTCCTTCGAGATATTTTATCCAGCTCCAGCCATTGAAAAGTTACAACAGGAAAATTTTCAGCTGCTGCAACAATTGGAAGAGAGGAAGACTTTGGACACGCATCTTCACCATGACAATGCAATCCTCCAAGCAAAGGTGAATTCCCTTCAACAGTTGGTTGACGATATGACCAAAACCAATCAAAACCCCAGGGAACAATTGAAGCAACATAAGAAGCACAAGACAAAATCTTCACAGCAAGAAGGTGAAGCTTCTAAAGCTAATCCTTCTCAGCAAGCTTAGTCATGTGGAGAAAATCATTTTTGTTTGCAATGGGACCTGCAAAATCTTAGGTGTGGGGGTAATGTTGGGCCCGTGATATGGTTAATTTAATGATAATGATTAGATCCTTTTTAGCCAATATTATATGTGCATTTTCATATTTTGAAGAGTTTTGAAGGATTTTTGTATCAAATCGCCATAACTTACACCAAGTACGTATGATTAATGTTTTATGATGGTTTCAAGTATAATTCAGCATGTTTTAATGATTCCAGGAAGCTAATTTGTGATATGTGTGTCACAAGGAAAAATCACATGGCATTTTTCCATCTGGCACTCCATTCAGTACTGCCTCCGGTACTCCATTCGGCACTGCGTTCGACACTCCATCCTTCACTAAAACCATGGGCTAGTTGGTAGTTATCATATCAGCATCCAGTGATGGGAAAATCAATGACATGGGTTTTTCTTGTGCTCATTGGCTCCAGCTATTGTGCTTCTGAAAACTTGGATTGGGTTGTTATGTTGGGCGTTTATTGGATTGCTTAGTTTCTAGAAGCCATCGACGATTAAGATGCATTAAGTGAAATTTACTGTTTTTTAGAAGAGGTCGACCCTTCCAGTGGTCGACCTCTTAGCTTGTAACCTCTATAAATACCACAACAGTGGTCAGACTAATAAAAAATGATAGTTAAGATTTGTTTTTCCATTTCAAGACATTTTCTCTAAACTATGTAAAACTGTGTTTTTAATTTTAAATGTTGAAATCGTGTTGCTTGAGCTCGTGATTCATTGTTGAAGAGTAGCCACGACCTGCTGGGGGGCCCACCAGTGGTCTGGGTTAATATTCAGTCAATTAGCTTGTGAATTCACATAGTGTAGTTGTCATTTCTTTTATTTTTTGTAATTGAGTTTTTATTATCTTTTACTTAATGTGTAATTGTTGTTCATAGTTTAATTGCTTCATTTTCTTTTTGCAGGATACTTATAAAGGCTAGTGTTAATATGCCATGGCTTTTTAATTTATAGGAACTAGCTTGCAATCTTAGATACTAACTATGTTGTGTGGTTAGATGATAGTTATAATTTATGTATGCTGAAATATAATTTAAAACAGAGTTAAAACAGAGTATTTAGTTAATGGTTTCTTTGTAACAACCCTAGTTGAATATATGCTTAGGGATTGTTAAGTAAAAAATTATTAGGCAATTAATTTTTCCTAACATGTTATTGACTAAACAGAGATTGGTATAATGATATTAATTAAATATTAATTAATTAATTAATGGTTATAATTTTGATTAATTAATTAATTAATTAATTACCTATCGCATTGAATGAACAGAGTAATAAATTTAAGAGGGTTAATAAATTATATTGTTTAATTAAATTATCTACGTATACTAGGGGATGAGAAGAATTAATAAATAAGGATAAGAAGCATTAATAATAGGATAAAGCATTAATGATCAGATAAGATAATAAATGTGTAGGTAAGGAAATAAATGAGGAGAAAGGGCGGTGAAGGAGGAATATGAGCGGAGGAGGCTTATAGAAGGAGGAGGATCATTTTGGAGGGTTATTTTGGATTTGCGCAAGGGAGTTTGAGTGGGGAGTCGGGAATGATTAGTACAGGGGGCACCAGTTTGCTGGGGGTTTTGGGCACGGGGGCCAGGATATCCATATGGTATCCTGGAGCTAGGAAGTTGTCCTAGTTGGCATCTTGTAAACTGGTCATCTTGTTTAATTGTGTATTAAGAAGTCGGGTAGGAAGCAGAAGGATCCTCCAACAGTACATTTGATAGGAGAAATTTCTAAGTACATATCATAGCAGCCTAAGGTATAAAAATATGGGAACCCTGGGAACTCCGTAGTGACCATAACCATTAATGAGCTCTCCATTGGAAACACTCTCATAGACCTATGGGCAGCCATGAATGTTATGACCATTACTACCTTGGAGAAATTACAGTTAAAACCTCTTCTTAGGCCTACCCCAACCATTTTGGAATTAGCAGATAAGACCAGGGTTATACCTGAAGTAATTTTGGACGATATCATAGTTACTTTAGCCTCATGGGAGGGCCCAGTAGACTTTCTTGTCATCCACTCAAAGGATCCTACCAAAGGCCATCTCGTTATTTTGGGAAGACCTTGGTTAGCTACATCCAATGCATTTATTGGTTGTAGAGAGGGAGAAATGACCATCTCGAATGGACTTTATATCTAGAAGCTCACCATATACCCTCTAGCCCAACCTATCATGGATAATCTATTGTGTCTTGAATTTCCATATGAGAATGAGGACTGGGAAGAACTTGTATTTCCAAGTGACCATACATGGGCACTTCAGGAGCACACAATGGAAAATGTACTCAACCGGTTCATTTATGCTATCAGATGTGTTGATTTTCCATAGTTTTTTCCCCAATTTAAGTACATGTTTGGGGAATAATTTCAGGAACAATTGGACCCATCCATTTTTTCTTCAACATATTTCATCTTCAAGATAGATGAGTTTGATACATCTTATACCATGCCCTACGAGATTAGTCCAGGAAAATTTCTACATATAAACTCCAGGCTAGATGCAAACCAACAAAAACAGTTAGTAAGTATCCTTAAACAACAATCAGGGGCATTCGCCTGGGAATACATTGACATGAAGGGTATACACCCTGATACATGTATCCATCACATATATACCCAGGGGGGGAAGTAACACATGTTAGGAAACCCCACAGAAGGATGAACCTAGAACTTTAATATATAGTAAAAGAGGATATCCAAAAGTTATTAAATTTCAAATTTATTTATCCCATCTCCGACAGTAAATGGGTATCCCTGCTTGTAGTGGTTCCAAAGAAAGTGATCGGGAAATGGAGAATTTGTGTCGATTTCTGGGAACTCAACAAATCCACTCTAAAGGATTACTTTCCTCTTCCTTTCATCGACCAAGTTTTGGATACCCTGTCTCGAAAGAAGTATTTCTCCTTTTTATATGGATATAGCGGGTACAATCAAATTCTCATAGCACCCGAGGATCAGGACAAAACTACCTTTACTTGTCCCTGGGGCACCTATGCCTATAGGGTCTTACCATTTGGATTGTGTAATGCTCCTGCTACATTTCAACGAGTAGTACTAGGGATATTTTCCGATATTATTCATGATTATGTAGAGGTATACATGGATGACTGCACAGTATATGGAAACACTTACCATGAAGCCTTAGATAACTTATAAAAATTCCTTATCATATGCCAAGAAATGAACCTGTCTTTAAGTCATAAAAAATGTAAGATGTTGTTGACTGAAGAAGTGGTTCTTAGACATCATGTTTTATCTAAAGGAATTAAATTCAAGCATGCAAAGATTGAGGCCATCGTCATAATTCCACCCCCCAAGACTCAGAAAGAGGTGAGAATCTTTCTTGGACATGTCAAATGTTACCGACAGTTTATTGAAAATTTCACAAAGATTGTTGCACCCATGTTTGGATTGTTAATAAAGAATGTTGATTTTCTTTGGACTGAGAAGTGTCAAACTGCCTTTGAAACCCTAAAAGATAAGATGTATGTGGCACCAGTTCTTAGGGGGGCCAATTGGGCTCTTCCATCTCACATATCTATTGATGCCTCCGACATGAAAATAGGAGGAGTATTAGGTCAGAAAGAATACTAGCAGTCCTATGCCATTTATTTTGTAAGCAAGAGCTTGTCCTCTGCCGAGCTAAACTACACAGTCACCGAGAAGGTATTCTTGGCAGTAGTTCATGCTATCAATAATTTTTGTCATTACATTACAAGTTATGAAGTATTTTTACATACATATCAATCCGCCATTAGATTTGTCATGAATAAACCCATAACAAATGGCCGAGTGACTAGGTGGCTCCTGCTAGTACACGATTTTAACATCATCGTTCTTGACTGAACTAGAAAGGAGAATTTGGTAGCTAATTTTATTTCACAAATCAAAAATGAGGATGATGATATTCCTGTAGATGATATTTTCCCAGACGAGCACATTTTTCCCTTTCCATAAATACCCCATGATTTGTAGATATGGAAATCTATTTGGGTACTAGTAAGTTACCGTCTCATTTGTCACCTCATGAAAAGCGTAAAATTATCACAAAAGTGCCAATTACTCTTGGGTTGGCCATGAATGTTTTCATACAATTCCTGATTTGATTATTCGTAGATGTGTCCGAGAAGATGAGGTACCAGAAATACTATGAAGTTGTCATGATGGACCATGTGGTGGCCATTTTTCTGACAGACATACAACATATAATGTGTTACATTCGGGTTACTATTGGCCTAACATTTTCAAAGATGCTACCAAGCATGTGAGGATTTGTGATAGTTGACAAAGGATAAGAATACCTATGTCAGTCAACTAAATTACATTGCATGCCCAAGTTATGATAGAAACTTTCGAGAAATGGGCCCTTGATTTTGTAGGACCAATTTCACCCATGTTTCGTAAGAAAAACTATACTTTGGTTTGTACAGATTATGTCACCAAGTGGGTAGAGGGAAAATCCCTATTTAGGGCTATATAAAAATGCGTTGTCGAATTCATTTATGAAGACATCTTTACCCGCTTCGGTGTCCCTTGTGAAATTGTTACAGACCAAGGCACTCAATTCACTTCCAAGCTGATGAGAGAACTAACGGAGAAATATGGGATTAAACACTGTGAATCTTCTCCATACCACCCAGAAGATAATGGTTAGGTAGATTCTACAAACAAAGTTTTGGAAGTTATCTTAACCAAGACCGTTCAATTACATCATTGGGATTGGGCTGATAGGATTCCGTAGGCTCTATGGGAATATCGGACCACCTGGAGAAACACCACTGGGCATACCCCTTATGAGCTAGTGTACGGGAAACAAGTACTTCTACCAATAGAATTCCAAGTAAGTACCTTCCATATTGCCACAGAATTGGGATTAAACTTAGATGAGGCTCAGAAATAGTGAGCCCTACAATTAAATGAGTTGGATGAGATCAGGCAAGATGCCATCCAATGAACAATATTAGTCCAAAACCAGAGGAAAAAGTGGCATGACAAGTTTATTAAGAAGAAACACTTTCAACCTGGTGATTGGGATTTGTTGTTTGAATCTCGATTAAAAACCTTCAAAATAAAACTTACCACTTGGTGGTTGTGTTTTTACGAGGTAGTCAATGTATATGACAATGGGGCTATGAAAATCAAAACAATTGACAATGGACAAGTCTCCTTGGTAGTAAATGGACACTGAATCAAATTTTATCACAAGCCCATTTCCAAAGAAGATTTTCTATAGGTCATGTCAACTGACAAGTCATTGGCCTTAGTAGATGGGGAAATCCCCCCTTGTTCTTGAATATTTTCTGAAATTTTCTATTGTACATATGTAAATAATTTTGAATTTTGTTGATAAGAAATTCTAGAGATATTTGTAGGTATTTATTTCACTAGGAGTAGACACTTCAAGGAAATATAAAAGAAGGATTTTTATTCAAAACATTTATATACTTGAACCTTGTTGTCTACTAAGCATCAAATGAATAATGACTCATTGTAATTAGCCATATTTTTGCAAAAAAAATCATCTTCTCTTTTTTAAGGCATTTTAAAAATCAATTGCTCTTGAAAACCTTCACCACGATATAAGGAAGTGATACCATAACCATCAAGCTTAGAGGTCACTCATACAGTTTTCCCAAGAAACCCGAGTAAGTGAGTAAAGTATCTTTATTAAAGAGTAACAGTTCTGATTAGCGGTTAGCCATGGAAACATCAAAAAAAAAAGGGAAGAAAGTGAGTTGAGCCTAAAGATACCTTTTTGTTCTTTCCCAATGGTACTATCCACTTCACACTAATAATGCTTGATTATATCATATATTTAGATAGGTTACATCCTCTTAAGTACCCCTTACATCAGGACAATCACTAAGGAATATATAATGTAAAATCATCCTTTAACATAAATACCATACCAATTGCAAAAAAAAAAAAAATGTTTTCATAGTTGTCCCCCCATTTTCTTGCACAAAGAAATATTATACTAAACTCTTAAAATATGGAGGGTCAGTATCTGAGGGTGTAAGAGGATAACCCGTTAGGATACTGAACAGGTCTATTGGCAGTGGGTACTTTCCTGTGGTATGACTAGGTAAACATGTCAAAGTACTGAAAAGGCTTGCTGGCAACAGGGCATTCTACCTAGCGAGGATGGTAATATGACAATAAAAAAATAAAATTCAAACTTTTCCTGATGTACAACATTACTTGTAGGCATAGCTGACATGAAGTATGTATGGTTAAGTTAAGGTTAATGAACTCCATAAATTTTCCATTGGGAACTAGCTTTGAGACTATCTTGAAACTCTCTCACCTACCTCTTCTTATCTATATATAGGATCTCTTATCCTATAGGTGGGGCCATCTTCTAACCGTCTCATCAGACCAATCTGTGAAATTTATCTCTACACTTAACAAGATGTAAATCTTCATCTATTGGGAGAATTAACTGGTTTCCTACATTTTATATTGTGAGGTGTCACAATACTTAGGTGTGGGGGAGGGGTTTCATGAGTTGACAAATGATAAAACTGCCTAGAAGAAGTATAATCTTAGAATCTTTTGTAATAATTTCTATGTATTGTTTTCATGACACTGGCTATGACATCAACAGTTAGTTTATTTTTGAAATGCTAATTCCCTGTGTGTTTTAAATTGTTGTACATTTCCTTAACATACCACTTAACTGGTTTATTTTTGTTACAGATTGTTCATTACAGAGTTGAGATTACATGTCTTATGGGAGATAAAGGAATGGATCGAGTAAGAATGGTGGAAAAATAAATAATAATGGAACACTTTTCCTCTGCTCCTATTCATTGTGACTGTCAAAATCATTCTAAGACTGCAGGCTATCCATTATAGGAGGAATAAA
Organism: Picea engelmannii; assembly: GCA_009831015.1. NCBI lineage: Eukaryota > Viridiplantae > Streptophyta > Pinopsida > Pinales > Pinaceae > Picea > Picea engelmannii. The sequence continues at coordinate 181,245 of ML781574.1, forward strand.
ATTGTATTTTGCACGGAGGTACCATATGGACTACCATATGGAGTACCATATGAGGTGCCAGATGAAGTTCCATATGAAAGTATACACCAGTAATTGTCCATGATTTCACATAACCAGGAATCAATGGCATTTATTTGAATTAGTTCATGGAAATTAAGATTGAATGATGCAAACCTTAGTGTTGGCACCAAGCCGAAGAGGAAAGAATAACGATCATGGGAAAGAAAGCATGCATAAAACTAAAGTAACAACTGGCAGAAGAGAAGCATGCACGCATGAAAGAAAGCGTGCACAAAGGAAAGCGACAGCTGGAGGAGGAGAAACACGCGTATGGGAGAAAGACCTAATGTAAGAAGGGTTAGGATATTGTTAATATTCTGAAAAAGGTTGAAGAGATCGAAATGTATAAATGTAGATACAAAACCATCATATAGAGTTGTTCGTTAGTAGTTGTTAGTGATCCTCTATAATGTTTCAAGTGGTATGAACTGATTTTGTAAGTTGTTGAGCAAAGGAGACACAAGAAAAGGTAGATCTGAGGATTATACCGTAGGCCGTGGAGCCTGGTGCGATCTAGTTCACCTCACATATATCTTACCCAGTTTTGTGGAGAATTGTAAGCGCGAGACGCTAGAAATACAGAACGATCATAATACAAGAGCCAAGAGCCAAATATTTGTCGGCGTAGCCCAGGAGGGGGTGAACCACGGTAATCCTTGTGTACTGTGTTAAATGTGTGCATGTTTCTTCTTTCTTTCAGCAATTGATGGTTAAACTGAGTGAATGAGTTAATACATTGTTAGGAATCTGCTTATACTTTGCTCAAACTAAACTGTGGGATACTCGTATGTGAATTCAAGGAATAAGTACTCTCCATTACATATCATGGTACATGACCTTAATCAAGAAACCCTTATCCCCTACTATGTCCTAGGCTGTAAACACTTGAGTCTTACAACCACCCATTTAAAGCTATCTCGGGTGAGACTTCGCACCACCTTCTGGGCATTGTGTTGCCTTCAGGTTTACCAGGAGGGCTGGTAGTTTTAGAGGATTTTTTGGAACCCCGAATGACATGAACCCTGGGTCAATAACTCAGATAGCCCGATAAGGGAAGCGAGTAACCAACAAACAGTTTCATTGTCATGTTAAGAGGAACAAGAAGGGACCTAGTAGATGGCATAGAATGAATACGAACCGAAGGAGTGGAATAGAAGAGAAATGAACCATTAGAAGGGGATGTTGAGACCTTGGAACCCCATGAGAGAATAAATAGAGGGTTGGTTGAGATCCACAGAGTGAGATTTTTCACAGAAAGATAATAGAAACCCCAGGATCACACCATGTAAATACCTGGATAAATACGTATTTACGGATTTACATGAAGTTTTTTTCTGTGATTTTTTGCATCTACTACAGGAGTGGATCTTAAGGTTAAAGGATAACCATGCAACGAACTGAATTCGAAAGCTAGATTGGAATCTAGTACAGATCCAGTAGATACAACAGGTGAACAAAAAATTCACCCACGCAGTCAATTTTTGGCTTGACAGTATTGTGGCAGGCTTTATCACAGAATTTACGGTAGACATAGAAAAGTCATGCAGCACAGCCGAGATTGAGGACCTAGAGGAAGGTACATTTGATCACTATATACTTCTATCAAGATACTGTTATATAACAAAGGTGTAATGACAATGGAATCAGACAGCTAGACTTCCCTCCACGCATGGGGGTAGGGGGGAAGCACTGACAGAGAGAGGAGGAATGGAAGGAGGGTAGGATATAGAGAAGAAGGAGGAGGAACCCTTGGACCCGATCTTGATCGATGACGACCAACTCAAGTGGATCATGGCGTCATCAAGAATGACGCATAGTAGAGCACCCTACCAATATAAGGTGAATACCAAGAAGAGAGTCGTATCCGAGAGGGAGGGCTTGGCCAGTGACGAGGAAGAGGTAGAGGATCTATGGGCTATGGAACAGATTGAGGAAATACTACACGCCACATATAATATTAAAATAAGAGGCCCAAGAACAGGAGGAGAAGACAGCCATCCCTTCAATATTAATGTCAGTGTGGAACACATAAACCCATGTGCGACCAATACACCAAAACGAACACCATCGTTTAGACAACCAAATTTCAGAGCAAGTCTGACAGCAGGAAGTACATCGACACAAAGGGAAACAACTAGAGGAGCCAGTTCAGGCAACCTTAGTCAAGTATCTACACCGTATGGAGGAGGGAGTAGCTTAGTATTTGGAATGGCAAGACAAGATCCTACTATCAGATTACCAGAGTTTTGAGGAGAAGCGACAAAATACCCCGAGAAGCATCTGTTCATTTGTGCAAAGATCTAGGAATCAAAGAAGATCACTGATGAGGACACCAAACTCGGCAAGCTAGCGATCACGCTAAGGGACAGCGCACTAGACTAGTACATGAGTCTAGACACGAACAGTGTTCTTGAAACGACAAGGACACTGGACAACATTAAGAAACTATTGATCAATGAGTTCTAGAAGTCGATCTCAAAGGATCAATACATGAATGAGATGATTGAAATAAGATAGAACCCAAGAGTATGGGAGATTAATCAAAGATTCAAGTGATTAAAAGGAAAGTTAAAATACCTTATGATCGATATGCAACATCGGCACTTGTTTTTCAACTCACTACTCCCACACTTAAAATATCCATCATGAGAACATAAGTTTCAGACGTAGGAAGAGGCTCTGCAAGAAGCCTTGCAATTGGAAGAGAATCAGTACCAACAAACGGACCCGGCTATCGAAGAATTGAAGGAGGATCTAAAGAACTTAACATTTCAGCTAAACCAGAATAAGAACAAGGACAAACGAGAAGCAGTTTGGTGCACTACCTACAGGACGGATGGACACCATAAGAATGAATGCCCAACATTTTCATAGTATATGGCGACAGGGATGCCAAACCCACTACCTCAGGAAGGATTATGGTGCGAAATATGCAAGAAACCGGGGCACGACCCTTACCACTGCACGATGATGCAGAAATACCAAACAGTCCCCAAGAACTCATATTGCACCTTTTGCAAGTTAGTCGACCATGACAACAAATATTGCAGAACTATGAAGCTGATGCAGGAAATAACATCAGACGCATACAGGGTATAGGAAAAAATGATGACTAGGCAGACAACACCACAATTCAATCAAGCCCTAGCACCATACAACATGGCATAGTAGCAGTATAATATTGTGTTGCAACCTTACAATAAATTGCAGCCACAGTACAACCCAGCACAGTCCCAGTACAATACTGCGCAGTATAACCAGGGACCATAGTACAACCCACTGCGAGGTGACCGCACAGCTTATAGAGGAGTAGGACGAGCTAGAGGAGGTTTCGAATGCAGCAGAGGATTTGTCACATGTCACAATTTCCAGCAACCAGGACATTATGCACGAGAGTGTCCACTTCCACCAGCAACTTGTATGTATTGTCATGCATCGGACCATGATATGGAGGATTGTCCGACATTACTCGGAAAAATACAGGAAAAAAGGAACCAAAATAACCAGAAAGTTCAGTGGATTTTAGCCAAAGAAAGGGATGATGGTCAGAACATCAATATAGTCACTCGAGGAGGAACGAAAATAGGAAATGACACAGTTCGATAGGAACCAGTGCAGAACCAATGGGTAAAGAAGAACACCGAACCCAAGAAGCAGTTCGACGTGCATAAGGAGAAGGATATTTTTACAGAAGCCCGACAAGAATTCCAGAAGGAGAACATTACATCAATTGCATAGCAAAGCAAGGAAGCTTTGGAATATGAAATTACGCCCACTGTACCATACCAACAGAATACAACCCGAGGAACAAGTAAGTACGATCAAAGAATTTTTGCAATCATGCATCAAAATGTTAAATGATCCTTCATCTGTCAAAATATTGCAAAACATCCTAGAAAAATGTAGCGGCGAGATGAAACAGAACCCGGAATTGAAAATTGTCAACCACCTACACACAAGAAGAAGAAAAAGTAGGGAATTTAGATTAAATGCTAACATTGGGGATTTCAATATGGGAGATCTTATACTAGATCTAGGATCTGAATTGAATGTACTACCAAAAGCTACATGGAAATGCATGGGAGAACCTACACTGGGATATTCAATGGTCAATTAAAACTAGAAAATCAACATAGAGTCCTACAAATAGGTAGACTGAAAGGAGTGACGCTAGATCCAGATGGTGTGTGCACTAAGGTAGACTTTGAAGTCATCGAAATAGTAGACGGCACAACACCTTACCCGAAGCTACTTGGTCTAGATTGGGTGTTCGACAACCAGGCCATAATTAAATTAAAAACCAGAAAAATGACATTTGAGTCGGGGGACTACAGGATCATATCCCCACTCGACCCATCAGAAGATGAGAGGTTCGTAGAACCCACTTGCCTAGATTGAGAAGAGATCGGCTAGTTATACAGAACAACTATGCACGATGTGGATTATATAAACCCAACTGCAAATGGGGTACTCAGTTGGTGGAGCATTACTTCATGCACAATAGACTCAGACATCGGGTTAGAAAACTTCCAGCAAAGACTACATGAAGTATCCACGAGAAGGTGTGCCAGAATAGACCGTGTAGTAAGGTGGATTGGCAAAGAAATTAGAGAACCACCTAGATTTCACGGGCTAAATGATTTGGAAACTTTCTTGACATGATATGAAGACGAAGTACTAGAAAAATAGAGATTTCTAGCACTGGACTTAGAATTAAAGGCTACACCCTCCAGATGGCGGGGTGCACACAAAGAAACTATCACAAATTGGTACCAATGTAAGCGATTATTGCGCATAAGGTTCGGTGCAGAACAGACAGGTAACAAGCAATATAAATATAATAGACTAGGCACACCAGCAGAACACTTGGAGGCATGTAAAACGTTGTGGAAAATGATGCCACCGAAGGAATGGTATCACCACTTCATTCATACTTTAAAGGGCATACCAGCGAATTGGTATATGGACCAGGAAATGTGTAAAAGAACCAAGACATGGGCAACACTCCAATAGAACTTTACAGTCACTTTCTTATTCGATCGTGAGAACCCCAACATGGATGTGACCCTGAAATGGATTAGAAACATCATATTCATTGAAGAACCATAAATAGAAACTATCACAGAGGTACAACATCGAAATAAGAAGACAGTCAAGGATCTACTATCATGCTACCACATACAGGAGGAAGCTTCGGATGAAGATGATCTGTGCGATATTCAGATCGAAGAAGTCTAAGGTGAGAGAGATGTGGAAGGACCACCCTTAGATTCAGAGGTCATCTCTGTGCCAATCAATATAAATAAGGTTAACATAGGGACCATCGAGTGGCCCAAAATGGTCAGCATTGGATATTACTCGGACGAATAGACACTAGAAAGTATCATAGAATTGTTACGCGAATACAAATACCTTTTTCCTGCAACCTTTATAGAGATGAAAGGCATAGCCGGAAAATTAGGAGAAATGAAGATACCACTCAGACCTTATGCGAGACCCATTAAACATCGACCATATAGATTGAATCCCATATATAAACAGAAAGTTAAAGATGAGATCGACGGGATGCTCAAGGTCGGCATCATCGAACCAGTCAAAGAATCATAATGGATAAGTTTGATGAATAGGGATCAGGATATGCGTTGACTTGAGGAAGTTGAACGATGCATGTCTACATGACCCATTCCCCACACCATTCATGGATGAAGTACTCGAGAACGTAGGAGGCCACGAAGCCTACTCATTCACCGATGGATTCTCGGGATATCATCAGATTAAGATAGCACAGGAGGATAGACACAAGACCATGTTCGCGATAGAATGGGGATATTATCAGTATACAGTCATGCCATTCGGACTAAAGAATGCACCCGCTATATTTTCTAGAGTGGTCATCACAACATTTAAGGAATTCATCCATCAATTCCTCGAAGTATACCTGGATGATTGGACAGTCTATAACCTGTTAAAAAACCATGTGGAAGTATTACGATTGATGCTAGAACGATGCAGACAGTGCCATATATCACTGAATATCATGAAATGCATATTTGGAACACCATTTGGGATACTATTGGGACACATAGTATGCAAACAGGGTTTGCTAATGGATCCGGCCAAAATCGTAGTCATTGTTAATCTACCAGATCCAAAAATAGTCTGCCAACTCAGAGCAACGTTAGGACATACGGGATATTATAGGAAATTCATCAAAAGCTACATGCAGATTACAATGCCAATGGAAAAACTGTTAAGGAAGGATACAAGGTATCAATGAAACAACGAATGCCAAAACGGTCTGGATACCCTAAAGGAAAATATGGTCACCGCACCAATATTGGTATTTCTAGATTGGGAGAAGACATTTCATGTACATGTAGATGCATCAGCAATAGCACTTGGAACTATCTTGGCGCAACCAGGAGCAAGAGACTTGGATCACCCGATAGCGTTTGCAAGCAAAAACTTATCAGATTCAAAACGGAATTATAACACGATAGAAAGAGAAGGCCTAGCTATGTTTTATCCACTACAGAAGTACAAACATTACCTATTGGGAAAACACTTTAAGATGTTTACAGATCACTCAGCCCTGAAATACCTAGTCAACAAGCCAGTGTTGGGGGGGAGAATATGTCGATGGTTATTGCTATTTCAAGAATTTGACTTTGAGGTAATAATCAAACCAGGAAAACTAAATGCAGGACCTGACCACCTATCGAGGGTCACAAATGGAGAGGAACCAACGAATTTAGAAGACAACTTTCCGGATGCACAACTATTCGCAATACAGATTGTTGGCGATTACTTCACAGAGATCATCCAGTACTTAAGAACAGGTACTACGTCGTAAGAATATACCATTGCGTAGAATAAGAACCTAGTAGTCTGCGCAACTGACTATCAATTGATCATAGGACATCTATACAATATGGGTGTAGATAGCATCTTACGAAGATACGTACTAGCCCATGAACGACCAAGAATTTTAGCAGAAGCCCGCAAGGGAATAGCAGGAGGGAATTATGCAGGAAAATCTACCGTGCAGAAGGTACTACGCACAGGATTATGGTGGCCAACAATCCACAGAGACTCGAAAGAATATTGTCAGCAATGTGATGTCTCTCAAAGGGTAGGCAAACCCAACAGAAGGGACGAGATGCCACTATGACCACAAGTGACACTTCAGGAATTCGACAAATGGACGATAGACTTTGTGGGACCCATTAACCCACCAGCCAAAAGAACGAGGGTGAGATATATTATCACCGTGACAAAATACCTAACAAGATGAGTGGAAGTTGCGCCAGTAAAAGATTGCAATGCAGAGACAGCTGCACACTTTCAGTTTGAACAGGTAATTACTAGATTTGGGTGCCCAAGAATTTTGATGAGTGACCAAGGAACGCACTTCATAAAGAACACCATCCCAGTGATGTTGGAAGAGTTTGAAGTTCATCACCAGAAAAGCACACCGTATCATCCACAAGAAAATGGCATGGTAGAATCCTTCAAAAAAATTCTAGAAAACAACATGACAAAGATATGCAACGTCAACAGAGACGATTGGGATCTCAAGGTACCAACAATACTATGGGCATATAGAACCACATGTAAAAAGTTGACTGGCCACACACCATTCAAACTATTCTATGGTCAAGAAGCAGTAGTGCCCTTATAATTTTTAATACCCAGCCTACTTGTAGCAGGAATTACACAAATGACAAAACGAAGCACAATACAGGAAAGACTAAATCAGTTACTGTCAATCGAGGAAGACCGAATCTTAGCAGGATTCCATAAACAAGTATAGAAAGCAAGAGACAAAGCTTGGCACGACCACCACATCAAGAGGAAGACGTTCAAGGAAGGAGATATCGTATTACTCTACGATAGTAAAGCGTTGCAGCACCCAGGAAAGATGAGAATGCATTGGCTAGGACCATATGAGGTAAACGTTGTCACAGATGGAGGAGTTGTATAGTTAAAAGATCTAGTGGGCGTAGACCTCAGAGGAATGGTCATCATGATCCAGTTGAAGTTGTACAAGGACAGTCGACCACCCACCGTGCAATAAAAAAAAAAAACCAAAAACAATGTGCAACATGATGGACAAGCTGCATATCAAACATGAATCCAACAAGGGAAAATATAATGACCATATCGAAAAAGGAAACACGCGGGAAAAGGAAAGACAGAAAAAGAAGGCTGACAAGACAACAAGAAGAAGAGTTAAAGCAAGGTAAGGATGGATGGGATACCACATTAAATGTGCCAACTAGAGACGGTAGAGCAGGCATAATGGCAAGTACAAAACCACTACAGATGCATTGAACCTACAGTTATGGTGCATTAATCGCATGATGGAGGAAGCGCCCTCGACAAGCTTGATGATGAGCACATACAAAACATGAGCATAGCAACAGTTGGTCTATTCACGGAAGGAGGACAGGAAAAGAGCAACAGCAGCAAGAACGAACAGAGTGAAACCACAGAGCTCACCGAAGCCATTCAAACCTTGCAAACATTCGACAGACACCATTATGGCACCACCAAAGCTCGAAAAACTAGGCCATACAGCCAGATCAACCAAGGCTTAGACAAGGTCGCATGGACCACCGGAAGAAATTGAACAACAGCCACCAGAAATTGTCGATATTGATGAAATCCCATCGCTAGATGAAATTCCAATAGAGTCAACACCCATACTTGAGGAGGTTACAAAACCACAAACATAGGCCATGGAATAGGATATACCAGCAGTAGCGCACGAGCCCTAGAAAAATTAAGAAGAAACCCACTAGGAAATACCACCAAAAAATGTCAAAGAAGTCGTAGGAGCTAACAGAAGTGCACAAAACCCGGAAGCAGAAGTGCAACCAAACTGATCTAAAAATGAAGAATACTTGTATTCTTGAAATTATTTGCAAGTAAATTTATGTGTTAAAATTCAAATGGATCAAATTTGCAACACAACTTTAATAGAATTTACTCATTCAATATGCATATAAACAACAACAAAATTAGTGAACAGAAAAACACATAACACAACAAATGATAAAGGAGTTCACCCCTCTCTTGGGCTACATCTCCTAGTCCAGCTTCCAATGGATCATTTGTATTATTTTCTCAAAGTGCTCAAAAATTTTCTTTACAATGCTCAAAATGCCAAATAGACTGCTCCAATGGCTTCAGAACGTCCAAAAACCCCTAGCTGAGCTTTTTCGGCACCTCGTTTGGCCAAAAATTGAAGAAGATAGGCTTCCTGGAAGTCCCCCCTTCAAACTTGTTGTCTCTGCATCTACAAAACACACCCTTGTTGGCTCAACCTAGCCCACAC
>ML781574.1:204556-229380 GCA_009831015.1 Picea engelmannii
TGGATTTGTAGGGTAGTTGATGTTTCTTCTATAATGGCCAAGTTCTCATTAGATTGTCTAATTCATACCTTTCACTTTGCTATAGAAGTTAATATTTATTTTATCCCTCTTGAGTTATCGTTAATTGTTAAATGCCATTGTGATATCATAAGACGCTGAAGACATAACCATCAACACTATATTTGAAGATTTCTTGCTTTTGTAGATGAAAGAATAGTTTTCTTGCTTTGGTAGATTAAAGAATAGTTTCTTATTGTAGATTAAAGAGTAGTTGTTGATTACTTTTATTGTCATGATGCTTTGAATTTAGTAGATTAAGATTTCCTTTTGTAAAATAGAAGTAATTATGAAGTTTAACTTAAAAATAGAGTTCACTTGCATATGAGTTTGACTAGTTGTTTATTGAGTAATTTTGATTAGTTTACTTATTGTAGAAGTTATCATAGGTTAGTTAGTTGAATGCTTACTAGTTTACTTGTTGCATAAGTTTTAATAGGGTAGTTGCTTTCTTATTTACTTGTTTTAATAGGGTAGTTGTTTGCTTGTTTATTTGCTTACTTGTTGTTGCTTATTGGATTTGAATAGATTAAGTAGATTAGTTTGTTGTTGTTATTGCTCATTAAATAGATTAAATAGATAGTTTGTTTTTGCTTATTGAAATGCTTAAGTTAACTTGCTTAAAGTAGGGTTTTCATTTGATTTCTTAGTACTATCCATCGATCCATTGTTCAAAAGTTACTTAGGATAGATAGTTTAAGTTTCTTGATAGGATTTGATCATTAATATCATTTTCTTGATTAGATTAGTTCTTAGATAGCACATTTCCTTAATTAGACTATACTACCTCTAGCCTTTCTGCCTTGGCACATATAGTGCTACAACTCTAAGTCTACTTACCCTGGGTTGACAATTTAATTTAGGGTTTTTAGTGGATATAGAACACCCATCAATGACCATGATTAACTCCTTATCTCGATCAGATGGTCATTTTTCCTCAATGTTTATAGATGGATTCGACCTCTATTACTTGACCTCCACATGAGATAAAACTCAATTTTTCCCTTTCATTATTTCAAAATATCAATAGTCATAAATTATCATCCTTTCTTCAAGAGGGTCTGACCATAGTTAGACCTGGACCCTGCAATGCAACTCTAGAAAATTTTGACATGGAATTCAATCACTTAGTATATCGTTCAATGATACACAGGGACATCAATACAATGGAAAAATGTCCAAACTCTACATTGACACAAAGAAACAATAAACACAAATATTTCTAGTAAGGAACCTATATACACTTATTTACACAAGGCCTTCTACCTTCTTGGATTGATCTACATTCAATTGGCCTCTACCTATCCTTTTACACTCACACTCTTCCTATCCTCTCTCTGTCTAACTCCACCCCATCTTTATTCCCTTAGGCTTACAATACTTAAAACTAAAGGATTCTGACAGCAAAATTGGTTCAAATCCTAAAACCTCTCCACTAAATAATCTCTAGGGTCCCACAAATCCACAAAATCCTCAAGAGATCTGCACCTCACCTTAAGATCTCTCTAAATATTATAAAATCTCGAGATCTACTTCACAAAAAAATATTTGATTACATATTAATATCTCCAAATCAATTCCTATTCAAGAATCATCAATCTCACCCAATTAAATATATCCTATGCAATTCTTCTAGAATCTAATAAAACATAGGAATTTTACAATAATTTGAAGTTAGGGAACCCACTCCCTTTGTAAATTCAAAGACCCCTAAGTCCTAATCAACAAGGTCAATTTTGGAGGTAAAATGCTCCTGCATCAGATTCCTAGGGTTAAAATTTTCATAATCTCATGATCGTGTATCTTCAATTTCTTCAATACTCTTTGATCCCATTGTTGATGTTGTCCATATGCTCTGTTGCATGATTTATTCATTGTTTTCCTTCATCTTCCAGGATCCCAAACTTTATTTTGTTGTTGACTACTTAGTTTGTTGTTCTACGGCCTCATTTCAGTTTGAGATTTTCTAGGTTCCCATATCTTACTTGCTTGTTGGCCTTTTACCTTGTTGATATAATATCTCAGAGCAAACTACAATTTGTGGTTGATTGTCTTTATCATCCCATGGTATCTCCATCTGGACTTCTCCATCATTAGCCTCCACATTCCATCAATTTCAATGTCCAACTCTAACTTTTGTTGGTCCATGGTATTGCTACAAACTTGTTGTTGCACCTCTATAGACAAATTGTGTATGGCTCTTGTTTTCATCTCCTCGTCTCTCTCCTTTATCCATCTTCCTGCAACAATATGCTTTTTTTTGTCCTCAACTTCTTTTATGTTCTTAGGTCCATGGGGATACTCTTCAATGTCTGCAACTTCTCTCAGGATATGTATTTCATTCTACATATTGTTATACACCTCTCCAGAAATGTTTGAGACACTCAGTTGTCTCCTCCAACTTCCTTACTTCTTCATGGAATATTGACTTCTTGCAAAACTCTCACCCTTATCTGCATATGCACAAGAAACAAATATATTACGACAATCAATTTTTCTTTTCATTTCAGGAATTTCATCACCAGTCAAGTGAATGACTGTTAACACCCCATATTTTTCTTCATTGCATAGGTAGTTTGTGGCTTCATGAGTTCTTTATTGAATTTTTGTGTTATCTTTGGAAGTATCCTAGTTACTTTCATCCTCCTTATTTCCTCTTAAGACAATCTTTTGGTCTGCATATTTATGTTTTGTATGTAGAAAAATTCCATCTTCACAAGACAATCATATGTCTTGACCTTCAACTTCCTCACTTACATTGTTGCAACTAGGAATTCTTGGATGCTCTATGCCTGAATGTTGGCACCCAAAGTTTTGGGTCCAGTTTTTCACGCACGCACACACACGAAAGTTGTGCGCACTCATCCATAATTTTTGTGAGTGGCTAAGGATATGCGTGAAATAATGTCATAGTGTGTGCACTGGATCGGGTTTTTTTAAGAAATGCACCAAGTCTAAAGGTAGTCAAGGGAGTCCAGTCCAATTTTTTTCAGTTGAGCACCCTGATCCTAGTTTTTTCAGTTGCACTGGAAACCAAGAAGATGCCCACTAGAAGAAATAAAGGAATCACTAGGATATCTCCCAGAATGATTGTTGCTAGAAGCAGATGAAGACGTGGGGTGACCAAAAAATGAGTTGGTTAGGAAGTTAGGATTTCCCTTGATGTAGTGAACCTATGTGGAGCCCTAGAAGGTACCAGAAGCATGCGAGGCCATTATATCAGACAATCAAGTGGAGCATAACAATGAAGGACAATGCTCCCCAATAGAAAAATATATAAAAGAGAGCTCTCAGCTCAGAAAAGAGGTTGGTTATTTTTTGAATACATCAGTCCTAGAGCTCTGAATTAGCCTATTTTAATCTTGTGTGGTATGGAGAAGTCTCCTTTGTATTTTATTTTTCTGAATCTTAAATCTTAGCATAAGGCACATATTGTTGTATGCCCATTGTGTATATAACAATGAGATGAATTTGTATGGTTGTTCAACTCAGTTATTATCATTATGTATATCTCTAATATGATGGAATATGTCCAGTAATAAACATATGGTAGTTCTGGTTTATCTAGTGTTTGTTATGAATGAGTAGCACATGTGCGTGTATAGTTTCAATTATTAGTCCTTATTAGAATATCATATATGAGATGCATGGATTCCATTTATAGTACTATTTGGTATGTTTGATCCTCCATACCCGACAGAAGACCTTATGGTCTCTATGATCCTCTCTGCATCTTGTGTGATACCTTCCTCAGCCTTGGTAGAGGATTGATATGTCGGTGCTTACGGGTTTTTGTTGGACATGCTTTGGATGAACCCTGGGTCTCAAACCCCCCAGTTTTAAGAAGGTCAATGTGCATGTAAGTGTGTACTGAAACAGTGACACTGCAAAGCGCGAAAAAAATGGTTTTCTTTTCGGGAACTAAAGTATTGTTGATATTGATGGAGGAAAAGAGAAATGTGGTGGAATCCATCTAAGGAGGAGATTCAAGACTGGATAGAAGCGATGTAGGACAATTTTTCCCTATAAGAGATGAAAGGATTGTGGGTGAACATGAAAGAATGGAATGGTAGATACCTTTTCTCTTATATGCATGAACTCTTTTTCGTAGAATTTCCATGTTTGTTGAATGAATGATTAAAAAGAAAAATAAAAGTTAACTCGACTGTGTTACCATTAGATTTAATAGTATGGGATCAATACAAGCTTGATAGTCTAAAGTAATTTGATAACAAGTGGACTCTAGCTATTGATTTTTGGTTTTCTTGAGTGAAGGAAAGCTACATTATTGAGTTTTCTATAGAATATAGTGATTCTTTCATCGAGGCTGAAAGAAAGTTTAAAGAAGTTCCAAGAAAGAATATTTTAGAAGAGATTCACCTCTTAATCAAGATGGTGTCCGTAGAAAAAAGAATGGTGTGCATGGAGCATGATAGGATGGCTGAGTAAACCCCTTAGTGTTGGGGGGGTTCTGGAAAAGGTGGGGAAAAAAGAACCAAAGTATGGATCCAGTGAGGAGGATCCAAGAAGTTGTTGAGATGAGGTGAGGACTGGAATGGACCCATAAGAGTAGAGGATAAAAAGAGCCAAAATATACGAAGGAAGAGCCGAGCTAAGGGAGAAATTTGAGCGGAAGAGTAGATAAGAGTTAATTCAGGGTGCACAACAAGGTGTTGGGCCCATAATGAAGAGGAATATCACACTAGGGAGTGGTGCGGGAGAGGATGATATGCCAAAGTGGAGCAAAAGCAAGGATAGTTATTTGAAGAGGCTTGGAGTCAAAGATACCAGTAATGATGGTAGTGGTAGTGAGGGCCTAGGCAACACACCCCATACCCTTTGGTTCTTTCAGTATGTTGTAACCTTGAGAAGAGGAAGAGCCCACATGTGTGGTGCACGAGTGAAAATTTGTGTTGTTTCATTGGACTCGAAAGAGTAAGCGTCACAAAATTATGCACTGACAAGAAGATAATTTTTTGCACAGTATGGTGGGGCACCAATTAGAAGGGAATTTGGCTCTCGATGTAGTGGTGATACATTGAGCATCCAAGTAAGCAGTTCATCGAGAAGCCATGTGTTCAGCGAAGAAAATAAATATGTGTAAGGTGGCAGTGTGTAGATCAGACGAAGAGATGAATAACGTAGTGGTAGTGTGTGGATAGGCCCAAAGGTAGGCACGCACGTTGGTGGTGTGCGGTAAGATCAGGAGGAGAGGGCATAGGATGTGGATGCGTCATAATTAAAGGAATATGGAGGCTCCCCTAGTGGTTGGGGAGACGAACTGATAATGTTGGATATTCTTGAGCAGTTGCAACTAGATAGCTCTTTGGGTCCCCTCATGATAAATTCTAGGAGACGATGGTCTTACCCCCCCCTTTTTTCCACCCCCCTTGCACATTTTTAATCATGAATAACAAACAATAGATAGTGAATAGGTAAGTGTTGAAGAAAGAGAAGAAGAGGAAAGGAGTGATGACACAAGTAAAGGAGACGGTGAAGTCAACAATACTTTACCCCAAGAGATAGCGGTGTGGAAGGATCCATACAATAGCAGTTAGAAGAGTGGAACTAACTATGGTTCCAATATTTCCAACCAAGATAGTACGTTGAGATTGCTTGTGTTCCATGGAACATGTAAGGATGATGTTGAGAAACATTGGTTCACCTGCAAAGCAATCTGGTCTATAAAGAGAGTTACAGATGAGGCATCTAAGATCATGTAACTAGAGACTACGTTAAGGGATCGAGAAATGACATGGTACATGAAGTATAAGGCTACTATGCTAGTAGGGTAGGTGAGGTCCATGGCCGAGATCAAATAGGATCTACTTTGGGAATTTCAAAGCCGAAGTCAAAGCCCCAATGCATTACAGAAATCAAGCATAAGGAAGGAGAGATCGTCTGGGATTATGAATAGCAGTTCAAAATCTTGTTGGATAGGCTAATGTTCCATATCTAGGATGTGTAGCACAGAGAATGGTTCATTGTGGGGTTTTTCCCCCATATCTAATTCCCTCTCACCCAACAAAAGGTGATGACTCATTTCGAGGCAGTCGATATTGTGATGCACTTGGAAGTCACACGTAGAGGCACAAAAACATCGGCCAAATTGGCGTAGGTTCAGTCGCAACTGGAAAACCTAATAATACAGTTTCAAGATATGGACAAGGTTAAAGTCGTGCATGAACATGTGTGGTGACCTACATGTTGTTCAGAAGGGAATCAACAAGATGAGTACATGATCCTTCCAAATTATGTGGCAAGATGTGTGCCAAGTCTAATTCCATCTAGACAGTCGGAATGGTGTGAAATATGCCATCAATGGGGCCATGTTCCACCCCACTTCCCCACCTTACAAAAGTATCAAGAAACGGATCACACCCTCTTTTGTGAATTTTGTAATTTCGTCATCCATGATATCAGTAGTTGCCTCTCCCTCAAACTGATGCAAGATAATACCCGAGATGCATTTTGGGTGAAAGAGGAACAAAAGGGTGGTGAGCATGGTGGAAATGATAGAGGAAAATATCAAGGAGTACCTTGAGGTAGGTATGGACACATCCACATACAAGGATATGGTGGAGGAGGTGGAATACCCCCCACATGTTTCAATTACGGTGAGATCGGTCATGTCTCACGATTATGCACTAAGTCACGTTTTCTTTGTGCATACTATTATAGTCCTGAACATGTAACCAAGGATTTTCTAGACCTATTGAAAAAGTGGGAGGACAAGAAGGGTAATTGTAACATGGTACATGTGGAGCCATGCAAAAACAAGAAGAAGAATGGAGAAGTAAACGTTTGGGTAGTAAACCTTGGAGGGGCAAAGACGGGGGAAAAAATCGAGCATGGAGAAGGTTTGCATCAAAAAGTAGAGGGAAATATCAGGAAGGCCCCCTAGTCCCATACTAAGTTTGATGTGACTAAGTAGAAGCAGTTTATGCGGGATGTATAGATACCCCTGGAAGAATAATGAGCATACGATAAGTTGCAACGTGCAACTCAAAGGTCTCTTTAAGAGGCACGGGTCTGAGAAGAAGTTCATAGGGTGATGTAGAGGTCGATAGAAGAAGCACAAATCCACAAAGAAGTGCAGTGGGTGACACAAAGGGTGTTGGAGGAAGTGCTTGCATGCGAAGAACTATAGCACACGATGCAAAGATATTTGGAGGAAGCTCGCATGCATGAATAAATCCATCACCAACCCAAATATCAATATAAGAAGCATGCATATAGACTATGTTGTGATGTTCTAAGAAGGAAGTGTATGAACATCGCCAAGAAGAGTTGCAAAAAATAGTGCACAAAGAAGCCTTATGCGACCTCGTTCACAAGGTTGAAGTAGAAGATCAAGTAAATACCTTCTTTCATTGTTATTTTTGTTTTCTCAAATATATGGAAGCTGCTATTAAGTTGCTTCATATGTTAACAGCTTGCATGAAAGAACAAGGAGAGGATACCATCATTGCATCTCCACTGCTAGAAAGGGATGTATGTCAGGTTAGCAAGAAAAAGTGTATTGTCCGAGAGTTTAAAATGACAGTAGAGATTTGTGGGTATGATATGGATGGAGTCATGTTGGATATAGGATTTGATGTGAACATTTTACCCAAGAAATCCTAGGAAGCGGTGGGGAAACCTAAGTTGGTATGGTCACCCATTCAACTTCAATTATCCAATCAGTACAAAATTTACCACATCGGTTGGTTGGAGCAGGTAGAGGTGAATATAGAAGGAGTAAAAACAAAGGTTGACTTCGAAGTAATTTAAATCATGGATGAGTCGGATCCCTACCTGATATTGTTAGGAATCAACTAGGCTTTTAATAATAACGTGATGTTGAATTTGAAAAAGTGTCAAATGTCATTTGAAACTGACACCCTGTGCATGGTTGTGCCACTTGATCCATATAAAGGTGACCACTAAAATGATTCTTTTGGTGAGGATGCGTAGAGCTCGACCATTGAAAATATCTACAAGGTCACAGGGAACAAGGAGGATTACATCAACCCCACCACAGATGGAGAATTAAGTTGGAGGAGTGTCAAATATTATGACATAGAGTCTGAAGATGTCTTGTATAGATGGAGGAATAAGATTTATGAGGTGTTTATAAGGAGGTGCACCCACATCTCAACGAAATAGCGCGTGGAATACTTTTTCTTCTATTGGTACGATGGGTCGTAGCTAGTGAGCCTGTTGATTAATTGGTTGTAGCACATTCCTGAGTATCAAAGACCTTGAGCACTTGACTCAACACTGATGGGGATACCCTTGGAACCTCTTCCTACCAAAATAATGCATGAATGCACTACCAATTTTCTTTGAAATAGGTGAATGCAACGAACGACTTTGTAAATCCCATGCCTAATTACAGATACAACACCAAGTAGAGATTGCAACGCACAACCAAAAACATGAGAAATATCAAAAATAAATGCATGACCATTAAACCTTACAAATTCAATATGACGTTGAAAAAGAAGTACATATAGCTACTCGGGATCAGTATGTCGAGCTCCACTCATCCTTCAACAAATTTCTTAAGGATGTGGATGGCTTATATGCTAGAATTCCAATCGCTTCTACTTCCAACAGTGAACCCCCTCCAAGCCTTAATCTCTCTTCCATAATGGCTCGATTGAAACAGCTCGAAGTATAGCTCATTGGAAAGGATTCACCAGCTCCCTGCTCTAGCTCTATCACTTCATCTCAACCCACACCAGTTCAAATGGATCAAGCCGCTCTCCACCACAACCAACAGCGGGTGAAAACCTTCTCCAAGTTGGTGGACTTTGGTTCTGCTCTATGGACTCATCTTTTAGCCCCAATAGAAATATCTACCATTGTCGAACATATTTGTTAGGTCAATCGGGAGGTCCCATAGAATAATAAATATATAACTTCCCTATATCCTCATGAATGAGTCATTGTGATGCAGGCCATAGCCACAAGAACCAAAGAAATTACTGCAACAGGGGGAGAACACCAAAATACCTCAGATACGATTTTTGTTGCAGTTGATACAAACTTAACTTTGTTCACCCAACTATCATATGTGTTGGACATTTTCATCCCTTTGTTTGAGCATCTCAGTACAATGGACCTCACATCGTCAATGGTCACAAAAGATATCACAGAATCAGCCATCTAAATCACCTAGTCCCTTCAAGAACGCTTTTCTGAGCACGAGTGTCGGTACCTGGAATTTGTGCAGAACATAAATGGCATAGTGTCCTCCATTGTAGACACAATTACATAAATAATTTGGCTCAAGGATGATCTAGGTATTAGTGGTGGGGGCCTGTTGGCACCCAAATTTTTGGGTCTATTTTTGTACGCGCATGCATACAAAAGTTGTTCACACTCATCCAGAAATTTTGTGAGCGCCTAAGGAGATGTGCAAAAGAATTCCATAGTGCACGCATTGGACTGGGATTTTTTAAGTAGTGTACCAAGTCTAAAGGCGATCAATGGCATGTCAGTCCAAGTTTTTTTAGTTACGTCGGAAACCAAGAATATGTCCACCGGAAGCAAGAAAGGAATCGCTAGGATATCTCCCGCAATGATTGTTGTTAGCAACAGATGAAGATTTGGGGTAGCTAGAAAATGAGTTGGCCAAGCAGTTAGGATTTCCCCTAATGTAGGAACCTACGTGGAGCCCTAGCATGTGCCAGAAGTGTGTGAGGTTGTTAGATCAAACAAGTGAGTGGAGCAAAATAGTAAAGGATAGTGCTCCCCAACAGAAAAATATATAAAAGAAAGTTATTATCTCATAAAAGATCTAGGATAATTTTGGAATGTATCAGTCCCAAATCTCTGAGTTAATCTATTGTAATTTTGTTTTGTATGGAGAAGTATCTTATGTATTTTATTTTTCTGAATCTTAAAGCTCAGTGCAAGGCGCATATTGTTGTATTCCCACTATTTATATGGTAATGATATGAAGTCTTATGGTTTTCATCTCAGTTATTCAACACAATGTATATCTCTAATATGATGGAATACATCCAGTAATAAAGATATGGAAGTTTTGTTCTATCATGTGTATGTTATGAATGAGTAGCACCTGTGCGTGTATAGTTTTAATTCTTAGTCCTTATTGTAATATCATATATAAGTTACATGGATTTCATTTACAGTATTGTTTGGTATGTTTGATCCTCCATCCTCCACACAAGACCTTATGGTCTCTGTGATCCTCTCTACATCTCAGGTGAGACCTTCCTTGGTCTTGGCCAAGGATCGATATGTCGATGCTTAGGGGTTTTTGTTGGACACACTCTGGATGAACCTTGGGTCTCAAACCCCCTAGTGTTAATAATTTCAGTGCATTTGTAAGTGTGTAATGAAACAATGGCATTGCATAGTGCCAACACTACAATTTTTATGTGGTCTTCCTCTCCTTTAGGCTTCTCTATCCATTCTTCCAGCAACCTTAGTTCTTCCTCAAAATCCATTTTCATCGCATCTAAATGTTGTCATTCAATTTATTCATCTTCAATTTTGTCTTCATGACCCATCTTTGTATGGTTCATTGTTATGACAAATTCTTTCCCCTGTCTCTCAAACTCTCCACAACTTTGCTAAAAATGATCCTGATCTTGATCACCTTCATGAGACAATGTTGTTTCTTCCTCCTTCATAATAAACTCTTGGCTTTGCTTACTTACAAACACACACCAATAATTAGTTTAAAAAAAACAAGTCCCTATGGTCTCATTTGATTCCTTTGACATCATCCTTACATGTTGATATAAACTTTCCTGATAGTTCTCGAGACTCTCAATAGGTCTCCCTTCAGTATCTCCATTATCATCCTCTCCAAGGAATGATACTTTCTCTGGTTCACAAAAGTGAACTTCTTCTTTTGTTCGTGTCCTCTATCTAAACTTAGATCCTCTGAGTTTCTCTTCCTTTAATGAAGCACTCAACCTATGCATCTTGTTTTTTCTTATCTCTTCCTCTGTCCTGAGAAAAACATTCATCTTGTGCATCAATTTATTCATAACCAAATACACAATAGGCCACTTTACCTTTTTCCTCACATTCCAACCTCATATCTAGTCTACATTACTTTCATGTAATAGCTACCTAATTATACTAAGTCTTTCCTTTAACTCAACAAGTTCTCTGTCAATTTCTTCTTGACTCAACTTCTTTCTACCAACTCCCTTGGCATCCTCTTTCCTTTGGTTGTGGCTTTGTATTGAACCTATGACATGACTATTAGTAGTCATATCATCTCCTCCTATTGTGAGATTATCTTTTCCCACTATGATTTGCATCAAGCCTTCCTCTATAGTAAGTCTCCTCACCTACTACCCAATACCTCATCAAGATTCTCATTAACTTAACCTTTTGGTATCTTTTTGGTTCTCTCCTCTAGAACCTTATGAGCATCATATGCTCCTCAACTTCAAAATTTGTAGGCTTCTGCACTCCACTATCTTATTCTTGAGAATTGCATCGGTCCTCTTCTCTTCATTAAATTATCATAGGTTCTTGTTGTGAGGGTACTTCTGCCACAATATTTTCCTCTATAGATATTTGTATGCTTTCGTCTTTCTATTACATCTTTACTGGCTATAAGGGTTGTCACCATTTTCCTTTCTCCTCCTACTACTACTTACAACACAATCATACTTTTACCAAAGTTAATTATATAAAATTTAAACCAATACCTACAAGATCTACTCCAATATCTTGTCTTCTCAACATCCAACTTTGTTCCTTGGTTGGAATGACCACAATTTTGCAACCTCAAAGTTCCTATGTTGAACTTTTCCTCTTTGATTTGTATCTCTTACAGAACTCCAAAGATAATTACTACACTCTAATACCACTTGATGATGACCTCCTAGTCTCAAACTCACAGATGCAGAGTTTGGATTACTCTAACGACAGCTTTGCACTAAGGATTGTCTCAAATATTCACACGAATCTAAAATCCCCTTTAACAGAGTTCTAGATTATTTTTTATGCACCAGTTCACTGTCCCAATTTCAAACACATAAAGGAACTTAACTTAAGCACTTTTTTTATGGGCACTAATGTTCCCTTCAAACCCAATCATTTACTTTTCCTAGGTGCTAAACCTCTTCCTTCCACGTGCCCATATGTTATACCTGAGTGTTTATCGTAATTAGCTCTAAGAATTCAAAACCCAGACGTTATCTTTCCATAATACCAAATTCCATGATCGATCACTTAGGACGATGTCATCATATCCTAACTGCCCATATCACCATCAAAATTCCCTTTCTTCTCTTGTATCATAGTTTTGTCATCAGACTCCCTCTAGTCCGAGTAACTCCAAATTCGGACTCTCTCGTCGAAGTTCAATTGATTTGCAATACTCCAACAACTTGGATCCAATAATCTAGACCCAGTCTAAATTTTCATACTTTGGCATCTGGAACAACTCTGAATAACTCATACTCTGAACAAAACTGATCAACCTCCACTATTGATCTTTTGTGATAAACAATCACAATTCATTCACCTTTATTCCATTGTGATATTGGTCTCTATGGATCAATATCCATGTGTCCCCTCTTAGATTTGTTGATATGAGTTACTTTGAATAGATATTCATCGTTGATATAGAAACTCTAAATAGATATTCACTGTCAATTGTCATTTCTCCTTTTTCTGCATACACTGTCAATCTTCTCCTCTGACCAATCCTCAATCATTGATCAACTATCACTCGTTGGAGTATTCATCCAACCATGCCTTATGACTATATAAACTCCAATGGTATTCAGACTATCCACCTCCACCATTGATCTGGAATAATCCTTCACTCCATATTTGATCTCAGCCATCCAATTAAACACAAACAAAACCTAGGTTGATATATCAACAACCACGATTAAATCCTTATCCCTATCAAACAATCACTATTCCTTGACATTTGCAGAGGGATTTGATATTTGTTCCTCGACCTGCACATGACATAAAACTCAACTCTATCCTTTCATGATTTCAAACAATCAATAGTTCCAAATTATCCTCCTTTCTTCAAGAGGGTCTGACCATAGTTAGACATGGACCCTGCAACGCAACTCTGGAAAAGTCTGACCTGGACTTCAATCACTCAGTATATCATTCAATAATACACATGGACATCAATACAATGGAAACATGTCCAAACTCCACATTGACTTAGAGAACCAATAAACACAGATATTTATATTGATGAATCTCTATACACATATTTACACAAGTTAATTTTCCTTCATGTCTTGATCTACATCCAATTGGCCTTTTCTCGTCCTTTTCATGTTCTTTTCCACTCACACTCTTCAAATCCCCTCTCTCTATAACTCCACCCTATCTTTATTCCCTTAGGCTTAAAATACTTAAAAATAAAGTATTTTGACACCAGAATTGGTTCAGATCCTAAAACCTATACACTAACTAATCTATAGGATCCCTCAGATCCACAAAATCCTCAAGAGATCTACACCTCACCTTAATATCTCTTTAAATATTACAAACTCTCAATATTCTCTTAACAAAATCATATTTGATTACATATTGATCTCTCTAAATCAATTCTTATTTTAGAATCATCAATATCACCCAACTAACTCTATCCTATACAATTATTCTAGAATCCAATAAAACATAGGAATTTTATAATAATTTGAAGTTAGGGAACCCACTCCCTTAGTAAATTCAAAGACCCATAAGGCCTAATCAACAAGGTCGATTTTGGAGGTAAAATTATCCTCAATCACTAGGAAAGAAAAGAGATATGTACCTTTTAAAGTACTAGAGAAGGTAGGGAACAATGCTTATAGACCAATTCTTCCACTGTATATATACATTTACTAAGTAGAATTTGTGTAGAACCTAAAATTTTATGATTCATATATGTTCAATGAATATGAAGAGGGCCAAGCATTATCTTCCATAGATGATTTAGCACAATATGAATAAACATAATTATTAGAGGATGTAATTTTGCAAAAGGAGATGCAAATGACTAGAAGGGTCAATAATAACTTTAGTAAGTGGTATTGAAGGGATGACTACTATATAAGGCCAAATGGTACTCCAATGAGAAATTTGGGGAATTGTTTTCTCATATCCTTCAAAAATAAATATTTTAGAGGGATAATCCAAGAGAAATATAAATAACTACTATTTGAATTTTTTGATGTTATGAAATGGGGAAGATAGAATCTGGGATTTAGAAAGGTCAGTTTGGGTTAGATCCTAAAATGGAAATGATAGAACATGATTTAAATCCTCTAGTTTGGGGTGAAAGAAGTTGAATTTTTTATTTCATATACCCATCATACACATGTCTTAGAGTTACTCACTACATTGCACAGTTTATTTGTTTCCAAGAATGGTTTGTTTTTATTAAACAAAGTTCATATGTCAAAGTTATGCACTTGGAAAGGTAAAAATCTAATTATTCTCCATAGTTCCAAGTCACAACCACACCATCTCTACATGATTCGCCCATATTATGGAGTTAGTAATGTATGGGACTTAACTAGATACTTATAAAAACATTCTAGTTGGAATCCAGACCAACACACCAGCATTCACCCACGAGGAGTTACTAACATATAGGACTTCATGAGAGACTTATAGAATAATTTCAAGTGGGAGCCATGCCCTCTCATAATGATTCACCCAATAGGAGTTAGTAACATATGTGACTTTGGTAGAGACTTCTATAAGAATCATGGAGATTCAAAAGGGATTTTGAAACCCTAATGTTAACCATAATTATATCTTTCAAAAACTTGGTAGAAGAAGGGAAACAAATTTACTTTCTTTAGCCACCATTGTTGTTCCATATCAAAACAGTGAGTGTGGAAAAGATAGAAACAAGTAGAGAGAAAGAGAGAGAAGAATTATGTATAGGAATATAGAATATCATCGTGTTGTATAGCTTTGAAACAATACTAGACTGCTTTGTAATATGTGTTATCACACAAGTTGTAGGTTGGGAAAATATTGACCCAACCACCAAGTGGCGAAAACTAAGGGACGCTATACCCAATGCCACCTCGATATAGGTCTCGCACTTCAAGGGTGGGTACATCACTCTAGGGTGGCAATCTCGGTGACCCTTGGGGGATTGAGACAGATAGAATGGAAGGAAGAGGAGTGTCCCCATAAATTTCAACAATGGAAGAGGTAAAATGGTTTTGATGACTCATCTCCAGGTGGGTTAAGGTTTCCAAGTCTTTGGGTAGTTTCAAAAGTGTTTGTACCTAACAAAGGCACAATAAAAAACCACACTTGCATATATTATGTTAGGTATACAAGCAAGTTAAGCTTGTTTTCCCTAGTTGCAGCAACAATAAGTGATATATATCATCGTATGAAATATAATAAGGGTTACAAAATAAGTGCTAAAATTCTAGTTGAATAAGCAAGAGACAAGCTAGTAAAGACTAGTTCAACTCAAGAATGAAAGAGAAAGACTTTATCATAAAAGGAAGGTTGTTACAAAAAGTTTATTGTAGTGATATTTATCAACCTTATGGTTGTAACAAACTTATTATTACAGAAAGATATTTAACCACTAAAATTTTCTCAAAACATGTCAAAAGATACGTTGTACTTAGTAGATTATGTGGGCAGATTTTAGGCAATTTTCAATGGTTAAATTATGCGCTATTGAAGAGTTTGGTTAGGGTTTTCTGCAACCCTAATGGCTGTAGGTTAAATTTGTAACAACATCAACAAATACTTGGAGAAATGAGATTCCCTAGTGGCTCAAGCAAACATTTATAGCATATAATTGATTCCACTATGAACAACTTCAAAATCACGAATTTTCATGTTTCCCAAAGAAACAATTTTATATCTCCAATGAAAATATGAAATGATTAGTGCCTCACTATTGGGTTATGGAGTCAAATAATAAGATGAATAGGCTAAGCTCTTGGGGGTGTACACCCTCGTAATTCCCAAGAATATCTAAGTCAACTAGGAGATGCCAAGAGGGTGTAAGTTCTTTTACTTCTCTTGGCAAAACCTTGAGAAATAATATGACTTTGAATGCAGCCTTGGATTGTATGTGTTTGATCCATGAGGAACATAGGGGTGTAATCCCTTTTACTTCCTAGGGTTTGTATACCAAACCAAACTGAACCTAGAGGGTATACTCACTTGTAGTCCTCCAATTCACCTTGTGATAAATAACCTTTCTCAAAGAAAATAAATGGACATTGGGGAGGGTCTATGCCCTTATAATCCTCCAAGGGTTTAACCAAGAAAAAATTATGGAAGAAAGCAAGAATAAAAGACAATGAATTCATATTTTCCTTACCAATTCCACAATAGATGCATAATCAAACCCTAAGTGACCAAGAATATTCCACCAATAAGAAAGAGATAGATCCTCCAAATGTAGCGCACTACTTCAATTCACCAATAGCAAGATAAACCATGACAAATAGCAAGAGAGAGATGAAATATTCCAAAGGTAGTGAAAATTTCAGCCAATTACCTCTCCAATATGGGAGAGTTATGTTGTGAAAATGATTTGAGTTTGATATCAATTTATAAAAAACCTCTAACTAAAAGTTTGCCAATATAGGCTAGGGTAAAACATGGGATTAGGGGTCAACATCCCTAATATTTCCCCTTTACAAAATAATATTACACAATTCACCCTAAAATTTACTTTTTGCACAAATGAAAACCCTAAAAGTGACGTCACCCTTTTAGGAGGGACATTTTGATCCTTTATAAAATTCGCTGGAGAAAAAATTGAAATAATTGGGGACAATTAGGCCTTCCTCCAAGTCGTCGTGGCCTCTTCAAGCTTCTTTCATTCCAAGTGTCACAATGTAGCACCTCACACCTCCAATGCCCTATCCATAATGATGACATCGACCCTTCAAGGCTAACATTTTAGTCCTCCCAAGTGATTTTTTTAGGCAGTAGGGGCTAGTTTAGGTCCTTTGTGATGTCCTTTAGGACTCCAATAGCAAATCTTCTTCATTCGGTAAGTGGTCCCTTGGCATCCAACCTATGGGATTGAAGCTCCATGGAATCCCAAGCTAGTCTTTCTCCTCCAAAATTGTCCACCAACTAGGTCCTGCAAAGACAAATAAGCACGCCCTCCAAGGATCTCAAGTCATAATACTATGGTGAGTAAATAAAATCAATAAATGAGCCACCTAAGCATGTGCATCAAAGATTACCTGGTCAAACAAGTAATTTGTCAAAGACATTATGCAGCTTTCCAAGATTGGATATGGGAGGGTTTACGAAGTGTTCTATTGGCTAGATCTTTCCCTAGGTCAAGAAGTGTTTCCCAAGTGATCCCTCTCTAAGACATGTGAAGTGGATGAAGTGGTTATGGATCAGGACTCACTAGACATGGGGTTCATGACATACAAGGTGTTGTAGTGTCTCATTCATGGGTTCCTTTGTAGAGGGTGTGTGGAATCTTCATTTGCAATGCATTTTTTCCACGTCCATTTGATGCAGTAGCATCGCTCAACCTCAGCAGCGCATCATCAAGCCAGTGCATTAGGAGGAACGAATTCTGAGGGAAGAGAGGCGCCAGCCCTCTCATTTTGAACTTAAATTTAAAATTTAATGTAATTCAATGAGAATTAAAGTTTGAAGGCTCAAGGAAATCCAAGCCCTTGTCTTTGTACAGGCTGAGTTATTGTAATGTGTGAATTCTCCTTTAATGGTTGATAGGTCAATGCATCTAGATTTGATTCGAACTAGATGTTTATTTAATGTAATTTAATGTGAGTAGGTAGTCTGGAGGGAAATCTCGAGAAGCCCCCTCTTGTATAAATCAATGTAATGTATGCCTAGTAGTAGTTGTTGTCAAGTAGTTGTAGAGTAAGGAGAGAATTAGAGAGATAGATGAGAAGATAATTGAGACTTTGTTGCAGTCCAGTTTTGTAACCATTGTACAGAAAAAATCATATATTAATATAAAAGAAGATTTCCATGCATATGATTTCATGTGTTTTTTTGTGTGTTTTTTATGAATGTATATGAATGGACATTGTGTGTGTTTACAGATGGCCATGGATGCATGTACGTTTTCCTTTGCAAGAATTAGATAGATTTCCCTATCTATAGTTTTTTTAATGTCCTGGGCTCTTAGGCTTGTGCAAGGAGTGCACACCGGAGTAGTTAAAAAACTTTGCAAAGTCAATGCAAGGAGTGCACTTGAACTCTGTTTCGATTTCATAGAAGAGTGTGCCAGGTGGGCATACCAGAACAAGCTTAAAATGCATAAGAGAGGAATTGTGCAAGGAATGCACACCATAGTAGTTGAAAAACTCTATGAAGCCAGTGTAAGGAGTGCACTTGAACTCAATTTTGAGTTCACAAAAGAGCATGTCAGGTGGGCATACCAAAATAGGATTAAAGCTCAGAAGGGAAAGTTGTCCTAGAAAGACACACCAGAGTTGTTGAATACTCTAAGGAAGGAATCTCTACAAGGAGTGCACTGAGAAGGAACAAGTGCATGAGAGCTCTATTTTGAGTTTTGTGAGGAGATTGTGCAAGTGAAAAGCACACCAGAGTTATTGAACACTCTGAGGAAAGGAAGCTCTGCAAGGAGTGCATTGAGCAGTCACAAGGAGTGCAGGAGAACTCTACCTTGAGTTCTATGAGGATATTTCCATGTGGGCACATCAGAGTTGTTGAAAACTCTGATAGCTGGTGCAAGGAGTTCACAAAACCAACACATTGATAAAGTGTTTGTCAAATATTAGGAGAAATAACGCATGTACGTGTAGAGACCTTCAAGGAGTGAAGAAGGTGAGAACCATCTAAGGGTCCAAACTAGAGAAGTAGCACAAGTGTACGTCAGAACCTAAGTCCATTTAAATTGGAAAATATCAAGAGAGTTAATGCAAGTGTGCATAGAGACCCTGCAAGGTGTGCAAAGGACAAGGACCTTCAAGTTTCATATTTTTGAGAAAGCGTGAGCAGCGTAGGAAGATTTTCAGAAAAATATTTAAGTCTGAAGTCTTTAGAATTTCAGAGGGTGTAAGGTATGCGCAGGTGAGCTTATTTTCAAGTTCAAAAGCTCAGGAAGTGCAATGCAGGCAGAGGTCGAGTAGTCAGCTTGCAGAGAAATATTCAAAGGTCGAAGCCTTTAAAAATTATCCAAGAATCCTTCATTGGAAGGAATGCATAGGTAATAGAGGAGGAGAAGCTACAGGTGTCGTCAGATTAGCTGCCAGAATAAATTTGGACCGCTACATCAGAGTCCAGATAGAAGGAGGAGCACGTGGGAGGAGAACAGATCTCAGTCATCATATTTGAGCACGACGATCAACAGTCGTCGGATCCAGGTAATTTGCACGGTGGTTAACCCTCAGCATCCTTCTAACTTCGGAAGTTTGGAGGTTTTCCATAGTTAGGAACAGAGGAGACAAGTCTCCTGAAGTTCCAAAGCCCATAACAAATCATATCCTTGATAGATAGAGGACACATGTCAGCAAATCCTACAGTTTGGAGCCTCAACACTCTAGAGGAATTTGGTCGAGAAGGTGTGCAGATTCCTGAAGTCCCAAAGTCTAAAGAGAATCGGGACTAGCCATGTGAGAGGACATGTGTCAGAAGATCTTGGAGTTTGGATATCTTGTACTTCAGACGAAGTGGATCATAGGTGCTAAGGGTTGCAAGTCTCTCGAAGCTCCAAAGAGCAGAGCGCATCCAGGACATCAGTGATAAGGACGCATGTTAGTAGATCCAGAGGTATGGAGGTATAGCACTCTTGAGGAGTTGGATTGAGGTGATTCGACAACTCCTGAAGGGTTGGGATCTCGTTGATCACAGTGGACACGTGGAAACAGTCCGAAAGTCTGGAGTTTCGGTACTCTAGACGAAACAAAGTGCATAATCGTGAGGAATCTCGAAGGCCCGAAGGCCATAGTCCATCCTATTCATCTGTTGGAGAAGGACACGTGGAGGTTCAATCAGACCTTTGTTAGTTCAGAATTCAGGGAATATGAAAGGTTGTAGTGTGAAGATGCTCGAACCCACAAAGAAATGAAGAAGATCCTAGCCATTGGAGGATGGGAGATCGTCAACTGTAGATTTTATCCCTTCGTGAGTTCATCAGTTCGACGCTCCAGGGTATCTAAGGTATAGTGCATTGGAGAGATCCGAATTCCTGGAGCCCGGAGTTAAAATGGATCTTTGATCCATAGAAACAGTCAATTGTCATATTTGTAAGTTTGGTGTTCGATCGTTCGTGGACATTGTAGCTTGGAGAAGTGAGGACTCCTTAATTCCTGAAGAGATTATGAGTCATTGATCTCAGCGCATTGTGGATTGTTGATCCTTGTTGTTGTTCAACCATTCGTGAATTCGGCTATTCAGAGGAGTTGATAGGTAAGAAAGGTAGAATTCTCGGAGACCAGAGCTCTGGAGCGTCGAAGTAGCACGTGTTTAGTTGAGCGCCTGGTTATGTCCAGTGGTCACATGTGATTTCGGTCGGTAAAAAGGAGGCAGTGTTATTTTTTGTTGAAAAGGAGAGTTTGGGTCAGGGTTTCATCCTAAAGCCACATGGTGGATCCTTTCTATTTTTTTTAGGCGCGAGGAAGAAATTAAGGACATATGTTTGATTTTGGGGGCTCAGCAGGAGCCTGAGAGTTGATCCAGTTCTGAATTTGAATGATCCTAGACTGGGAGGTCACATGGACCCCGAGAGGGGGTGGGAGCTGCATCAAGTGGTATCAAAGTGTAGAGAATTTTTTTTTCTGATACCATCAAGTGAAATCAGAGCCTCATATTTTTTATAGATACCAGGCAAGAGAAAATATTTAAAATTTAATGTAAGTCAATGAGACAAGCTACTAAAGACTAGTTCAACTCAAGAATGAAAGAGCAAGAATTTAGCATAAAAGGAAGGTTGTTACAAAAATTATACTATAGTGATATTTATTAGATTTATGGTTGTAACAAAATTATTATTACAACAAGATATTTAACCACTAAAATTTTCTCAAAACATGTCAAAATATACGTTGTACTTAGTAGATTATCTGGGAAGATTTTAGGCAATTTTCAATGGTTAAATTAGGCATTATTTAAGATATTGGTTAGGGTTTTCTGCAACCCTAATGGTTGTAGGTTAAATTTTTAACAACATCAAGAAATACTTGGAGAAATGAGATTCCTTAGTGTCTCAAGCCAACATTTATAGCATATAATTGATTCCACTGTGAACAACTTCAAAATCATGAAATTTCATGTTTCCCAAAGCAAGAATTTTATATCTCCAATGCAAATATGAAATGATTAGTTCCTCACTATTGGTTTATGGAGTCAAATAATAATATGAATAGGCTAAGCTCTTGCGGGTGTACACCATCGTAATTCCCAAGAATAGATAAGTCAACTAGGAGATACCAAGAGGGTGTAAGCTCTTTTACTTCTCTTGGAAAAACCTTGAGTAATAATATGACTTTGAATGCAGCCTTGGATTGTATGTGTTTGATCCACAAGGAACCTATGGGTGTAATCCCTTTTTCTTCCTAGGGTTTGTAGACCAAACTAAAGTGAACCTAGAGGGTATACCCACTTGTAGTCCTCCAAGTAACCTTGTGATAAATAACCTTTCTCAAAGAAAATAAATGGACCTTAGGGAGAATCTATGCCCTTATACGCCTCCAAGGGTTTAACCAAGAAAACATTATGGAAGAAAGAAAGAATAAAAGACAATAAATTCATATTTTCCTTACCAATTCCATAATAGATGCATAATCAAACTCTAAGTGACCAAGAATATTCCACCAATAAGAAAGATATATATCCTCCAAATGTAGCGCACTACTTAAATTCAGTAATAGCAAGATAAACCATGACAAATAGCAAGAGAGAGATGAAATATTCCAAAGGTAGCGAAAAGTTCACCCAAGTACCTCTCCAATATGGGAGAGTTATGTTGTGAAAATGATTTGAGTTTGATCTCAATTTATACAAAACCTATAACTAAGTTTTTATCCACATAGGATAGGATAAAACATGGGATTAGGGGTCAAAAACCCTAATCTTTCCCATTTACAAAATAATATTAAACAATTCACCCTAAAATTTACTTTTTGCACAAATGAAAACCCTAAAAGTGACGTCACCCTTTTAGGAGGGATGTTTTGATCCTTTAGAAAATTTGTTGGAGGAAAATTTGAAATCGTTGGGGACAATGAGGCCTTCCTCCAAGTCTCTGTGACCTATTCAAGCCTCCTCCATGACAAGTGTCACAATTTATCACCTTTCACCACCAATGCCCTAGCCCTAATGATGATGTCATCCCTTCAAGGGTGACATTTTAGTCCTCTCAAGTGAATAATTTGGGAAGTAGGGGATAGTTTAGTTCCTTTGTGATGTCCAAGCATATGTCACAAAATATAAAGCAGTATAAGACACAAAATACTCAAAATGCCTCAAATATTGAAATGACACTCACCATAATACATGACTTGTACCTCATGGAGCAAGGCTCAGGGCCTCTCGGAAGCCAGCTAGTGTGGTGGATGCTATCTGAAAATCCTGACTTCTGTGGTGGTGAGAAGGTCCTCCATCTATGCAAGTGGATATTGTTGTTCATGTAGTCTGTCGACACTCCATATCTGCAACCTGAGGGCCTCAAGACATGATCTCCTTATTTATCCCACAAAATGGGGATACCAGTATGTATTGTTATATCCCTTATATAGAATACAAAAGGTAAAATCCTTGATTTCTTCCTATATTTTCCCACATCATGTTTCATAAGGTAGATATTTCATTCCTTTGAGTGTATTTTCTATTTTAGTTTTGTTGTTTATGTATTTTATAATAGTGTATTTTGATTTTTTTGAAGGAATTGAAAATAAAAAAAAATATGGTCTCATAGTTAAGCATAGACTCATTATAGTAGTTTCAAGCTTATATATGTTTTGGTGAGCCAACAATTGGAATATCCAAGGTATTTTGTAAATAAATCCTCTTCCTCCCTTAGGTTTTTGGGTATCCTTAACAATTAGTGATGACTCCACTCTCTCCATACCTCCTTTTGGTGGTGGGTCATCCATTAGTGTGGTAGCACGATGCCTCACTTTAACCATTATTTTAGATTTTGGTGACTTTATAGGGGAGTTTCAATAGACTCTTCCTTTACACAATTGAAGGATATTGTCATATTCTTACCATTTTTTTTTCTTATTTTATGGATATTTCTAGATCTCCTAGCCCCAGGATCTTCCACCTTATTTCCCACTAAATCTTTCTAGAAAACATTTAATACATACACATATAACACAAATGAATATTGTAAACATGTATAAACATTCTCATCCAATTATTTATCTAACATATATCCTTAGACAATGTTAGATGTATGGGTTGACCCGGGTTGTACCTTAGGATTCCAACAAAACCCTGCAAACCATCGACCCTTCTGAAGACCAAAAGGAAACATTGCACACATAGTGCACAATGAAGTCTCACCTGAGATGGATTATGGGTGACTGTAGGACCCATATGTCTGCAATCGTGGAATGGATATTTCTCATGGGGATGTTAGATATTCTTTCTACCTTAGATATATCATATCTATCATTCTATAATCATGTTCATTCATTAACATTCATTCTGTAGTAAATATCATGACTTATTCTAGTGTGCATTGCATTTTACTTCTACTAGATTCATTCATTCATTATAAACCAAGTAACTGCAAGAAATAAAACAACATTCCACACAGAGACACATAGTTTTACCATGGTTTACCCCCCTAAGCTACATCCACAAAGATATGGCATTATTTGCTCTTTTATTCATCTTCATCAAGTCATAGCATTGTGCTCATTACATATGGATGCAAATGAATATAGTGGTGAGGCTGACAAGATCGCACCAAGATCCACAACTTACAACCTTACCCTCAGTTACAGTGCATATCTCTCTCTCAAAAATAGACTCATCTCCAAAACTAGATAGCTCAATAACTCAACACATACTCTCTGAACTCTCAAAAGTTCAATTGGATCTCCTCAGATCTTACAATACATATTTATACTACAAAAGTGGGTTAAAACCCATTACAATAATGACCAAAACCCTAACCCTAAGTGGATTAGGTTTGTCCACATTATAACTTCTTGAGCGTACAGTTGATCTGCATCCTTCTTCCTTTGACTTTCTTTCTTCCTCGTGTTTATTTTCCCTATTATCTAGTGCATGCTCCTTTTATCGTCCCTTTTCTGATTGTCTTCCTTGATTGTTGTGTTATTCCCCACAATGGAATGCACCAACAGACAACGTCCCAGCCAATTTTTTCATCCAACAATGAAAATTCATCCTTTCGCAACTCCATTATGACGAGGTGTATATGGAGTAGTCTCCTTCCTTGCTATACTGCACTTCTTACAGAATTCTTCAAATTCATTCCTGCAGAACTCTCCGTCGTTATTTGTTCTCAACACCTTAATTCTTTTCTCTGTTTGATTCTCAACAAGAGCCTTAAACTCTTTAAACCTGTCAAAGACTTCATATTTCTTCCTAAGGAAAAATATCCAAGTTTTCTTCAAGAAGTCATCTATAAATGAGACATAGTACACATATTTTCCCAATGATGGGACCGACATAGGTCCAAAACCATCACTGTGAACTAGTTGTAAAATTCCTTCTTCCCTCGTTGCACCAGAGGGATATCTTACTTGATTTTGCTTCCCATATAGACAATGTTCACAGAAATCAAAATCCAAAGAGAAGTTAGACATACCTTCAACCATACCTTTACCGTGTAG
>ML781574.1:238478-269606 GCA_009831015.1 Picea engelmannii
CTTCTATTGTTATTCCACAAAGTCCTTTAGTTCATGCAAGCTATGTGGAACAATATACTAAGGATGAAGATTTCAAAGAAGTTTATGAATCACTAAGGCATGGTTATCAGAATGAAGAATTGAATTATCATATCGATGACAAGATGTTGTATCATCTTGGTAAGATCTGTATTCCACAAAGTGAAAGATTTCATGTGATAAGAGAAGCTCACACTTCTCTCATTTCAGGGCATTTTGGAGTAGGTAAAACCATAGCACAATTACAAAAATCCTGTTATTGGCCTCGAATGAATGAAACGGTGTCCAAAAATGTAAAAGGTTGTGTCATGTGTGCAACAAGAAAACCAAGTAACATAAAGTTAGGTTTGTACACTCCACTTCCAGTTCCTTATCGTCCATGGGAAAGTGTTTCAATGGATTTCGTAGGAGGTTTACCAATGTCTAGAAAAGGACATGACTATATGTATGTTGTTGTGGATCGATTCAGTAAAATGTGTATACTCATGCCTTGTAAAAAGCATATCACAACTGAGATGACTGCTCATTTGTTCTTCCAAAATGTATGGCTCCATTTTGGACTTCCTACTTCTATTATTTCTGATCAAGATTCCCAATTTCTTGGGAAATTTTGGTCATCATTATGGGAACTTATGGACACAAAGTTGAATAAAAGCACAACATTTCATCCACAAATCGACGGTCAAACTGAAGTGGTCAACAGGACTATGGTACATCTTCCTTGAGAGTATTGTGTTAAGCATCCCAAGCTTTTGGATGAACAATTGCATTATTTGCAACATGCCTACAACAGAGCTATACACTCTTCTACTCAAAAGTCTCCTTTCGAGACATGTTTTGGGTACTTACCAAAGTCTCCTTTAGACTTCATTTTTGGGAAAGATATAGTGGAATGTGAACAGGTTGATGCAGATAAAGCTCGAAGGTTTATTCAACAGATTCAAGTAATTCATCAAGCAATGCAAGAATAGTTGGAATCAAGTCAGGCCAAATGCAAAAAAAGGCATGACAAGCATCGCATAGAAAGGTGAAGGTAGAAAGTTGAAACCTATCAGGTATGGACCCTTTACAATTTTGGACAAAGTCGATAATAATGCTTTCCGGTTAGAATTGTCTCCTTATATGCAAATGTATTCAGTTGTTAATGTGGAAAACTTGAAATTGTATGAGCCACCTATGATTATAGACCAAGATGTACAGGTTCAAGTACCTTCTGTGGATGAGTTTGCACCTGAGTATCTTAATGAACTTCAGGAAGATGTAATACTGGACAAGAAGGTCATATCGTCACAAAGAGGAGACATGGAGTTTCTTCTTGTGGGGTTAAAAGGAATGCATCCAAGCAAAGCAATGTGGATAGAGACCGGAAGAGTGAGGGAATTATACCCTCACTTATTTTCTGAATGATTTCATACTTTTTGTGGCCAAAAAGATTTCCAGTGGGAAGGTTTGATCCAGGTGGATCATCTCAAAATTCGATAGAGTTAAAGTATTTAAATGAAAAAGTAAATCTTACAAAGTGGAATATCTCATCAACATCTTTCCAGTGACGTTCATTTCAGGAAAAACGGCCTCCAGGTGACAAAGAAATGAGCAAGGGAAGTTTCGTCAAAAATGGTTATAAATAGGTTAAAATGATCAAAAATATGATTAGAAATGGTTTGAAAAAAAAAGGGGTGGTCAAGGGCCTATGCCAACACCGAGGCCCCCTTGGTATTAAAACCATATCATAAATCTAAATGTGATATATATAAACCACACCATATGTTAAAACATATGAAGTGCGCCTGAAATATATGTTAAAACTATACCGTATGAACCATATATATTACACCAAAGTCGCGCACATATATAAACCATATCATAGTCCAAATATGATATAACATAAATATCCCGCAACCATATATCAAATGTTAAAACAAACATATATCAAATCGCGCCAAGGAGGGGAAGCCCGCGAGTTTGACCCTGGGACTTCTGCCCTCCCCAACCATTATAACAACTACAACTACCAATGCGCCACCACCATGGGACGTTGCAGGGAATGGCACAAAAACTTTAAAAAATGCAGAGATGCGGGGGATTTTGGAGGGCGCGTGGCCCATAACTCGCGCCCCCCAAAAACTATTGTTTTTTTTATTATTTAAATGAGGCTTAGGCATGAATCCCGAGGAGGGAGAATGAGTTTTGATGTAGGCAGATATAGGCATGCAAATCAAGGTGATGCTCCACAGTGACCGAAGTGAATTTGCACGTAGACCAAGGTGGTATTTGCACACAGTTCAAGGTGGTACAGAATTGGCACACATCCCGAGGTCGTATGGACTGTACAATCAGGGGCAGATTGGGAATAGTGCCAAGAAGGGCATTCAGAGTCCAGTTTCTGAAATATATCGAGTTTATACTCAAAAGTCTCAATTTTTCGCAAGGATTCCAGATCCAGCTTCAGTTTTTGCATTTAAGCATCTAGACAAAAAAGTGCTCACATAACCTTCCAGATACACAAAAAGGTATCCATGTTTATACTTAAAAGTCTCAAAATTTCATCTTGCAGTTGTTGTTGAAGTATGTTACTGTATATGAAAGACAGAAATCAGAAGTCACTTTGTAAGCATTTGAATACTTAATCTATCGGCCTTCCTATTTGGAAAGTGGCTCAGAGAGGTAGCCAGGAAGTTTGGTGAACTTCGTTACCAATTCTTGTTCATAGATGGTATGCTTACATGTTTACGTGCTCATGTTCTTGATGAATGTTCTTTAATTTTGCATTCATAAAGATGGTTAACAATTAAAAAAAATTCACATGCAAGTAATGGTTAAAGATCAAGTAAAATTTTCAGATCACTTGTCACTAATAGTGTTTCCTAGCAGCGTATTTAGGGTTCCAATCTGAACTCCCTTATACAACATTATTTCCCCTCAAACCATCCTACAGGTTTCTTTCTCAAACATTGTTTTTACCCCTGCATCATCCATTTTTCCTACATAAGTGAAATTTCTAGCCAACCCTAGGATGTACAGAACACCAGGGAGTGTTCTAATCCTTCCATCCATGAGATTTAACTTGAATTTTTCTCTTCTTATGATTTTGGTTTTCAAGTCATCACCTCCATCATACCTTTCATATTCCAAAAACCACTTCCTATGAGGATTCATATGAAAGGATGCACCTGAGTCGACCAACCATGCCTCGTGATCATCATGTGTGATTCAATAATACAAGTACACATATCCTAATTCATCTATGGAGGTTTTTTCTTTTGTAGAAAGGGAATTGTCAGATCCCTGCCCTCTCTCAACACTTTTGGATCTACATTGTTTCTTGTAGTACCCTTTTTTTCCACATCTCCAGCGTACCTTTACAAATTTTCTGGAAGAATTATATCTTTCACTGGATTTAGATCTCCCACTTGAGGTCTTAGATCTGTTTCTTTCCTAGGAGCATCCTCTTGCAAATAAGGCATCTATGCTCTGTATTTCCATATTTTTCCACCTCATCTCCTCTAACAATAAGGATGAGACCACATCATCAAAAGTTAAAGTAGTTGAATTACTACCTATGGCCACAAACAGACTATCCCGCAAGTCTGATAAAGAGTACAATAAACTGATACACTTATCATCATCAAAAATATTAATATCAACAAACAATACCTAACTTACCACGTTATTGAAGGTGTTTAGATGCTTTGTCATTGAGTCTTCATATTTCATCCTCAGGTTGTACAACTTCCACGGGAACATTTTGTTTACCGGGGACTTTGACTGATACAAAGCCCCTAACTTATCCCATAATTCCTTGGTTGTAGATTCCCCTAAAACATTCATTAATATTGAATCTAAGAGACACAACCGGATTGTGCTCTTCTCCTTCCAATCCAACTTTTCCCAGTCTTTTGTTGACATTCTTGTAGGTGCAATACCTGGACCCATGATGGTCCACTAATCTTTTTCCACCAACAGATATTCCATATTGATATTCCACAACTCAAAACATTTCCCATTAAATTTCTTGATCTCTATTTTTGAACTGCTCTCCATTTCTTTTCACATGAAGGATCAATATCGCAAAGCTCCCACTATAACAAGGTTTACCACAAATCCGAGCCAAACCCTTGACCACAAAGGCGTCCCCCTAAATACAATAAATACTTGAATACCAAATGTAGATTTTAACCTTGTATAATTAATTACTGCAAATATATTCTTAATAAAAATAGAAAAGATACAATGGCACACACACACACACATTACACAAATATTTTACCCTTGAAATCCAAACAGAGAAAACCAACAACCTGCTTAGAGTTGCACCTCTAATATTCTATTCATCATATATCTTCATTATTTAGAATACAATATATATAGGATCCCGCAACATCCAAAACCCCTAATCCATTGGCCCAGATTAGTCAGCAACTATAATTCCTTAACCGGAATTAGAAAACCATAGGTGAAAACCATGTGCCAAAAAACCACTAAAAACATATGCAAAAAACCACCAAAAACTATTTTTGGCAGGCTCTTGCCCCCCTGTAACACCCCCACGCGCTTGACACAATGCAACACGTGTGGTTTCTCGCGCAAATATTATAACACATACCCAACAACAAGGAGTATCACACTTCGTCCCAAAACCACTCAAGCTAAAGCCAATTGACAATTCATACACTTAATTCATATAATATTTATTTTTTAAGTATGCACACCCATTCTATATACTATTGTAGGATTATTTATGTTATTGCACATTTTTTAGGGTAGAAATATACACCCAGATATTTTAACTTTGACTTGTTCATCATGTATATATACCCTAAATTCATAGCTAAAGGTAATTAGGCTATAGCATTATATAATTAGAATCTATATTGTGATCAGATATATGTCAAATCATACATAAGCCTAATACGCATATCCTTCAAAGACCGTCTCAAAGAAAATATAGATGACACATTCCACAACCACATTTCTAAGTCATTTATCATTAAACATTACTTCAGTTCTAAACATCTCATTTTATTTGACCAAACCAAAATTCTTTCCTATGCACCCTACCATTCCTTTCACATCATCTAGGAAAAGCTAGAAATTGAAAAACATCACAATAATTTTAATCATGGTGATATCTACAAGCTTAACCAATATTGGAAGCATGTTATTCATTGTCTAGGTTATTCATTGTCTAGGTCTGTAAACCCTTTCTTTTTTTCCCTTGTTTTGTTTTTCATGTCTTGTTTTACAATGTTCTTCCTTTTTCTCCATTTTTACTTTCCCTTTCATTTAATTTAAACTTTATATTATATAAAAAATAAAAATTTATTTATATTAAATTTCCTTTAATTTTTCCTTCATATCATATTCTTATGTTGTCTTTAATATAAGAATTTGATTTATTCCCAAAGGTCCCTTTATTATTTTAATCCTTTTTCTCCTTGAGTTTTAGTATTTTAATCATTTTTCTCAATGGATTTTTGCAATGGTGATTCTCTTATTTTTACCCTAGAAATTTATCCCCGACACTCTTTTTCATTACTATTTGAAACTTTTTGTCCCTGATGATGGGTCAAGTATCCACTCGAAATGTTGGATGTTTTAAAATATAATACACAGTTTTTTCCACCAAATTTATGCATAAATATATATGGTGTCTTCATTTACAACCAATCATAGTTGTATATCATGCATTTGTTTCAATTATATAAAAAAAAACTTATTTTAATTTAGAACATGAATCTAGTTTTTTTTCCTAGAAAAAAATGTAACTTCTATTCATAGAGAAATAAAGTTACAATCCTTAGACAACGAAGCATTATAATCATGAACAGAAGAAAGATAAGACAATAAAAAAACTCCCTCCAAGCTCTCAGAAAAGCATCCTAAGGAGTACCAGTAACAAGGAAAAAAATCCAAACAAAAGGATTTATTACAAGATTACAATTCAATAAGTGGGTCATCCTTGAGGGACACCCAATCACCACTAGAAATTTCTTCCAATATTAAGAGATTCTCAAATAATTCCAAATCTTATTTAGACAGAGCATCAGCGACTGATTTTTTCTCCCTAAAAATATGATTGAATTTTATTTTACAAAAGAGTTGTGCAATGGCCCTTGGATCCTAGGCTAACACCATTGGCTCCAAATCAACTATATTTAACCCCTCATTCATTCATTCAATGACCATCCTCGAATCACCCAGGACTTTCATATCATAAATATCTCTACTAATGGCATACTTAAGGAGAGCATAAAGAGATTTAAATTTAGCTTGATTGTTCATTCCAGATCTAGTATTTTCTTTGCCCTTAACAAAATGAGAGTCAAAAAGAAAAATAAAAAAACCCTATCCACAACTTTGGTTCTGCCCTTGGCACGCACCATCAAAATCCACCCATGGCATGTGCTTTTTAATTTCAATCTCAGTTATACATCGAGTCCGAAGAGATTTAGGAGTCAACTTATAGATCGATAGCATAATAAGTGATGGATGAGCTATTTTAACTGGAGAATAGCATTTACTATCAAACAAACCTACATTGCAAGCAATCTAGACACCCTAAGAGACCACAATAGGAATAAATTGATACAGTTTCATATCTGAACTAAGGAAGAAATCCTGAAAGCTTTCATTCACAGACTCTTTATCCCATAGTTTATATAATCCCAGTTGATATTCAATCTCCTGCCAAATATTTCAAGTGAAGTTACGGGATAGAAAAAGATCATGTTTAGTCTCTTTGTCATTCTAACACAAAAAACATAACCTAGCCCATGATTTCCTCTACGCTACAACATGTCCCAAGTAAGTACCCTCCCTTTAAGAGAAATCCAAAAAAGTAGGATACTTTTAGGGGACCCTCAATCTTCCATGTTTTCTTGACCCACCAATCATCAATAGTGACCCTCGTGGTAGTCATGGATTAATAGTTAGGATTCACTGAGTATATTCATCTTGCCTTATTGTAAGCCCAGACAAGTTCATAGTCTACCATACTTATCCTTACATGAGCCTATTTTATTTCTTAGATAAAAATTGACCAATGTTTTCCTCAATGTGAGGTAAGGGATAATACCACACCCAACATCCAACCTTGCCCCCAGATAGACATGTTATTAGGCTCAACAATCAAATTCAAAGTTCATCGTCCCAATTCTAGAAGGAAGCTGACAAAATCATCTGGCAGAAAAATATTCTCATTGCATCCCACTATAACATCCTTGTTGATTCTAACCCGCGAGCCTGAACCAACCTTCCATGCCAAGCACTTTCCAATGATAGGAAAATCCAAAGTGAGGGATCGATATTGAATAGAAACATGATTGACTGGCTTGTGTCAATTTTTTATCTAGTCCTCAATGGACTCTAGATGAATATACTTGTGTATTAAAATCCATCTCCAAAGGTTATCTTAAGTTAATAACACCCACATAGATTTATCTGTTAGATCTTAGCCAAATATTGAGAGGTCTTTCAGCCCCCATCCTCCGAGATCTTTTTTCCTTGAAAGACTATTCTAGTAAATCATATTAGAACTAATATAGTGAGTTCTAACCTTCCATAAATAGTTGAAACAAAGTTTTCTAATCCAAGATAAAACACCTTTCATTATTTGAACCAAAAGATGCCAATATGCTGGGGTTGCTTCAATGATCAATTTGATGAGTGTTAAACATCCACCTCATGAGATCCATCTATTACACCATATATTTATTCTTCTTTCAATACGAGAAAGAATACATTTCCATTCCTCCACCTCGTACTTTTTGTTCTTGAGAATAAACCCCATATATTTGATTCCTACTTGCATCTCATGTGAGGGGAACTCAAATAAGTTAGACAATTTCACTCGAAATGATTCTTCAATCTCTGAAAAAATACATTGTTGATTTAAGATTATAGATCACCATACCATTTTCCTCACAGAAGGAGTCCAGAATGCCTTTGATAACCCTACCATATAGTTCTACTTAATAGAAAAAATAAATACATCATCCACAAACAATAAATGGGTGAAATAAGTGTCCCTTCCAATATTAACACCTGTGAATTTGTGCATATGTTTTGCTGAAAGATTATCCCTACTAATCGCGTCGACCATGAGCAAGAAGAGATAATGGGATAAAGGAAATCCTTTATTCAATCCCCTATATGTATTAAATAAGGTCGATCCAAATCCATTAATCAAAACAACGAAAGAGACACAAGTTACACAAGACATAATCCACTTGGCCAATGGAAGCTTGAAACCCATTTGCAGAAGTAAAAGATGAACATACAACCACAAAACTCTAGCATATGCCTTGAACAAGTCAATTTTAAAAATAGAGACTGGAAAATTCAGGGATTTAATGGAGTGGAGGCCTTCTTGGGCTGACTTAATAGCTTCATGTATGAAGCTCCTTTCGAGAAAGCCAAATTTCTCGGGAGAGATGCAATTTGAAAAAAAAAAAGGCTTCAAACAGATGGAAATGATTTTTGCAATATTTTATATAGTGCATTACATAAACTAATAGGATGGAAATCATTGAAAATTTGGGGACAATTAGTCTTAGGTATTACTGCAATAAATCGTGCATTTATGCTTCCCATAATTTTACTCGAAGGCTTTGACAATTCCACTACCCGCAGAAGGTAATACCACACAAGATCAAAGAACTCATCAAAAAATGTTGTCAACCAACCATCTGTCTTAGGGCTCTTGGCCTTTTTGAAAGATGAGATTGAGGCACAGAGCTCCTCCTTAG
The DNA here is from genome assembly GCA_009831015.1 of Picea engelmannii. Lineage (NCBI taxonomy): Eukaryota > Viridiplantae > Streptophyta > Pinopsida > Pinales > Pinaceae > Picea > Picea engelmannii. The sequence continues at coordinate 247,244 of ML781574.1, forward strand.
ATATTTCCTTAAACAATTCCTTATTATCCTCTTCTTCAATCACTTATGGAAAAAAGGAGAGAATATTTAACACTTCATCCATTCTTGTATGTTTCAATTCTTTATACAAGGATTGAAAATTCCTGACTCCTACAGTTTCTAACTCATTGAAACTTAGGATTGAATTCCCATTGGAATCCTTTAGTTCCCAAATTGTGTTTATGCTCTTCCAATCATTTGAAAACCTCTAGAAAAAAAACTTGGTATTTTGGTCACCAACCCCAAGCCAAAGGGGTTGGATTTTTAATCCTCATTGTTTTTCCTGCTCCAACAAAGCACAATTTTAGTGTTCCTCCAAAGACCAAACCTTTTCCATATCAAAGAAAAGAAATTTTCCATCCCAATCAACTCCATAGAGATGTTTTAGGTCACACTCTGCATTTCTAATTGTTGATTCCAAAGAGGCTTGTCTTTCCCTAGCCCATCTCACCACTTTATCTTTTAGAAACCTGAGGGCACCACAAACTGATAGTTGGTTGAGTCAGTATTAGATTCTTGAAAAGGATTTAAATTCTCACTAACCAACTATAGAAAGTCCTCCACCTCTACCAACAACAAATTGTACTTGAAAAAAACCCCAATCTTCCCTCTAGACAGAGCTAATTCAAGGAAGATAAGAAAGTGGTTGAAGCATCTAATATTTATGACCCAAGATCGATACACCTCAATGTCCTGAAGTAGATATTGATGGAGTAAAAATAGATCTAGTCACTTATGAATCCCTTCTTTTCCTCAATGATTATTTCTCTAATTTGGTTTTAAGCAGAATGGTTCTACATAAACCAACTCAACATTTTCCAGCTTGTTCAGACAAAAAAAAATGAGTGAGAGGATCTTTGTGGGCCTGCATACCCCAAATTTCCTCTCGATTTAAGGTGAATTTCATATCCCCTCTGATAATTAGGACATAAAATGTAAACATCCTTGAAGCAAAGAAATGGTTCCAAAACTGCTCTCTATACACATAAGGTCCATACACATTGGTCTTTGGGACTTTTTCTTCCTTTGAATCCTTTTGTGTGTCTTTTTTATTCTCTCTCTTCTTCATGTCTAGGATGTATATGTTCTTCGGTCTTCTTTTTGCAGTTGTAACCAATCTTCCTTAGTTATTTTCTCTGATTTTACATTTTTTGGAATCAAACATAAGAGTGTATCCTTGATCACATATTTTTTTGACACTGAGGATATTATGCTTCAGATCTCCAACCAATAGGACTTTTCCTTCTTTTACATTTTCACTTCCAAGATTTACAGTTCCTTTTCCAAGTATTTTGGTAGATGAGTCATCTCCAAATGCAATATTTCCACCCTTTTTCTTCAAAATGACAAATTTGCTTTGATCTCCGGTCATATGAGATGAGCACCCACTGTCTATGAAACATTCATATTCTTCTTTGCATTCTTTAGCGACCAAAGTTATTCGACAGTTTTTATTGTGTGGAATTTCTTTCATTTTCCATGTTGTAGTTGGTATAGGGACATTTGACATACAATTATCTTCCTTCATCTCTCTGCAATCTCGTGCTTTGTGACAAAGATTATTGCACTTGTAACATACAATATTTTGATCCATTAATGGGTCAAATGTATTATAATTTATGTTGACAGGTCTACGAACATTTCCATATCTATTATTTTCACCATTCATGTAGCTTGTGTAGTTCTTCCTTTCATTGATTCTACAATTGATTGCCTTGTGTCCAAAATTTCCACAAGTATAACAATGTCCAAGAAAGAAATTTTGATACCTGGGAGTAAGTGATCTTCTTTGTGGTGTAGTCCATCTGGGTTCACAATTTATTTGTCTATAGTTTTCTTCATAATTATTGCTTTCATACCTTATGGGAGAGGATCTTCTTGATGTCCCATTCCTTCTAAATTGTAGTCTTCTATCGTGTTGTTCAACTTGCTCTGAACTGTTGGTGTCATCCTTTTCATCTTCCTTCTCTTGTTTTGTTGTCTTCAAACTGTCATTGTATCATATTCATGTCTTGTCGTTTGGAGATATTTTACTTCTAATGATCTCATCTAATTTTTCAGTGCTTTTTTCGAACTTCCTCAAATTTTTGGTTGTGAATAGTAGCTCCCCTTTTGTGTGATCCAATTCTACTTTCAATTTCTCATAATCTTCTAAATGTTCCTTCAAGCTACCAATGGTCTTTTCAAGCTTGTTATTCTCTTCTTCACAACTACTCAATTCACCTTTTAGTATTATGTTTGTGTTTCTAAGCTTGTTATTTTCAGTTTCAACATGCTTCAACTTTTCAATATTCTCATCTTCTTGTTCAGTTTGTACTTTGTCTTTGTATCCCCAAAAGGAATCAAGGTTGGTTTCTTCATCTGAATCTTCTTTAGAAATGATTTCTTCTTCTTTAGAACTCTTGTGATCATCATCCTAGGTTTCTTGGGTTATGAAGAGGACTTCTCCTCCATCATTATATTATTCATCACTCTCGTCTAAGGAGATGTCATCATCCTTGGAGTAGAAGCTCTTTTTATTGTTGATACTTCTCTTTTTATAGTAGCAGTTTTCAAAAATGTGTCTTATTCTACCACAGTTAAAGCATTTGAGAGGAGACTTACCTTTGTATCTTCCAGCTCCCTTCTGGAACCTTCTTACGAAATTTTATATTTCTTCATCCAGGTCGCTATCCTTATATGTTGTCTTCTTTATGGATTTAAATGTTGCTTCATTGTTTAGTTGGTCACTTTTTGTACATGTTCTCATTTCATATGCTATAAGAGACCCATGTAATTCATCCATTGTCATTTTGGTCAAGTCCCTAGTTTCTTGCATGTAGAGACCTTTGCATCATACTTCAAGAGAAGTGATCTCAATACTTTTTGTACAAACAAGGATTCATTGATATATTCACCTAATCCTCCGATAGCATTAAAAAATTCATTAACTCTAATAAAATAGGTTGCAATATCTTCCTTTTCATCCATCTTCAAATTTTCAAAATCTTCTCTATGTCGTTGAAGCTTGACCTGCTTAAATTTTGGATCACCTTCATAGATACTCTTGAGTTTTTCCAATATATCTTTAGCAATGTTGCATTCCATCACTTTGCTAGAAATGGTTGGTTCCAATGCTCCTAGAATAACATGTATGGATTTTGAATTATAACTCATAAGCTTCTTCTCATTTGGATTGGTTGGAGCATTATTTGGGATTACATATCCATTTACAACTAAGTACCAAATGTATACTCCCAAATATGTTAGGTAAGTTTTCACTCTATCACTCCATTATGCATAATTTCTTCCATCAAATATTTGAATCCCATTTGAAATGTGCTCATGGTCATCCATCTCTTCTCAGGAATTTCCTTCCAATGGTTAAACTATTCTGAAGGCAACCTACTCTGATTCCAATTTTTGATACTGAGAGGGGGGTGAATCAGTATCAATTACAATTTAAAAAAAAAATCAACTTATACTTAAACCATTCAATTATATCTAATGAGAAATGAACAATAGTATAAGATTTACACCAATACACCACAATACACCATGCACAATGTATGAGAAATAATCAATAGTTATTGTTCAAGGAATGTAATGACTTCCAAAGGTGGCTACAGCTTCCAAATATAAAGGGAGAGATAAAAATCACAAATGAATATACAAGCATCCAATATCAAGAGAGGTTTTACCTCTCCATCCTTTCCCCTTCCTTCCACCCAAGAATATGTGAGAGATAATAAAACTTTACATTAAATTAACACCATCAACCAACCATTACATAGAACCTGATAATGCTTCCTGAGACTTATTCAACTTTTGAAATTATTCAATTCTTGGAATACTATGATATTGTAGATAATATTACTCAATGCATTCTCTGAAACTCCTCCAAGTTTCACTCCTTGAATCCTCCCAGAAAAGGACTTATAGAGAAAATGGTAGACCTTATTCAATTCTGGTTTATTCAGGAGAATGAACTTGTACAACATGCCCCGTGCTCAATTTTTAACATCATATTCTGAATTTTTTACACAGGAAACTACAGCCTGTACTCTTTCCAATGAAATTGGTCTCACTTCGTTTGGATTCTCTATGAAGGCGTTATGATTATTTTACCCGAAACACATGTTTATGACTAGATTCAGGACTAGTCAAAAACCCTATCTTCCATAGAGTGTATATCCAAAATTATAGCGAATAAAGAGCTTAAACTTTTACCACTCGTACCTAGATATGTCTTCTCAATACCATACCAATTTCACCATCTGAATATTTCTATAAAAAAAAGTTATATCGAAAATGGTAAGATGACCTATAAATAACATACCTTAGAACACATCACCAAAAGACTTCATCCTCCCTTGAAATTCGGCCTTCTTTACTTCATATATCCTTTGAAATTTGACTTATATATCCTTTTTCATTAAAAAACTTGTGTGTGTTGAAAAAATAATGTTTAATGAGATGCATTTATACCCTTTATGTCACTTCCTTTTAACATTAGAGCCGACCTAACACTTTCTTATTTTGTAATTTTTTTCTTTAATTATCTTCAGGGTCGACCTGTACTTCCTTCTTCAATTCACTTTGTCATCTTCAAAAATTAATTTCTCCTCAACCAAGAGGATCCAAGTTATGTGCCACCTACCACCGGAAACAACATGATGTATATTATTCATCCATGGGTATTATATCTGCATGTGAATTGTCCTTCATGTCCAAAAACCTTCATCAATATTGCAGTCCAAAACCAATGATTGGGGTTGACATCAATGACAATAACCAATATTCCAGCACATATCCTTACACTTGAGCTATGAACACAGACCTGATGGCACAGAAAAATATTTGATAATTTTTACACTTGAAAAGTGACCCAAAATCATTCCTCCAAAGGATCCAAAAGAGTTTGGCCCCTAAAAACCCATCCTGGAAACATCTAGGAAAGCTTGAAGATAATTGGATTGCATCTTACTATAGTCTCTTGAATGAATACGACGTCTGGTTGATCCATCGAAACCATCCTTTTGAGAGACATTTATTTGGCCCTCCCCCCAAGGCCCCTCATATTAATGGATATAATCTCCATGGAAAGGGATCCTTATGGGTTGATCCCACTCTAAGGACCCTAGAGATGAGATGTTGTTGTCCTTGAGAAACTTCCCTAAATGTCTTCTTTTGTGCTTGTTTTAATGTCAAGTTTTGACCCACCTTAATAAGGAAAGAATCCTTCTTAACATCGAAACCCAAACCCTCGAAGGAGGCCACCCACTTCATATATGATGTGGAGCATAAGAGATAGGGATCCCTACCCAAGGATATAGAATGGGAACTATAGTTGGAGTTTTGACACAAATCATTGAATTTTTTGTGAGGAAGACTCTGAGTCCTGAGAAATAATGACGATAGGGGAAACATTATCATGACCCTCTATAGACTCACTGATCATAGTAGAACTAGGATTACCGACCCTACAAAAAGAATCCCCCCCACCAGGAGACCAATGATCCTTCAAATAATCAAATGAATAAAAATTAGAAGATGTCGGAGGGTAGCACTTACCATAAGAGTGATGAGAACTCACACAACTAGACCAAATAGCTTTGATTATGCTTCATTGAGAGGAGGAAAGATCCATATCATCACCTAGTAAATATTTGGCCAGGCTAAATACCTCTTTGACTGGAATCAAATCCTCAAGTGGGATAGTAATATCACCAACGATAAAATCATTATGCTCATTTCTATAAGTACTATAGGACAGGCAGGGATCCATACCATGATTACTTTGAGCATGACAGGGAGGGTCCTCTAGGCCCTGCTTCTCGGTCTGAGGAGAAAAATTAGTCGAACATACCCACAATACTCCCTCGGGCTGCTTAGGAAAAATTTTAATGAACCTCCAGTCACATTCAACCATGACATGGCACACTCAATGACACCTCAAGCATATAAATGACACATTGAGGTAATACAGGGATTGGGTATAATACCTTTCACCCACAATTAAATCCAACAATTCAAATAAACTCTAATGCAAATCAAGCTCCACAAGGATTTGAGCCACCAACCTGCACATGTTATTTTTATAATTGTTGTCTATTGCGATAAATGTTCTTTGAATGTCATTGATGGCCTTAAACCTCGATTTAGACTAGAAATCCAGTGGGAGGTTAGGAAACTTGATCTAAGTTGGAAATCTTGATAGAGCCTCTTCTTTGGCATCAAAGAGAGGATGGCATGGCTTGGCACGAAGGAGATTTCGATACAAAAACCATCATGCAGATAAAATATTCTCTACATCTCCTTTACTATGAAATAAAAAACCAATCCAACCCCTAGATGGAAAATATAAAATCAAAGGATATCCCAGGACTGAGATCCAATGTCCTTCCAACTTTGAGCTAAGAACGTCAGCCAACATCCTTCTCCCTAAAAACTTCCCTACTATAGATTTACCCTCCATATATTCTATCTAACTAACTTTCAAATCTTCACCGACCACAAATGTGATCCCACCCTACCCATAGAGACCATAATAACTGTTGTTTCTTCCTCTCAATGGGACCACAACCAAAAAAAACTGACTCACCAAAGAGATCGTCATTTTTAATATTTCTACCAACAAATCCAATAGGAAATACATGATCCAATATAAGCAAGGAATAACTTGGAGGATCTACATGAGGAACTAGAACATCAAGAGACTGAGAACATGCCAAAATGGTCTCAACCCCCTTCCTCACATCCCCAAAAGAACATATTTCTCGAGAAAACCCTGGAAGCTTCTCCAAAGACTTACAAGAATCCCCAGGTAGATCTGATGTACCACTAGATCTGTCTGGATCTGATCAGGACACATAAATAGTGAGAATTCATTGAAGAAAATGGTAATGTGTAATGAAATTCTTATCGACTAGTTTCAATTAAAATACTTCTAAATAATGAGATGATAAATATAAATCTTATGATTGATCCATACAATTTTTTCTAAATTTTCTCATAATTAATAAATATATTACATATAATTGTTGATTGGTTGGTATTCTCGAAATGCATTATACAAGATTAACATGTCAAATTATATGTATTAAATATGTGATGTTCTAAACCTAGGTGATAGAATTAAGGTGTGGTGGTGTATTGCAATCATGGATACTTAGTGAAACTTAGGGAGAGATTGGTTTCTATCCCAAGTAAAGTTTAAAGTGGAAAATGTTAGGTTAACCTTGACTTTCTCAAGAGTTATTAAGTTAACCTTGATTTGGTCAATAATGGATTTACCATAGGTAGTTTACAGGCCCATGGTATTTGATGTGATGAAACCTAGTTAAAAACTCGGTGTTCTATTATAACTAACCTCATATGGTTGGCTTGGTAGGCTTCGTTAAGAAGAATAGAATATGTCTTTGAAGTTTATTTTTCCCAATAAAGGGTTTATAGGTTAAATATTTTAGGCATGTGTTGGTTCAATTTTATATGCTTTCTTTGTGTTTGTTTGGCTTCTTTTATTATGCTTTTTTTTGTTGGATATATGTTATATTCTTTGCACAACTAGAACTAGTGTCTACGTTGCGCAGGGGGGTAAGAGGGGGGCATACCTTCCTGGGGAGTCACAGGGGGGTGGATCCTTCCTATTTGAAGGGTTTTCTTGGAAAAAAAATTATCGTTTTTCATGTCCGTTTTTAGGTGGTTTTTTGGCACATGGTTTTTCGCCAATGGTTTTCTATTTCCAGTTAAGGAATTAGGGTTGTTGACTAATCTGGGTTATTGGATTAGGGTTTTCGATGCTATGGGATCCTATATGTATATTTTGTTTTAAACAATGTATGATGAGTTGAATATAGAAGATGTTGGTTTTCCCAGTTTAGGTTTCCAGGGGAAAAATCTTTGTGTAATGTGTGTATTTTCCATTGTATATTTTTTGTTCTTTTATTGAAAATATGTTTGCACTAAAATATTGTACAAGGTTAAAATCTACATTTTTTTCAACCTTACTTAGAAATTTCAGAAGATAATTGAAGGTCATTGGGCCTTAGGGAACAATAAAATAAGCTTCAATAACCAAACAATTCCAATATCTTTATAGTTTTTCATATGTTAACCCTTGTTCTACTCTACCAAGTCGACTCCCACATGACATATTCTAATTGGTTCCCATGTGTTTTCATGGAAACAATAGAGATATAATCCACTAACACTATGTCACCATGTGGCACAATCTAATATCTCCACTTGGTCCAATTTGAATAGTCCATGTGCCTCATGTGGCAACATGTCAAGTGAGATTTAATTATTAGTATGGCACTCAAGACTTTAAATGGTCGAGACAAATGATGGAACTTGAAATAGTTTGGATAATTTATTTATTTATTGCAACAATTTTCTTTTTTCTACTTAGCAATTTTTGTGAACTTGTAGATCATCGATCTTTTAGCTGATGTTATATGCCAACGATACATACCTATAAGAGTTTATGAAGATCACTAAGCATGCTAACTAAGTGACTAGATCATTGGGTGATTGGAACTTGCCTTGGGATGACTAGACAAGATGGATTGATATTTTATTGCAAGCTACTTAGAAAATTTCAAGGTTCAAAGAAACTACAAATTGGGCTTCCATGTGCCTTGATGGAAGGAGATAATTTGTAGCTTAAGGAGAGAACTTACCAAATTCACATGGAAATACATTATTTCTCTAAATGGCAGAGTTTCATGTGGTGCTAAAATGCACCCTTAAACTAAAGAAACCAAGAAATGGCCTAAATGATCCAAGTGGCCATTTGGGTCTGCCAATGTCACAAAAATGGTACCAAACCTTGCCATATTTACATAATTTTTGTAGGTATTGAACTTCCATTACATTTTCCATGCCCTTCCCATGCATTTTTTGGAAAATTTAATTGTTGAGCAATCTATCATTCCCAAGTGTTGAGTCTTTGTTTTGACATGTATAATGCCTTATATTACCTTGTATCTAAGCATTTTTGCCTATGTTATAAGCCTATACTTGACTATTTCCTCTCAAACACATACCTAATAGCCTTGTTCATGGTCACAAGAGGTAATTGATGATTTAAAGCATGTTTTTTTTAACTTTATTGAATTAATTCGATTAAAGTGTTTTATTTTGTATAGTCCTAATGGTTTGACTCATGAGAAGCCTATCTGGTACTTGCACCATTCTAGTACTACTAGTCATCATGTAATCAGATACCAAATCCATTCTGATACCCAAGGCAGTTTTGATCTGGTACTATCTGCTCCAAATCTATTCTGGTACCAAGTCATGTGTTATTCCAGTATTGTCTACTCCGCGGCCATTCTGGTACTCAGATTCATGACTGTGTGTATTCCAGTACCAAAAAAATTGTTTCCAGAATGCACCAGTTGGACCAGTATGATGACGAATATTTCGAGAAGGCAGTTGAACCAAAGCTTCCAAATCGATTTTCCAGATTACGAGAAACTCCATCACTCATGCACTTTGTTCATGAGGATGGAGTCGATCTCTGAAGATTCGATGTAAACACCAATTGTAATATATTTAGAACTGTTTAGTGTTTATCCATATATATTGATAGTATCACCTTACCTTCTATATAAGGGACATTGTATAGGTGATAGAGTGTGTGGATAATAAGGAATGTAATGAAGTCTGTTGTCAGAACCAGATAATACATATCGTTCCTATGTATGAAGTAAATAACTGTTGATCCAATTTACCAGTTGAATTAATGCAAAAGATCTATTATATTAATTCCTGAGTGTGAGTGAAATGCTTTAGTCTGTTACTTTCTTAAGAGGTTCCTTGTTGGTTCGGCAAGGGCCCACCACCCCAACCAAGGTAAACCTCCATGTATATGTTTTGTGTGATTGTGCGAGTATTTTACAGTAGTGTGTGTTAATGATATTTAATCTACTTTCAGAGTTCAGCATTGAGTTAATTGTTTCTGGATTGGTGTGAACAATCAGGTGCTAGATCGAATAGATATTTCATTCTCAAATGTTGGAGATGGCCATTTAATTATTTGAAGTGTGGGATTGATATTTTGAGTTTATGATTGCAGTAGATTTAGTACATCAAGGAACCAGAAGACTTTATATCTCATATCCATTCTCAGTAATGAAGTCGCTCAGTTATGCTGAATGTTCCTTGTACTGGTTTGTTTGAATTGAATGAAGCTGGAATTGATTTTGATTTCAAGAGTGATTGGAGTTGATTGCTATTTACTGTTTTGATTTCTACAGGAGAAAAGCTTCTCAAGTTCATCTATTTAATTCATGAGCCTGGAATGAATAGACTTGTTTCTCTAGGATAGAATATTTTTTTGGTTGTTTGTGTGAAAAAGTTTTATTATCAATTTTCACTTCTAAGTTCAAGGGTGTTTGAAGTATTTAGAAATATTAGAAACAGAGTTTTTATGTTATTAATGATTTCCTATATGCAACAGACTTAGGTAGGTTACATGTTCTCGGCACATATAGTGTAACAACTCTTTTGATTACGAATCTTGGATTGACATTTAAATGAGTGTAAGATATATATTGAACATATTTATACACCAACATTTTGGCGCTATTGTCGGGGACTTGTAAACGGTAATATGTAGCATTTTGATTTTTGATTGGTTTGATGAAGTTTGGATTGTATTTAAGGACAATCTGAGGGCAGAGAGAAGACGGTAAGACAAGAGGTAAGAACCTATGCATCCACTTTGGTGGGGTTGCTCCAAAGTCAGGTTGTCCTCCTACCTTTGATAATTAGGAATCTGTGTTTTTATTTATTTTATTTGAATTTCTTTTATGAGTAGGTATAGAGATAATAAAGGTAGATTTATTTCTCCTAAAATTTCATAAAATCTAGAAAATAAAACAATAACACCCCCCCCCTACACTAATTCATCTAAAATTCGTGCAGGAAAAATTCTCAGAGGAGAGAGCTCAAAGGCAACAATTTCAACAACAGCAAAGGGCACTAAATCTTAGGCCACTATTTAGATTGAAAACTTAAGATAGAAAGAAAGAGAGGAAGCACTAGCGACCCCATCAAAAAGAGAAGCTAKAAAAGAAGCAGAGGTAGTAATAGAAGAGGTTTCATCTATTGTTGGAAGGYCACACAAAACCTTGGAACAACTAGAGATACAAAATAACCTAGTGGTGGAACCATCACTTAGYGGAGAGACCTCACCACCCCCCTACAGGTTGTTTGGAGATATGGCAGAAGAAGAGGGAAATGCATCTAATGAAACAGAGACATTTGGATTCCCCATACTGGATATCGCTAAAGATGTTGCTATGAAGAACATTCCATTATCTTCACTTCCTCATTTYYGAGGTATGWYGACAGAAGACCCTGACTCATTTTTATTTGAATTTGACATATTGTGTAGGAGTTATAACTACAYGGATAATGCTCAAAAATTAAAACTTTTCCTAGCTACACTAAAAGATTTGGCACTAAGGTGGTTCGTGAGCTTAGGAGAACACATCATTTTGTCTTGGGATGGTATGAAGGAGACCTTCCTCCAGAAATACCAAGATTATTGCAGACCTAGGGATGCTAGGAATGATATATTCAAAATCTAGCAATCTAAAGAAGAAAGCTTAGAAGATTACCTAGAGAGGTTCTTATACAATTACCAAAAGACTAAGCAGTTTTCCTTAAACACGGCTATAGTTAGGACTGTATTTCTAAAGGGTTTGAGGGATTATTTCATTGAAGTACTAAACCTCATGATTTATGGGGATGTGTACCAAAATCCATTTGTAGACATAGCAGAGTATTGTAAAAGATACTCCCGTAGTCAAGCCAAAACTGGGAAAAGTATAAGGGATCTACAAATAGAATTGTTAAACCCACATCTAGAGGTGTCACTAGGATTGAACTAGGAAATCTATTAGAAAACTTCAAAACAAATATCCTAAACACCATTAGTTCCCAACTTTATACCATGAAAATTAAAAGAAAACAAGAGGAAGAAAATGTTGTGTTAGCAATTTTTTGTCATTAGTGTAGGAGGAAGCAACCTGAAAAGGAATGCCCCTTAATGTCATTGAAATCTATGGTCTTTGTACATATAACCATCCTACTAATGAATGCCCTTCTCTACCTGGACTCAAGTCCATATTCAAGGGAGGAGGAGAACCTGAAACATCCTACCCCCCTAGAAGACCATGGAGACAACAAAACCCCAACATGTTTGCAGACCCAACTACACAATACCCACAACAGCAATGGGTACCTCCCATATCTTATCCTCAATGTTCACCACAAACCCAACCTTGGAAACAAGGGTGGAGAGGACCTATATATGGGAATGTTCCCTTCCAACCAGAAAATTTCCCCACCTATCCACAATACCCTTCGAATATTTCCCAGTTGCTCCCAGGATTTAACCCTCCTTCTCTTCTTCCACCCCCATAGTTACAACAACAACTTGCACTACCCATGAATCCAAATATGCAGCAACAAATGCAAGCTGCACCTATTCAAATCAAGAAGAACAAATAGATGTCCAAACAGTTCAAAGAGAAGAACAAATGACTAATCCATTAAATGAAGAAAGAGACACATCAGTACAATAAGAAATTCCTTCTCCCAACTCCCTTGTTGCAGAAACACCTCAGAAAATAAATCCTCCTTATCTAGAAAGGTTGCTTGTAAAGAAAACTGAGGAACCTCTAGGATGTAATCTAGAGACCGAACTCCGAAACATATGTGTAAATATCCCACTACTATAGGCCATTAAGGACATACCTATCTATGCTAAAATTGTAAGGGACCTTTGCATTAAAAATCCAGGGAGGAAGAGGAAAGTGCCTCCTATCATACAGGTGGTGGGGCAGTTATCAGAGTTTATAACAGAAATGCCATCTAAGTATAGTGATCCAGGGAACCTAATGGTAACAATAGAAATCAATGGTGTTTCCTTACCTAACACATTGATTTATCTAGTGGCAGAAATAAATGTGATGTCAGTAAACACTATGAAAACAATGCAACTAGATCACCTAAGACCAACACAAACTTTGTTGGAGCTTGCAGACAAATTCGTCATCACCCCAGCAAGAAGTTTATATGATATATCAGTTACATTGGTCTCTTGGGAATACCCTGTGGATTTCTTAGTAATTCATCCCAAATCCTCCAAACCAGAACATCCAGTAGTACTCGGTCGACCTTGGTTGGCCACTGTCGATGCATTCATTAGTTGTCGATCTGAAGAGATGACAATTTCCAATCGCACTCAAAGTCAAAAAATTATCCTTTTTCCCCCTGGCCAACCAACCACTCAAGTTCCTCTCTTGTTGGAGAATCCCTATGGGAAGGAGGACTGCACTTAGCCCTTGTTGACACTTGGACAAGTAAAAGGACTACAAGAGTAAAGTGAAGAAAAAATATTAAGTCTATTCTTAGCTAACTCAGGATGCATTTATTATCCCCAATATTTCCCTAACTACACACACATATTTGGCCCCGAATTTCAAGAAATTTGGCACCCTTCCACTTCTACAGTAGCCATTGTTTCACAAATAGAGGAAGGGAAAGAATCAGGTGTTCAAGTTGTTGAAATTAGTCCTGGAAAGTCCTTATATATCAATCCTATCCTAGAAACAGATCAACAACAGAAGTTGATACAAATGATTCAAGGGAAATCTGATTCTTTTGCATGGGATTACTCTGGCATGAAGGGGATCCACCCAGACACATGTATGCATCATATTTACACTAACGATCAAATCAAACCTGTCAGTAAGCCCCAAAGAAGAATGAATCCAGCCTTGAAAGATATAGTAAAAGAAGAACTCCAAAAACTCCTACAAGACAATTTCATTTACCCTATATCAGATAGCAAGTGGATCTCCCCATTAGTTATTGTAAAAAAGAAAAATGGGAAATGGAGGATTTGTGTAGACTTTTGAGAATTAAACAAGGCTACCTATAGAGACTACTTTCCTTTGCCTTTCATAGATCAGGTCTTATACACATTGTCTGGGAAGAGGTATTTTTCTTTCTTGGATGGGTTTAGTGGTTACAATTAAATCCAAATTTCACCAGAAAATCAGGATAAGACCACATTCACCTACCCTTGGGGAACCTACGCCTATAGGGTTCTCCCCTTTGGGTTATGTAATTCCCCAGCTACCTTTCAGAGGGTTGTATTGGTTATTTTCTATAATTTAACCAATGATTTTGTGGAATTCTACATGGATGACTTCATGGTATATGGGGATGATTTCCAACAAGCATTGAATAATTTGGAGAAGGTATCGGTTAGGTGTAAAGAGACCAACCTTTCACTCAGTCACGAAAAATCTAGAATGTTGCTCACTGAAGGAATTTTTCTAGGTCACCACATCTCCAGTAAAGGAATAAGAGTGGACCTTGCCAAGATTGACATTATTTCCCAAATCAAGACCCCTAGCTCACAAAAGGAAGTCACAAGTTTCTTAGGGCATGTTGGCTACTATAGGAGGTTTATTCAAAACTTTACAAACCTAGTTTCCCCCCTTTTCAAACTGTTGACAAAAGATGTTGAATTCTGTTGGAATGAGAAATGTCAAATCTCCTTTGAAATCTTAAAAACAAAGCTGTCAAGTGCCCATGTTTTGAGAGGTCCAAACTGGTCTCTTCCTTTCCATATTTGCACAGATGCCTCAGACACCGCTTTGGGAGTTGTCTTAGGAAAAAGGGAAGGGAAGATTCCTTATGCTATATACTTTGTTAACAAGAAACTCTCACCTACTAAAGTAAACTATATTGTCACAGAAAAACATTTTTTATCAGTATTACATGCCATCAACAAGTTTAGACAATATATAACAGGATACAAAGTTTTTGTGCACACTGACCACTCAGCTATCAAATTTGTAATGAACAAACCTGTTACAAATGCTAGAGTGACTAGATGGTTGTTATTACTCCAAGAATTCAATATCACTATCATTGATAGGCCTGGAAGAGATAATTTGGTTGTTGATTTCTTGTCTAGACTTATTCATACAAGTGATAGTACTCCAGTAGATGATGATTTTTCGGATGAGAATCTATTTTCCATTTCTACTTACACCCCTTGGTATGCATACATAGCCAACTATCTGGTAACCAGAAAGTTTCCTCAAAGTATGTCATCCAGAGAAAAACAAATAATTATTCAGCTAAGTGCCAATTATATGTGGCATGAGGATACCCTATACCAAACTGGACCTGATTTGGTAATCAGAAGATGTGTTTGGGAAGACGAAATGAAGGATATTTTCAAAGCTTGCCACGATGGCCCATGTGGAGGCCATTTGCTGACAAAAGGACATCTTACAAGATTCTACAGTCTAGCTATTATTGGCCAACCATCTTCAAAGATGCAAATAAATACGTGGCCAGCTGCAATGATTTCCAAAGAATGGGAAAACCTACAGCAGTCGATGAAATGCCACTCCAAGCTCAAGTAGTGATCGAACCCTTTGAAAAATGGGCCTTAGATTTTGTAGGACCTATCAATCCCATGTCCTGTAGGAAAAAGTACATCTTAGTTTGCACAGACTGTGTAACAAAATGGGTAGAAGCCAAGGCTTTGTATTCAGCCATTGAAACATATATTGTAGACTTTCTCTTTGAGAAAATTTTTACTTGTTTCGGGGTACCTCGGGAAATATTCACTGACCAAGGGACACAATTCACCTCAAATTTGGTCAAGGCTCTTACTGAACAGTACAGGATCAAACACAGAAAGTCTTCGCCCTATCACCCCCAAGTCAATGGCTAAGTGGAATCGACCAACAAAGTGATAGAGGCCATCCTCAGTAAGACTGTTCAGCTACATCACAAAGACTGGGCTGATAGGTTGCATGAGGCCTTGTGGGCCTATAGGACAGCTTGGAGGAATACAACAGGTCATACACCTTATGAGTTGATGTATGGGAAGCATGACTACTGCCCATAGAATTTCAAGTAAAAACCTTTAGAAATGACATACAATTAGGGATGGATCTTAACGAAGCTCAAAAAAAAGGCTATTACAATTAAATGAGCTTGATGAGATAAGACAGGATGCTCTACAAAGAACCACCTGTTGGATTACTGAGAGGGAGGGTGAATCAATAATAGAGCAATTTAATCCTTTTTAACCATATAATCCAAGTGTTATATCAATGTAACAYTATCATCCAATAATTGCAGAGTAAATAAGCAATGAACAAATGAACAATCATACACATACACAATACACCAGTGTTTTACGTGGAAACCCAAATCGGGAGAAAACCACGAAATGTTTTTTCTTATATGTCTTGAAGAATTACATTCATTGGAAGCACCAACTTAATTTGTTTTCCATATGMAACTGGAAGGAGGCTCCAACCCCCTAGTTTCTCAAGCTACAACCTAAAGGAAGCTCCAACTCCCTAATTCTCTRGCTACAACCAGAAGGAGGCTACAGCCCCCTATGTTCTCCAGCTACAATCGAAAGGTGGCTACAACCACCTGTCCTTGACCCATCCAACCGCCCTGAAGTAGAAGTAGAATGATGGAACCATTGTCACACTATCACTATGAGATATACCATTGTAAACCTGTACCAATAAATCTTAATCATGCATCAACCTGTAYCTCAACCTGTAATCAACCTGTACCATAAACAAGTGCATCGACCATGCACCAACMTGTACCAAACAAACTGTAATCAATCCATACCATAAGCAAGTGGATCCAACCATGTACCAAGTATGTACCAATCATGTGTCAACTACTCATCATCTATGAATCATCAACATGTACCAACATCATCAACTATACACCTCATGTATGTGCCAACTCATCAACTACTTGTCTCAACCATGTACTTAACATGTACCTCAACCAAAAATCCTCTTCAGTTTCATCATCCAAATCTGATTTGCAGCTCTATAATAGACCTAGTGTATATGATCACATTCATGCAAACCTTTCTTAACTTTAACAACAAGAGACTAGCATTTTCATCAAACTTTTATTTAGTCTCACATGCCTAGTTTTGTATTAGTCAACAACCCTAATTTGAAGTAATCGCAACTTTGTACCTGTAATGTATAAAGATAACTTTGTACCTGTAATGTATAAAGATCTTAAACTTATAGACAATTTTCTTCAGTGTGTTTTATGCAATTCCTCCAAGTTTCACTACTTGGAACTTCTCAGAAAAGGATTTACAGCAAAAATGGCATACCTTGTTGAATTCTGGCTTATTCTAGAGAGTGACCTTGTAGAGAGTTACCCACATGGAATATTTGTTGAATTGATCTGAAACTATTACACAACATACTACAGACTGTAACCTAACCAACAAATTTCGTCTCACTGAATTTGGATCTGTTATGATGAAGTTATGACATTTTTACCCGAAACACTTGTTTTGACTAGTTTCAGGACTAGCCACAAACCCTATTTTCCACGGAGTGTAAATCCCAAAATACAACGACACACAAGCTGAATTTTTTACCACAGATACTTGGATATGTTTTCTCAATGGAATAGAAATTTTAGGGTCTGAATCATTATATAAAAATAGTTATAGCGAAAATGCTGAGATGACCTATAAATAACATACCTTAGAAAGCACCATCAAAAGAATTTATCCTTCCTTGCATTTCGACCTTATTTTCTTCACCTTCCCTCAGAATTTCGGCTTATATATCCTTATTTACCTCAAAAACCTATATATATTCATTATTCTCAAGTGTATCTAAAAAGAGAGAGCCTTGCCTCTTATTTATACTCTCCAAGTAGCTTCCTTAAAAACATCTTCTAGGTCACTTGGCCCCACCTTCCTTATTTTAGGGTTAACCCACTTCTAATTTCTCCATTAAATTTATTTTGTATTCACTTTGAATTATAATACACTCATTACTTCATTTATTATTTACCTTTTAAAATATTTAAACCACTTTGACTACTTTGACCTTTTGGGGCTTCTAGATGACATATGAGGGTCCTCCAACTTCGTAAGGCCATAAATCTCAAACCGTGAGGAGTTATGTGGCGTTCCACATACCACCAGAAATGGCATGACATTTACTATCCATATAGAAAAGTATTATCTGAAAATATATCATAACTCATACCGTTACCCATCATACAAACTTGGGTCCATTACCCAAACCTAGGGTCTCCAATTTCTCATGGCCATAACTCTCTAACCGTGAGGAGTTATGTGACGTTCCACATACCAGTGGAAATGGCATGAAAAACACTATCCATATAGGATAGTTTCCCTAAAAAATTCATTGTCCTTCATCTCATTATTCGACAATTAAGCATGGGTTCTCTTACTCTGCAAAGTGTCTTCCCATGAGAGATTTCACCATAACGGGACCACTTTGGAGTTCATCCATATTTACTTCTTATCAACCATGAAAAAACAATAATGAGTCATATTTACATCAAACAATATTGGGTCCATTACCCAAACCTTTGTGCTACAGGGCTTTCTAAAAGGGTTGACATCAATGACAACCAACCTTAATCAACAATCTCCCCCTTTGGCATTGATGGCAACACTTTGATGAAATACTGAAATAATATCACTCATGCTCCCCCTGGAACCATGCCTTTGTCCTCTGCATCTGATAAATATGCTCCCCCTGGAACCATGCCTTTGTCCTCTGCATCTAATAAATCTATCCCCCTTTGTCATTAATGGAAAAGGTATATTTCCATCCGAGGTTGCTCCCCCTAACTGAAATGTCCTCTTATGGTACTTCCTCGTGTACATATAAGACATATAAGATAAGCATTCAAAAATCATTCATTTTGGAGTAGAAATAACTACAAGTCTTTGGCGAAGATATTCAAAGGATTCTCATGGAAGTGGTTTTGTAAAGATGTCTGCCACTTGTTCTTTTGTGCCCACATACTCAACTCTGATGTTCTTTTCTGCAACCTGTTCCCGTAGAAAGTGATACTTGATTGGAATGGGCTTCGTCTTGGAGTGCATCACCGGGTTTTTTTGAGATATTGATGGCGCTTGTATTATCACAATATATTGGAATGGGCTTATCATACTCAACCTGTATATCTATCAAAGTTTGTTTCATCCAAAGAACTTGTGTACAACATGTTGTTGCTGCAATATACTCTGCCTCGGCTGTAGATAGAGATATTGATGATTGTTTCTTGCTCATCCATGATACTAAAAACTCACCCAAGTAGAACGTTTCTCCACTGGTGCTTCATCGATCATCAATACAACCTACTCAATCTGCGTCTGTGTAGGCAATTAGTGATATATAATTTCCTTTTGGATACCATATCCCAAACTCTTTTGTTCCTTTGAGATATCTGAAAATTCTCTTCACTGTTAATACATGTGATTCCTTTGGTGCTACTTGAAATCATGCCACCTGTCCAAATTCTTGCATTACATCTGGTCTGGATGTTGTCACATACAATAGGCTGCCAATCATTGACATGTATTGCCTTTGATCTGTAGACTTTGAATCATCATATTTTCTCAACTTGCAACTGGTTTTCATGGGAGTGACCATTGGTTTGCAATCTTCCATTCTGAACCTCTTTAGCATTTCTCTGATATACTTGGTTTGATAAATAAAAATTCCTTGGTTTCTTTGATGTATCTGAAGTCCCGGAAAGAAGGATAGTTCTCCAAGTAGTGACATTTCAAATTCTTTTTGCATATCTTTTGCAAATTTATGGCTTAACTTGTCATCATCACTACCAAAAATAATATCATCAACATAAACTTCAATCAATAAAATATCACCTTGACTTACCTTGATGTAGAAGTTGATGTTTTCACTTCCTTTTCTAAACCCTACCTGCTACAGATGTTTATCCAGTCTGGGATACCATGCTCTAGGAGCCTGTTTTAGACCATACAAGGCCTTCTTTAATTTACACAGATAATTTGTGTTCTCTAATAATTGAAGTCCTTATGGTTGTTCAATGTTGACTTCTTCTTCAAGTTCCCCATTCAGAAAAGTTGATTTTACGTCCATCTAATATACTTTAACATTTTTGGAGCATGCATAAGCTAAAAGCAAACGGATTGCTTCCATTCTAGAAACTGGGGCAAATGTCTCTTCAAAGTCGATTCCTTCAATCTGAGCATATCCTTTACATACCAATCTAGCTTTGTTCCTTGTAACTTATCCATCTTCATTTAATTTATTCCTGAAAACCCATTTTGTGTCGATCACATTCTTATTCTTTGGTCTTGGAACCAATTCCCAAGTGTCATTTTTCTCTATTTGATCCAATTCTTCATCCTTGGCCTTATTCCAAAATTCATCTTTGTTGGCTTCTTCAAAATAGTTTGGTTCAATTGTAGATAAGAGTGCTAGGTGTGTTTGTTCTGGTGAACGGATTTTTCTTCTAGTCTCAACTCGTGCATCTTTGTTTTCGATAATCCGTTCTGAAGGATGATTCTTCTGTACTCGTCTACTGGGTGTATTTGGAGCCACTTATTGAACTTCCTCTTCTGCCTCTATCGGATTCTCTCCATCTTCCTCTTCTACTTCTGTTTCATCTTTCGCTTCTTCTTCTAAGGGTTGTTTCATTGATTCATTTTCTTCTTCCTTTGATTCCGGTATTCTCATTTCATCAATTGTCACATTGATTCTTTCCACATCTTTGTTTAATCTTAAATTGTAACACTTGTATGCTTTCCTTGTGCTTGAGTAACCAACAAGTAATCATTTGTCCACATGAGAGTCAAACTTTCCCATTCTTCCATTTTCTCTTTTGATAGAGAATTTTCTTCCAAAAAATCTAAAGTGCTTCACATTTGTTGGTCTTCCTTTCCATAGCTCGTAAGGAGTTTTGTTGGTGTTTTTTCTGAGCATTACTCTGTTTTGAATGTGAATTGTTGTATGCATTTCCTGTGTCCAAAAAAATATCTATCAATTTTTAATCCATTAGCAGTGTTCGAGCCATTTCCTGTGTAATTATCATCCATTATGATAATGTTCATTTTTCTTTGAACCACTCTCTGGACCAATCTATGAATCCATTATGTCTTCTCAAACTCTGCAATCTTATCGAAGGATGGTTCTTTGGTCCATCACAGCTATTGCATAGACTCTCCCTATCTATTATTCATATTACTTGGGAGTCTCTAAGATGGATGGCTTAGGAAAATTCTTGCTCTAATGTGTATTCATCATCATCTTCATTGGTAGATTCATTATCTCTCTGAACTCTAACTTCTTTCTTTCTATCTGTGGATTCATCTTTCACTACAATGTCTAAAAGCAAAATCTCTTGAACCTATTCCTTATTTACCTGTCCTTCCTTTCTTTCAATTATTTTTCAAACCTTTCTATATCTGACATCTTTCCATTTCTCTGTATAATTTTCTTCATCTTGTTTTATAGTCAATCTTGTGATCTCTAGTACCTGGTCTTTGTTCACCTGTTCTTCATGTTTTCTTATCCATACTTTCTTATATTTGATATCAGTATTCTCTTTCATGGAAGTATCGATCATGATTCTACAATCATTGGCTATGTGTCCATAGTTATGACATTTGTAACACTCAATGTTACGTGCGACCACATAGGCACGGTCTGCTTGAACATTTCTTTTATAATCCCTGCAATCTGCAACCTTATGTCCAAAGTTAGAACAATAAAAACAATGACCATAAAATAAATTTTCATACCTGGGAGTGAATGATCTTCTTTGTGGCGTAGTCCTTTTGAATTTTTTCCTTGACTGATCATGATCATGATTGAAGCTTCTTTGTGTCTTGAACATGGATGGTATTCTTGAATATGTATCTTCAATAGTTTTCTTAGATTATGGTTGACCATGATTCCTTCCTTTGAGTACTTCTGCATAACTCTTTCTATTTTCTTCATTCTTATTTTCTAGTAACGTAGAGTGCTTCTCTTCATTCTCTACAACTGATGTGGATGTTTCTGTCTCTTCAGTGTTCTTGTTGAGCTTGACGATTTTGAATCTTAGTGTGACAACTTCTTCTTCAATATTCTCAACCTCTTCTTCTTTCTTCATTATCTAAGACTTCATGACATCTTTTGTTCTCTTTGCTTCTTCAAGCTGGATTTTCAACGCAAGTATTTCTTCTTCCAGTCTTCTCTCTTCTTGACCAAACTCTTCCTCAAGTTGGTTTAAGTCATTGGTTATTTCCTGGAGATGATCCATCAGTATCTTTTCTCTCTTTTATGCTTCTTCCTTTTGTGCTTCTATGTTGCCTTCTAAACATTTCTTTTGATATTCTAGAGTTTCTTCAATTCTTCTGGCCTCTTCTAGTTGAGCTCTTAAATTCTTGATGACCTGCTGATCCTTTTCAGAACCTTGAACACTTTGCTTTTTCTTCATCAATTCTTTCTTGGAT